>CAJHNH020001233.1:52500-187238 GCA_905116865.2 Candidula unifasciata | reverse complement strand
CCAAAAAGATTTGGAATTGGCATAAAAAAAGGGCAACCCGACCTTCTCCATCCACCCCCCCACACCCCATCCACCCACCAAAAATCCATTATCCCCCCACCTCCACCCACCCACACCCCCATCCATATCTCTATAAACCCACCCATCCCCCCCCCACACCTCCATCCTCCATCCACCCCATCCCCACCACCACCATCCACCCCATCCATCCATCCATCCCCCCCACCCATCCTCCATCATCCATCCATCCTCCATCCATCCCCCCATCCATCCCCCCACCATCCACCCCATCAATTTCCATCCACCCCCATCCCCCCCACCATCCCATCCATCCATCCACCCACCATCCATCCATCCATCCTTTCCATCCAATCCATCCATCCATCCACCATTCCATCCACCATCCCATCCAAAATCCTTTTCCCACCCTCCATCCATTCACCACCACCCCATCCTTTTCCCGTCCCACCATCTCTCTGTTGCATTTTTGTCTTTATTTACCCCCGTCTGTTCTTGCATTCTTATTTCCCCCTTTATGTTTCCCCCCCTCTTATGCTTCTCCCCTTTGTTTCTCCTTTTAGCTTCCCCCTTTATGTTTCCCCCTTTGCTTTCCCTCTTAGTTTTCCCCTCTTATGCTTCTCCCTCTTATGCTTCTCTGCATATCCTCTTATGCTTCTCCCTCTTATGCTTCTCTGCATATCCTCTTATGCTTCTCCCTCTTATGCTTCTCTGCATACCTCTTAGCTTCCCCCTTTTATCTTCTCTGCAATCTCTTATGTTTTGTTTCCCTCTAGCTTCCGGCATACCCTCTTATTTTCTCTGCTTTCCCCTTTATGCTTCCCCCCTTTAGCTATTTTATCCCTATAAACCTATGACTGTGTCCACAAGTCGTCACTGGTATACTTTCTTAGCTTCCATTTGTAAAACTGGGCAATAAACAGGCAGATGGATTGGCTGGTGCTGCAACCATGGCTTAAGGCATGACAAACTAGAGTGGTCAAAATCCTTTGGAAGCAGGTGAACAGTGTGGGACAACTAACATACCTTCACAATCTGGAGAGAACGATGCAGCGAGAAGTGACTTGGGGATCTGGTTGATAGTTAATCAACACTTAGAGGAAAGACACGAAAGACATGAAAAACATTTCATCATGCAGCTACTGGCACCGTCGAAATTTGATTCTTCATCAACTGCTGAAGAAGGGAACACAGTGCTTATGGGATTGTCCCATAAGCTGCCTTGTCCACTCTACACTCAACTCTTTGTAAACACTATCCTTATAACCAGTGCTTTAATGTGTCAATGTGTGGTTATACAGTTATGTAGCAAAGAGATCCGAACTGGAGAACCTCTCGCGGGAAGCTCTAGAACTTGAAGGCAACTTGAGAAAACTGGAAAAACTGGCATCGTTGATTCAGCAGCCCTTGGATGCTCTTGGGTCGTCTGATGCACCTCCAGCTTCTGATATTCATGACATTGTTGACGGGGTGAGCTGATGGTTGAATACATCTGTTTCTTACTTTATGATACGATACTGAGATATATAGAATCTGTTAAATTAATAAATGAAGGATATCTGGTTTGTTGGTTGGATTGGTTGGTTGATTATCTAGTTTGTTAATAAGTTGGCTGATTGGTTAAAAAATTAGTTGGTTAATTGGCTGGTTAGCTGGCTGGTAAGCTGGCTGGTTTCGTATTTGGTTAGTTGGTGAAATGACTGTTTGGTTGGATGGTTGTTTCATTAATGACTGGTTAGTTGGATGGTTGTTTGACTGGTGACTGGTTAGATTGCTAGTTATTTCGCTGGTGGTTGACTAGGTGGCTGGTTGCTTGGTTGGTTAACTGGTGGGTTCTTTGACTGGTGATTGTTTAGTTGGCTGGTTAGTTCATAGTTTCTGATAAGTCAGCAGGGTATTTCACAGGTTAGTTAGTGATTGGTTAGTTAGTTGGTTAGTTTATTTTTGTAGTTGGTTTGTTAGCTGGTTATTTGTTTGTTGGTTAGTTGGCTAGTTAATTAGCTGGTTGGTCTGTTAAAAGAAACCTCTGAGAGATGGGTGTTTTAACACACTCAAGAGTTACAAGACAAATAATGGCAAATACAGAAAGTACCTACGATAACTGCTTCTGTCACTGACGTGAACACTGGGGGAAATATGCACAGTTAGAAAAGCACTACTTTCAAGTAGATGAAACCCAGAAAGCAATAAGTCTAACTTACTTTTAAAAAAAAATATGTCCTAGAACTTAATTATTACCCCATATTGTTGTCTGTCATACATCCGCACTCACAATAACATAACATACGCGTTAGCGTAGTCGATAGAGGCTCGCTTTCAAATCCAGCTGCGACTCGCTGCAGCCCACGGTCGGTGTTCTAAACCGGGCGATTCCCGGGGTTCACCCAGCCTTTAGGAAATGGGTACCAGAGTGACACTTTGGGGTAAATGGAGGAGCGTCGATGTAGCTACAGAGTAACGTGCGAATGGCGACACAGGCAGACAGTTTCTTATCAGCTGTCCTTACTGGTGGCAGAGCACTTATGGTTTATAACCGTATGCAATGACGCTAGTTTACATCTCCCGACTTTACCTTTTACATAACATTGTTTATACAATGTGTATAAAATTAGGTAAATGACATTTATATTGCCTGCTTGTCCTTTTCCACAGGATTCTAATAGTTCAGCTTCTTCAACATCTTCAACATCCCATGGAAACTTCAACGACACTGCATTTATGAAACAACTGACCAAGATAAATCCTTTTAAAAAGAAAGATGCTAATTTACAGGTGACGTCAATTGCTGATGAAAATAGCCCTGATGATAAACCAGCTAAAAAGAAGCCATCACCTGGTTACGAGAAGTAAAGGGCATTTTCTTTGTCTAGTATGGTTGCTTGTTTGGACGATTAACTGGCTGGTTAGTTTGGGGGTGGCAATTGATTGTTTGGTGGTTAGTTTGGTTGGGTAATTGATTGGTTGGCTGATTATTTTACTTAGATGATTGATTGATTGATGGTTAGTTTGGCTAGGCAATTGATTGGTTAATGGTAATTTGGGGGGGGGGTTGATTAGTAGCTTAGTTAGTTTGGCTGGACTCAGCTGACAGGTTCATTTATTGGTTGGATGTTTGATTATATGTGTTGTTGATTGGTTGGTTGGTTTAGTTGTTAAATTTAGTTAGATGGTTAATTCATTTGATGGGTAATCAATCAAGTAGTTGACTGATTGTATGCCTGATTGGTTTATAGGTTGTTTGATATGCAAATTAATATGGTTAGATTGACTCTCATAGAAAGAAGTAGAGATCTGAGGATGTATTAGACACCCAAAATAAGTTAAAATCCACAGTTACCATGCCAGGAAGCGAACCTGTCACCTCAAAGTCACGATAATACTGTGCAATGTATACTTTGACACATGACCAACTTGACACGCCCACTAGCTGTTTGATTGGTTGTTAAAAAAGTTGCTTGATTGATTGGTTGGTTGGATGGTACATGGATGGTTAATTTGTTGAAATTTGATTAGTTGAATAATTTTACCTGAGTAGTTGTAGCTAGGTGATTGAGTGGCCTGGACAAAACAGTGAGGGAGGGTACGGTTTATAGAACATAAGGCAGACTGCTGACCTCCACAAAGATGGATACAAGACACTAAAAATGCATTGTCTATGAAAGCACATCATCATCATTGTCCTGTTGTGTCATTATATGTCACACAGGGCTCACAGTCTAACCTATCTCTTTAATGTCATGGATGGAATCCAGTCCAGCACCCTTGGCCTCTCTCGTCAACCATTTGTTTTAGGGTTTCTTTGGATATCGTTGCTTCCCCAGTCCATTTATTTCCCATTTTAGTACCTGTTTTGTGATTCTCTGCTTGTTTCTCTCCTGGTGGGTCTAATATAGCGCAATTTTCTTTACCTTCTAACTGTTGTATTATTAGTTGCCTATACATTTATTTATCATTTTTCTTCACAGCTTCTAAATTCGTCCCATTGTAAGTTCATTATTTTGGGGGTAAAAGCACATAGGGCTGGTAAATTGGCTACAGAGGGTGACTTTCAGGCACCCCATGGTGGAAGCAACGTTATGTAAAGAACCTGTTGATTGATGATGATGATGATGATGATGATGATGACTGATTAGTTGTCTGGTGGCTGTAAGAAAACTTGACCTGAGCTCTCTGGTTGACCCCCCCCCTCCCCCCACCCCCCCCCCCTTTACATGGCTGGGAGGAAATCTTTTGGGAAATAAAGATGGCCAATGTGATATTAGTAACAACACCCATCAAATGCAAATAGTTGTGTAAATATGTGACAAGGACAACATACCCACATATGCTTGAATGCATGAAAAGGCATTCTTCACCTCACTTCATATTTCAGTGAACATACTTCAGAAAATCGCAACAGGTATTATTCTAAGCTTCAAATGGGTAGAAGGCATTCGGAAGTCAAATTTAACCTCCAAAATCTGGATCTACACACCTGGGCACGCAGGAGTAACTGGACAGAGCTACAATTATTAATTCTGTACGAAATATGTTGGGGAGAAATGTCGAATCTCTGACGTTAACACGATTGTGTGAGCAAGGAGTTAAGATTGGTGAAGCACGTCTATGCCATCTTCGAGGTAAAAACAGGAGTTACTGTAACCAACTTCTCATGAAAAACAATCAGTACCTTGGAGTGGCTGCTGTATTGGAGGACTGAGCACGCATGGGAATGCCCGATGTGCAAAGACGTCGTTTGTGATAACATAACAAAACTTCACTTTAATTCCCTTCACTTCTATTCACTTAACTTTACCTTATTTCTCTTTACTTCACGTTTTAATTCACATTTTTCTAAACTTTGCTTTACTTTTTTTGCTTCACTTCACTTCACTTTACTTCACTTTTCTTCACTTCACTTTATTTTACTTTACTATTATCCAATACTCTAAAAGGCATGAGACTTAAATCCTTTACTACTGCTTTAGCAAATACGCCTTAATTCTTACTTGACTTATTCAATGCCAAGCAACCGACCACACATTGACTTGTTACCCTCTAGTTATGTGTCTTTTCATTTATATCTTATTATTCACGCACATGTTACATTAACCCATTCTATCCTTATTTTCAATTTAACTCACACTATCCTATAGTGTTATTATTCGATTCCTTTCAGACCCAGAAATGTTATCTTCTACTCCCAGTGAAGCATAGGCACTCAACCAACTCACGCCAGGTCGTTCTCTCCTTCGCTATCCCATGCTGCTCTCCTCTTGTCCTCCCCATCTTTTTTTTAACTTTACTCTCTAGCTCCCTTCTCTATGTGTGTGTGTTTTTTTTTTTTTGGGTCTTCCTCTATTCTTATGCCCCTGGGGGTTCTAGTGCAAGGACATTCTAGTTATATTGGTCTCAGGTTTTCTCAACATGTGTCCTATCCATTGCCAGCGTCTTTTCTTTACCTTTGGTAATTAATGCCCAGGCGAGGACAAATTAAAGTAAATCTGGCCTAAAACTGACATCAGTCATGAACATTAGGTCCTATTTTCTCATATTATGTAAACCCAAGACCGTATTTAGGCATGTGAAACATGTGCAGCTGCACAGCTATACAACATTTTGAGAACGTAAAACTGTAAATAGTAGTTAACATGTTAATATGTAAAGAGAGGGCATAAAATAAATGACGACACCTGGGTGTCATACATCCTAAATACAGGTCTGGATACACTTTAACAAGATTAACATTTCTCTCTTCTTTTAATTCTTTTGTAATATTTTTTTATTTGTTCCATTTCAGACATGATTTATCAGTTTCAGCCAACTCCAAAATTTCGATGTTGAAGTTGAGAGAGCTAGGACAGTCAGTGGTAGGTCATTCATTCATTGACGGGTTTCTAAGTGTAAAACATACAGCAAAAAGACACTGACCAATAATGTTTATTGTTAACTAGCATAGCATCTGTTTAAATCAGCACTTGTTACTGGCATCATGAGGGTTTTAATAGACTGCAATGGTTGGGGCATATAGAGAAAATGGCAGAAAAGAGAGAAACAAAATTGCACAAACACAAGAGCAAAATGAGAATAGGTCACATGTCAGACAAAAAAGATGGTGGGGAGATTAAATACAGGCAGAGCTAGCTACAAACACTTAGCGTCACCAGCTGGAAAGAAAAGACCAGTCACTCACTACCAGTCATTGTCAGATTTAGGTATAAGGTGTATGACAGACCTGACTAATGAAAAGTTTTATGTTTGCCATGCACTGAAGCACACCTGTTTCTGCAGGAAGGCACTGTTGTTAGATGCACGTGACAGGTTCAGTTCCTTAAGTTCTTCTTCTATTTCTTTTGTGTCTACCCTTGAAAGGGTAGTTGACATGTTGTGTTGTGGTTTATTACCAAGCTGCAATATCTGTATCTTTCAGGCCAAAAAATCTGATTTCAGCGACCTAGTATTTAGTTGTCTTTCATGACATGCTTTTGATGGGGTCCCATGAACCCAGGAACTCATGCAGGGATTCATGTTTTTGACTCTCAGTCGTAGAAGGTCCTAGCTTATATCTGAGAGAGCAAGAATGACAACACTGATGGGTATACTACTTCTACAGGGGCCAACTACCCAATCCTTGAAGGAAACATGTATTTTGTCTTTTTTTTTTTTTAAGAATCCTTCACTTAATCTAAATATAAAGCATAGATAACTTACTCAGCAGTACACATGCCTAATATCTAGTCACACATGTTGCGTTGCTTGGCACAGAAAGTGTTCATGAATTTTCATTATCAAAATTGTCTATTCTTCTTCTTCTTTCATTCGCCTGAATGTTGTCTATATCAACAATTTTGGTCCCTCATTTTATTTCACAGTTGTGTTTAGTTCATTCAGTGGTCCATAGAGTTTACGTTACACTGTTGTTCTTTCTGGTGAAAAGATTTGCCTTAATGTAACAAATTCGGTGCAGTCCTGAAGTACATGCTCTGCTGTCTGGGGCGCGAACCACAGGTACTCATGGCTGATACGCCTATTTTGAATTGTGTGCACATGTGATTAAATTGGTTGTGCGCTGTTTAGAGGCGGAGAATAATGATTTGTTATGATCCGTCTATTCTGTAACGTGCCGATATAACGAAGCTTACATTTGTGACCAGGACATGAACGCATCTGAAGCCAAAAGCCGAATCGCTGACGAACAGTGGTTCCACGGTATTCTACCCAGAGAAGAGGTACAACGTCTGCTAGTCAATGATGGCGACTTTCTCGTTAGGGAGTCCAAGAACAAGAAAACCAGCGAGCCGCAGTTTGTCCTGAGTGTCTTCTGGCAAAACCATCGACATTTTATTATACAGTTTCTTCCAGTAAGAAATATTTTTGTTTTCCTTCTAGTTACTTCCTCTCTTGTTTCTTGTTTTTCCTTCCAGTTACTTCGTCTCTGGTTTGTTGTTTTACCATCTAGTTGCTTCGTCTCTTGTTTGTTGTTTTACCTTCTAGTTGCTTCCTCTCTTGTTTGTTGTTTTTCCTTCTAGTTACTGCGTCTCTTGTTTATTGTTTGAACTTCTAGTTACTTCGTCTCCTGTTTGTTGTTTTACCTTCTATTTACTACCTCTGCTGTTTGTAGATTTTCCTTCTAGTCACTTCCTCTCTTGTTTGTTGTTTTTCCTTCTAGTTACTGCGTATCTTGTTTATTGTTTGAACTTCTAGTTACTTCGTCTCCTGTTTGTTGTTTTACCTTCTATTTACTACCTCTGCTGTTTGTAGATTTTCCTTCTAGTCACTTCCTCTCTTGTTTGTTGTTTTACCTTCTAGTTGCTTCGTCTCCTGTTTGTTGTTTTACTTTCTAGTTACTTCGTCTCCTGTTTGTTGTTCTACCTACTAGTTACTTCCACTCTTGTTTGTTGTTTTTCCTTCTAGTTACTTCGTCTCTTGTTTATTGTTTTACCTTCTAGTTACTTTGTCTCCTGTTTGTTGTTTTACCTTTTAGTTACTTCGACTCTTGTTTGTTGTTTTACCTTCTAGTTGCTTCGTCTCCTGTTTGTTGTTTTACTTTCTAGTTACTTCGTCTCCTGTTTGTTGTTCTACCTACTAGTTACTTCCACTCTTGTTTGTTGTTTTTCCTTCTAGTTACTTCGTCTCTTGTTTATTGTTTTACCTTCTAGTTACTTCGTCTCCTGTTTGTTGTTTTACCTTTTAGTTACTTCGACTCTTGTTTGTTGTTTTACCTTCTAGTTACTTCGTCTCCTGTTTGTTGTTTTACCTTCTAGTTACTTCCTCTCCTGTTTGTTGTTTTACCTACTAGTTACTTTGTCTCTTGTTTGTTGTTTTACCTTCTAGTTACAGCGACTCGTGATTGTTGTTTTATGTCAGGAGCCTTGATGAACACTACTGTGCAGTCCAAATCTCCCTGTGTACCATAGAGCTTTGTTTTGATTGAGGCTGGAACAGCTTTGTTATCAGTAAGCAAAACGGACTTTTAACCAGATAGCAGTTGTTGGCAAGGCCCTTTGGGAACAAGCAACGGAACCAGTTGAGAAAAAAGATTATTATGGCCTGGAGAGAATGAGGCACCTGGGTGTAACCAGAGGGTCTGGCCGGCTGACTACACTCAGAGGAGATGGACTTTTAATCAGATTTTGACCGGAACCATCAGTATTGAAACTCTGCGCTGGCTGCTGAAAATGAGGACGGAGCATACATGGGAATGCCCCAAGTGTGTTATGTCAATTCTTGACTCAACTCAACTGTTAGCAGTATGCAATCTACAGTATTGGAGTACATGCTCGGCATTTTTTCAGGTGCAAAGTTGCAGGGACATACCTGCATGTTTCTGATAGCAAACGTCTTAAACATAAATTGGAAAAGTCTGCTGTGCCCTGTTACTAACCTGATATGATACATCGACTCTTTCATGAGAGGTGATGAAGCCAGTCTTGAGTCTTATTGTTAATGATACTGAGGATTTTTTAATAGGCAGGCACACACACACACACGCACGCACGCACACACACACACACAAACAAGCTTAAGACACTTGCTATGGAAGACGTAGCATCAGTGAGTATGCCCAGGCGTTTTTATGTCAATTCTTCTGTCAGGGACAAACATAATTGTTTAAATAAAATTGTAAAGGACCCTTTTCTCAGTCCTCGAACATTTGACATATGGTGCTAAACCTACAAATTTCTAGACCAGTATACGCTCCATGAACGAAGCTGTCAGCCTCACCACCCCAGTAACATCAATGTCCCAAGACATTTCCCTGTGCTTATTTCAGATTAGGTCAGCCTGGCAATTCTGGTCAGAAATTCTGGATGTGAATTCAAACTGTTATTGATAGTCTTCAAATTGTTAGTGATAGTGTTCAAATTGTTAGTGATAGTGTTCAAATTGTTGGTGATAGTGTTCAAATTGTTGTTGATAGTGTCCTAATCGTTGGTGATAGTGTTCAAATTGTTGTTGATAGTGTCCATATTGTTGGTGATAGTGTTCCAATTGTTGGTGATAGTACCCTCTTATGTTGTTTCTGTAGGAAACTTATTTGTTATACAGTTGTCATTGTATGTATAAGTGTTTGTTTGTGTGTGTATGTGTGTGTGTGTGTGTGTGTGTGTGTAGCATGTGTATTTTCTTCTTTGGTAGTCATGTAGTATACACACACACATATATATGTATACACACACACACACACACACACATTCTACTTTACTGTCTTATGTTCCAGGAAAGTGGGTGGCACTTTGAAGGTGATTCCTACCCCACAATTCAAGAGCTAGTACGCAAGCAGTACGAGTCTGGTCGGCCAGTCACATCAAAAACAGGCGTCATTCTGAAAACTCCAATTTTTCGTGAATGGGAGTTGCTTAATGATGATATTGAATTGAAAGAGAAAATAGGATTTGTAAGTATCCAGTTCTGAGATATCTTATTTTCCACTTGTTTCCTAGGTGGGTTCCTGGTCTCATTATGTGGGGGGTAGGGGGGGGGAGGAGTAAATACAAGCATGTCGCAAAGGTCTACTAAATAGGGGTATTGTATTTCAAGTCAATACATCTGCATGGGAAGGCTCAATGGCCTGCAAAATAAATAAACATAAACCAGATATTTAAAATGGATTTGGATGCAGAATTCAAGCTCTGGAACATGACCAGAGCTCAGAAGTAGTTCAAAAAATAAAACTTTCTGACTGAGTATATAATGTAACAAGTCATTTTCCGTTAGCCACGGACGGGCGATGCAATTTTTTCGTAATTTTGCAATACATCTGTTGCAAAGGCTCAATAGCCTGAAATACATAAACCAGTTTGCCATGCAAGTTCTATTCCCTGTTTGAAAAAATCACTTTCACTGAGTGAATAACTGTTGTCAAGTCATTTCTTGTGGGGTGCAATCTCTCTCTCTCTCCAAACCCTCTCTTGCCAGGGGCCGCACTATAGCCCTCCATCTCTCTAATCTGAACGCGGTTTATCTATCTATCTATCTACATGGTATTGTATATATCTTATATATACTATATATATATATGATATAAATAATATATATCAATTATTGATTGTCTCTCAGTATTAAATTATTATTCCGAACTTGCCTTGTCCATCCTCTTTCCTACATTCTTCTGGTCAAAGCTTCTTCTTTATCCTTCTAAATCTTCTCCAAACAATATTCCTGTTTTTAATTGGCAGAGATTTTAATATACAGAAATGTAATGTTTGTCTTGCAGCTAGTGAAGATTGTGATGTCTGCTCCCTTCAGTCTATATCTATCATCTATCCAATTTATCTAGCAAACCTATCTATGTTTCGTCATGCTATCGATCTAGGAAACATGACATTGAAGATTCAGTGGCTATAAAAGCATATAGGGCTGGAGAATTGGCAGGACAAAGAGGGGCTTTCATGCGTGTCATGAAGAGAGCCTCGTTCTGTAAAGGACCTGTTGATTGATGATGGTAATGCTAGAGATCAACAGTCTGTTCTGTTTTTTCTTATACAATAGTGCCCTGAAACCCACATAACATTCAAAACAATTTTTAAAAAAACATGGCTCAGACACTTGCACTCATTATTCCGCAGGGTAATTTCGGTGAGGTATTCAAAGGTTTATACAAGAAGCAGGAGGTGGCGGTGAAGACTTGTAAAGACACGCTGACCGAGGAGCAGAAGATGAAGTTCTTACAGGAAGGCAGGATCCTGAAGCAGTACAATCATCCAAACATAGTCAAGTACATCGGCATTGCAGCACAGAAACAGCCGGTCATGATTGTTATGGAGTTCATTCCAAGTAAGCTGTGATTAGTGATTTCATTGTTGACTGTTGTTTGTTGTTGATCAATGAATGATCTATTAATCTGGGTTCGAATCCTCTGTAAAGCGAGGGATTTTTTTTTTTTAGCGGCAAAAAAAAAAATCCTCACCCACACAGTCCATGACGACAGCACCAGCCATGCTGTCGTAAATCCTCAGGCTCAAAGACCCCCCACCCCCGTTCCGTCTACACCACAAAAGTTTTATACAGAGGGCACTAATTGCCAGTTTGTTTGTTTTTTAAATCAAGAACGAACCTCCACATTATGACCAACAGGTTTCCTTGTAGCTGGAAGAAATCCAGCCTCTCATTGACCCTATGGCAGAGTTGGTCTTTATTCGATGCTCCGATCCCATCTTCAGTATCTTTTTCTTCAGCGTGTGATGACTGACAGTTCTGTGTTGGTGTTAATGATCTTCTTTGGCTCTCTGTATAGTGTTCATATCTGGCAACATCTTTATTTTTTACAAGAGTTTCTTGTGGTCTTGTCAAAGTTGCCCGTTCACCACCATCTCCTTAACCATTTACCCATCCTGTTGTTGTGTGCTATCTGAGTTACTCACTAATCAGCTCACTTCTAAGTGTCTAAAGATGCTCCCTCACTCTCGAAGCAGGACTCGACCACAATAGTTCCGTCACTCTCGAAGCAGGACTCGACCACAATAGTTCCGTCACTCTCGAAGCAGGACTCGACCACAATAGTTCCGTCACTTAGCATATTTATTTGACAGAAACACAAGAGGGGATACACAAACCCACACATGGACAAAACTGCAGAGACGTAGACATTGATCATATTTGACATTCGAACATAGTCTATTTAGTCCTCACTCGCTCTCTCAACTTGTAGCGACCTCTCACTGACCACTATAGCTCCAAAGGTCTTCAGCGTCCCACAACTCTGGGCTGGCCGTACAGCTGAACAGGACGAATTCTCCTATCCACTGGACCTTGATATTATTTCAGCAGACAACCACGGCTGACTGGAGACGGACTTCCCTTGCCGCTTTGAAGAGAGCTTAGTCTTTTAACATAGGATTTGGCGCAACCATCCCAAACTGTGCAACAATTGTAGACATGTGTTTGGATGTAGGGCGTGTAAAATACTTCTCTTGCATCTTCGAAGAAAAAGAAGATTAATTTGATCGACATCACACTACCCACCTTTACTTCCCAGGAAATTTTCTTTTACATTTTCGTCTGCTTCAGCCAAAGTCAAAGTTAATTATTTTAGTTTTTTTTCAAAACACCGTGGTGCAGATTTGAACCCATGTCCTTTTGGCCACAGCACTAGTATGCCTATGCATATTAAATATTATACGTCAATGCTTTTATTTCAGAGGGATCTTTGTTATCCTATCTAAAAGTACATGGGGTCACACATTCAGCCAAACAGAAAGTCCAGATGTGTGTGGATGCTGCCAGTGGGATGGAGTATTTGGAAGAGAGGTCTTGTATTCACAGGTGAGTTTGAAATTTCATCTCTGCCATTTTCTTTTTGCTTAGTATATTTACTGTTTAGTTTTTGGAAGCGAAAATAAAACTCTTATTATACCAGTCTTTGTGGGGGGTTGGGGGGGGGGGGGTGTAGGACAGGAATGAGGCTAAGGGCGGGGTACGTTAACTTGGAGGTTCAAGAACACATAGTTTAGACTGTTGGTATGAATTGTGCAGGTTAGGAATTAGTTGTTCTTCCTGGACAGTAACCATAGCTATCATCTCACATAGATCATCTGAGTTTGGATCTCCTGAATTAGAGCATTGTATTGTAAGTACTCAGCCAAATCTACCTGTCAGAAACTGAAGCACTTTGGCCATATTACCACAACAGTGGTTTAAATGAAGCATTACTAAAACATGGTACAATCACCAAAGAAGAAAATGGAAAATGTGAACTAAGATATGACAGAACAATTCTAGTAATACTGTAGATCAGGAAGAAGATAAATACTAACATTCATTGAGATCTAAACATTAAAGAAAACTGGTATACACCAGCAGAATCATGCCTTGGAAACTAGAATACTTTGGGTATGTTAAAGAAGTTAAGGAAAAATCACCCATTTACTCTGGACCCCAAGTAATTTCCTAACTATTTCGTGGTGACTGAGTACAACTGTGTTATGCAGTTGAATGGGGTTCTCAGTGATAGGACCTCTAATCCGGGAGGTGTTGCTTCTATTGTCTGCGTCCTGAGGGATTTAAACAAAACAAAATATGCCCCCCCCCACACACACACACACACATACACGCACAAACAGAAGCTAAAGAAAGCATGTCAAATATCTAGGAACTAATAAAGGTATGATGCATTACTTTGTATTGAATTAGCTAATTAGTTCAAACATTTCTATTTGAAAGAAAATTAAAAATATGTTTTTGTGATCTTACTTCTCAACTCAATTCATTTAACACTTAGATAAGACACAAGAAGATACAATATCATCTATCAAAGAACCAGTAAATACATGATTTGTTTCTCTGTAATGAATGAGTTAAAATTACCAGTTCAAAGTTGATGGATATGTTTGAAGGATAACAACAATATTTCCCCAGGGACCTGTGCGGCAAGAAACTGTCTTGTGGGGGAAAACAATGTGATCAAAATCTCGGACTTTGGTATGTCCAGAGAGGAGCAAGTGTATTCAGTGACCTCGGCCAATAATCAAGTTCCAGTCAAATGGACAGCGCCAGAAGCTTTGAACTTTTGTGAGTGAAATTGTCGTATTAACATCTGATTGAATCTTCAGTGTGTTTAATTTTATCTAGTGTATTTAATATTTAGTAGTCAAATCTCATCCTAACTAATTTTTGGCAAATGTTTTATTAATCATCATCAACTGCCTTGCTGGCTGGCATAGGCGATCCATGCCTTACCACAACTTCTGACATAATATTGTCATGATTTCTGACATAATAGTTTCTATCAATTTCTTCTCTTCTTCTTCACGTCCTCTTTTATCGCTTTGGGTGTCGAGGAAGATATAAGGTCCTGCTGTGTGCTTTTTCTGGCAGCTTCGCCCATAGACACGCTGCGTGGTACTGTAGATTTTCTCTGTTGTTATCCTTCTTTCTTGTTATTCGTCTTACTTTTGCTCTACGTCCCTCTCCTCTTTTGGTATATGCCTTGATAGGTTTAGCATCAGAAGGCATTTGAGTGGACAAAAACCATTTCATTTGCAATATTGTCATTATATTACGATAATTATATAACAGCCAGGGTGTTTTCTGATGGTATGCAATGGTGCGCAGTACTGACACCTTTATGAGGCATTATTTTTGTTTTGTAACACTACTGTATTAGATATTTTGTTGTGCATTCTAGCATCTTTTTATGAGACAACTTGTGGTGAGGTCCAGCGTAATTTGTTTATAGTAGAAAAAGAGAGAGAGAGAGAGAGAGAGAGAGAGAGAGAGAGAGAGAGAGAGAGAGAGAGAAAGAAAGAGAGAGAGAGAGAGAGAGAGAGAAGGGAGAGAGAGAGAGAGAGAGGAGAGAGAGAAAAGTCTGCGAATATAACATTCTTTATTATACTGACATTTTTCTGGGGGATGAGTGGTTTTGAGGCATGGCGTTTGCCTCGAATGCTGGAAGGTCCTGGGTTCAGGCCCCTGTGAAGGCTAGGGATGTTTTCACGTGGATTTCTAGTAATTTCCCCTGGTCTCTGGGTAGAAACATCGGATGCCCGTGTGTACTGTTGCGCAAGTAAAAAATATCAGGCAGCTAGAAATTATTTTAAAAAGAAGTAGCCTGACGGCGCTGCCCGGGCAAAAGTTTAAAAATCTACACAAAGTATTTCAGGATCCTCGCCGATGTTACGAAGTTCGTGCATTGTGCTGAGATTCTTTGGACTCAGATTTGAGTTCGAAGTAGAATGGGGCACTTATGGGTTACTACCCTTGTGCCGTGATGTTGATCCGTTGTATGAATCAATACACTTAAAATGGACTCCTACTGCAATGCATGGTCATCCTGAACTGTTATCTTGTTTATTAACTGAATTTCACAGATATGGTGAACTGATACCATGTGTATTGTTTCTGCCACTTCATCTTGAACTGATATCTTCCTTATTGACTGAGTTTATCCCGGCTCTCTAGCGTAGTTGGCTTAACCGGACTGCGCGGTGACCGGGTTACAACTACTTGTGGTCCGGGTTCACGCCCCGGGGATTTTCATGCACACAATAATCTGGTACATAGCGTATTGATTGAGTTTTATAAATATAATGATCTGATACATTTTCCTTGTTCCTGTTTTCTGTAGGCAAGTATACTTCGCTGTGTGATGTATGGAGCTTTTGGTGTTCTAATGTGGGAAGTGTTCTCCAATGGGAAGACCCCATATATGGGGATGACAAACATAAAAGCAAGGCTATGGATAGAAGAAGGTAAGAAGATACAAATTGTTTTAGCAAACTAAAGAGCGCTAGTGAGGAATTAGTGGATCAAGAAGGTAGGGAAGGGAAACAGTTTTAATCAGTCATAAATGACTTAATCAAGTGCTAGCTCCACACAAACTGTTGACTCTGATGATCTCTGTGCTGGTATCTTAAATGTTATTTAAATCCTATCCTGATATATGGAAGTGAATCATGGACAGTTGGTAGATTAGTGAACAAAAATGTGGTGCATAAATGTGGTTTTCTAGACGAATGATGAGAATACCCTGGACAGATAAAAAGAATAATGAAGACGTCTTGAAAAAAACTGACTCATGAAGAGAACTGGTTGCCCACAATAGAAAGAGACAATCTTAATTTTTTGGTCATGTGATGAGCAGTAGAAAAATGAAGTAAATCCTGATAGTAGGAAAGTTGGAGGGGAGGAGAGGCAGAAGGAAACCGAGAGAAAAGATGCTGGACAGTTTGACGTCACGCATGGAGGATCATCTGTGTCAAAGTTGATTGAAAGTACACGAGACATGACTACCAACACCACAGAGCCTGGACTTTGGGAAGGATGAAGAAGAAGAAGAGGAGGTTCCAGTGCCAAATTGAAAAAATGAGATTAGATTCAATGCCTTTCTAAAAAGCATGTTAAAATGTGAATAATTAAGGTTGTTGCCTTCCAGTGTATCTGCTTGAAAGGGAAATAACCAACAGTCTGCAAACAAAACATCTGTAAAACGGATGCGTACACAAAACTCAAGTTCTGGAACAAAAGCAGTCCAGAAGAGAATAATCAAACCAGAACTTTTTGCAGAAGTTTACAGCCAGTGAGCGTAACCAAGAGGAGAGTGGAATGCTAGTTCAACAGAACATCCGTTGCTGGTGCCAGATTCTACTCTGACTGGCTGCCGCAACTCTACCTCTTGAGATTATTTTCCCACTTGTATCAATGCCTGCTTCTTGCATTTGACTTTTCACTCTAGTGTGGTTTGAACGAGTGTCATGTATTAAGGTCAACAACAAAAAACAAAATATTTAACACCATATAACAATCAAATAAATGCTTGAAAAAGCAGATATTACTAAAGTGCACTATTTTACTCAAACATAGACACTCTCAGTGTGGAAGCCAAATATCTTTAATGCAGATGGCTGTATTCCTAAAGTTCTCTTTTATGAAGAGATAGCCACAGCAAAACTGTGGAAGAGGCCAGTTAGAAGACCACAGATGCGATATCAGGATGCATGTAAATAGGATATTAAAATCCTTGTCATAGATGCTGAAACATGGAGGGGCACTGCAGCAGACAGATAGTCGTTGAGAAGAGGTGTGCAAAAAAGAACTGGTGCTCTCTGAGCGCAGTCTGGTCCAATAAACTGAGGACAAGAAGGGCACATATAAAATGCAGCCACTTGCTGCGGGACCTGCCTCGTCTTACAGATGCGGAAACTTGTGATGGAGATTGTAACTCTTGCCTTGAACTATTTAGTGACCAGTTGTGCTGTCTGGTGCCTGCCCAATGGCACAACGTTATAATTCTGCAGCCCCTGTGTGGGTTCCAGGGGCCCCATTATGGGGAAAACAAGAATAGACCCACTGCCTCCCCAAAAGCATGTCGTAAGAGTCGACTAATTGGGGAGCTTCCTTTAAAGTCGGAGTGCATCTGCCGCAGAGACAAGGATCTGTAAAACTGATGCACACGCAACACTCAGGTTCTGAAGCAGGACTGCAGTTCATTAGTGGACGAGCAACCAGAACTTTCCGCCAGAGTGTACAGCTGGTGAACGCGAAGAAGAAGAGGAAGATAATTCTGCAGGACTCAAAGCAGGGCTACTGCTATGAGCATTTTAACGTGAACCAAAATATTTCTCCATCATTTGTTTGTTCAGTTATATCCAGCTTACGTCTGCAGTGTTGATTTCTGCTGAACTGTTCTCCTGTTACACACAAATATTTTACTGGGAAACCCTTGAGGCCACTGAAATAGTTTACAGTTTGTTACATAACCTCTACAGGACAGTACAAAGCAACAACAACATTTGTTGGTTGCTGCATTACTATACAGTTTTACATTTAGTAGTTTGCCATTCTAATGAGTTAGCTGTTCATACAAAAGTGAAAATGAATGCAAAGCAACCTATTGTCAAATCGTCTGTAGCCAAATCGAATTTGGTATATCAGAAATATGAAACTATGTTCATAATTCTAAGCTACAAATCCCAAATTATTGTTATTGTTGTTGTTGTTATTATTATTATAACTATTATTACTACTACTGTTGATTATATGGGTCCTAGGGCCCCCTTTTGGGAGAACTAATTATAGACTCGCTGATCCCTCTAACAAGTATGTCGTAAAAGACGACTAATTGGGAGCGTTTCGGGAAAGGTGACTAATTGCTCTCTCGCTCTCTCTCTCTCTCTCTCGAACGCTCTCTTCATCTCTCTGCTCTTATCTCGCATCCGCTCTAAAATCAAGTTCTTCTCACTCTACTCTTTTCCAGAAGTGGACTCTCTCTCGCTCCATGTCCGTTCTCTTCTCTCTCTCTCTTACTGTACCCCAAATGGGACATTACACAAGCGATAAACTACCGGTGGCAGCAAATTGCCACCATTGTAGATTGAGGGATCACGAACAGTCCTCGTGGAGAGGTCCCAGAAACCCCTTTAATCCGTTAGGCCATATCTGAGACCCGGCAATATCTAGGGCCCATGGCAAAAGCCAGGGTGGGACTTCAAATAACAAAAAGTTGCACAAGGGGACGACTTTATTGACGACTAATTGGGGGTGTTTCCTTCAAAGGCTAAGTGCATCTGCCTGTGAGGTGAGGAATCAACATTGTGCATTTGAAGAATCCACACCTATTGGCTAAATACAGGGTGTGCCGCCGAATTAAAAAAAAAACAAAAAAAACCTCCATGGTATGGAAACAAGCACCAGGTCTCGCAGAAGAGGGACAATCAACCAGAACTTTCCACCGAAATTCTACAGCCGGGGAATTTCGGTAAGAAACCAAGTTTTTGTAACTGTTATTTAAATTGAATAATTAACTAAGTGTAATTTACTGACCGACTCTCGTAGATGCAGAACAAAGAAGCAGATACCGGAGGACATTCTAGACAGCATACAAATCACAAGTTACGATGCTGGGTTTCAAACCTTTTGTATCCACATGTGGGTTCCGGCGCCCCATAATGGGGAAAACAAGAAAAGACCCACTGCCTACCCAAAAGCATGTCGTAAGAGTGGACTAATTAAGAGCTTCCTTCGAAGTCGCCGTGCTTCTGCTTCAGAGGCAAGTTACCAACAGTCTGTATACACAAGAGTCAGATCTGTAAAACTGATTTACATGTTCTGCAATAGGACTTGAGTCCAGAAGTGGACGAAACAGCCAGAAGTTTCCGCTTGAGTTTACAGCCAGTGAATGCAAAGAAAGAAGAAGAAACTCGTCTTATTCCTGCAGCGAGGTATAGACATCATCTGGAGGTGACAGTTTCAGTTTCTAGAGTCGCAATTAAACATATTAGAAAATGTATCTAAAAAAATTAAACTAAGTCAAAGAAATCAAAATAATTTTGTATTCTAAAATTCTAGGCAACAGAATGGCGGCTCCCCCAGGAACACCAGCGGCAGTATATACTTTGATGTTGGAGTGTTGGGAGTATCTTGATGAGAACAGACCCCACTTCAGTACAATCCACAAGACGTTGAAGGATATAGCAAAGACACTTTAAGCCATGTTTGGTTCAGTAAAATGCACAAGACATTGAATGATATAGCAAAGACACTTAAAGCCATGTTTGATTCAGTACAATCCAGAAGACGTTGAAGGATATAGCAAAGACACTTTAAGCCATGTTTGGTTCAGTACAATCCACAAGACGTTGAAGGATATAGCAAAGCCATGTTTGATTCAGTACAATTTAGAAGACGTTGAAGTACAATCCACAAGACATTGAATGATATAGCAAAGACACTTTAAGCCATGTTTGGTTCAGTACAATCCACAAGACATTGAATGATATAGCAAAGACACTTTAAGCCATGTTTGGTTCAGTACAATCCACAAGACATTGAAGGATATAGTAAAGACACTTTAAGCCATGTTTGGTTCAGTACAATCCACAAGACGTTGAATGATATAGCAAAGCCATGTTTGGTTCAGTACAATCTACAAGACATTGAATGATATAGCAAAGCCATGTTTGATTCAGTTCAATCCAGAAGACGTTGAAGGATATAGCAAAGACACTTTAAGCCATGTTTGATTCAGTACAATCCACAAGACATTGGAGGATATAGCAAAGACACTTTAAGCCATGTTTGATTCAATACAGTCTACAAGACTTTGAAGAATATAGCAAAGACACTTAAAGGCCATGGTAGTATCAACAGTTATAAGACAGAGAAGATGGAGCTATACTGGATACATTCTGAGAACAAACAGAGCATCACCACACAGGCTCTAAAAGTGAAATAGACGGACTAAGGAAGTGTGGACTTCCAAGAGAAACACTTTGGTCAACGTTGATGAGAGAAGCCAAATGTGATTTACTGGGTTCCATCCATGATTTTGAATTGATTGCACAGCATAGAATGGAATAGCAAACTGTGAGCCCTAAGTGGCATGTAATGGCTTAAGAGGACAATGAATCAATTAATAAATCAATGAATGAATGATTTTGATGGTAAAATTAATCTTTTTTTAAATTAGAAGAAGAATAGACTAAAACCAGTCACACTAATGAGCAAAATAAGAGGGTTTGGAAGTCTGATGCAAATGTCCTGGCAACAGAAGTTACAAATAGACACTACAGAAAAATAATCACAGAGCAAAGGAAAGACCTTACAGTAGGCAGTATGACATCATCAAGAATAGTCTCAAAGAAATCAAGATCATTTTATACAACACATTAGAAAGAGCACACAGAAAATTTCTCCAATACCTCAGTGATGTAAATGGAAAAAGAAAAAAAGAAGAAGCATTTTTCCTTTTTTTCTGCTTCTTCTTCTTCTTCACGTTCACCAGCTGTTAATTCCAGTGAATAGTTCTGGTTCGTCCACTTCTGGACTTTAGTCTTGCATTCATTTTACAGATCTGGCTTATGTGAATGCAGACTCGGTTGCTTGCCACTGAGACAGATGCTCTCAATTAGTCTACTCTTATGAAATTTTTGTTGTGGAGCTGTGGGAGTTTTCTTGTTTTCCCCCAATGGGAGCAAGAAGACCCCACACGGAAAGAAGCATTCAATAAAGTTAAAAGAAAGTTATTATGGCAAATGATAACGAAACAAGAAGTAACAAAATGTCTCATGGATTGTGCAACCAATCATAAAGCAGGTGTAGAAATGTATTTACAACAACTCAAGAGACACCAATGCCATTCACAGTAACATCTGGAGTAAGGGATAAGTTCTGTCACAATTTTTCAAAAATTCAAAGCAGTGACCTGGCCTTATTAGTAGAAATATTTCTGAAAATATGAATTGTAAAATGTGTATTTGTTTTTGTAAAATTTGTATTTATTATTTAAAGTATGTTAAACTGTTTTTTTTTTTTTTTTTTTTTTTTATGATTTTCACTTTTCAAGACTTTTCTCCCAAGGGGAAATATAGTAAATTGTATGCAATTATTGTGAACTCTTATGTTATGTGTCCTCGCGGTGCCTGACTTTTTTCAAAACTGACCTTGGTCCACAGGTGAGCCCAGCCATGGAATGGGTACCAGGTGAAGTCCTTGCAAGTAAAATGATGATGATGTGAAGGTGGTGATGATGTTGATGTGTAGGTGGTGTTGATGTTGAAGATGTTTAAGTAGCAGAATCTGATTTCATAAATCATCTTCAGAATGTTCCAAACTGTTGAGCCTGTATGGTCGTTGTTCATCATTTCACACGATAACCAGACTCAGACAAAGTCTATGACTTTGTCCCGTAAAGCCAGGTGACCAAGCCATGAAGGTATTTTATAAGATAGTACTGCATAAGTAAAAGAAGTCAAGTATCTAGACAGTATAATATCAATGACAAATATTAGCAGAGATAGAACAGAGATGTAGTAAGTCACATAGCTGGATAGTTATCTCCATTACTAAAGAATAAACATGCAACAATTGATGTCTAAATGTCCTATTCAGTACAATATTTATACCAAAACTATGTTACCAGTAACAAACATGGACATTAGCAACAAAAACAAAAACAAACTAAAAATCGAAAGAACAGAAATGAAATGTCTGTGATGAATCCTAAATGTAACAGGAAGAGACAACATCGGAAATGAGAATATCAGGAAACAAGGTTTTGTGGAACCAGCGCTAAACTACATCAAGAGATCACATGGTTCGGTCATGTGACAAGTCTATCACAAGACAGTGCACTACGGCGAGCCTGGCACTCAGACACAATTAAAGCAGATCTAGAGGTCGCTATAGAAAGTAGTGGATAGATGTCATATTATAGGCTGTGAATAGCAGCACCCAAGGCTGACAGCAACTGCTTTTTTTTTTAAAACCCGACACAGAAAGGCAGATCAAGTACTTAAAACATTGGGGCGGGAGGGGAGGGGTTATTGCAAATTAAATTTTCCCTGCCCTAGACTGTTGTTAATTTAACGTGCTTCATTAGAGGCAGTTGGGATTAGCAACTAATGACTGTTAGATCTGAAGGTATTCTAAAAGTTAGTCAGTCATTAGTTGAGGTCCCACTTGACTGCAGATTGGTCATCCCCTTCCTGTCCATTTCTGTGCCAGTGGAAATCACACACAAAATGTCTAAAAAAAAAAAAAAAAACTAGAGAAGCACATATCAGTCCCAGCAAAATCTTGAAGATGCACACACAATGTAAATGTATAAGGCAGTCATCAGATGTGCCAACACTAACATTCTACCAGATTGGCACTTCACTGTTGATGCAAGCACTTAGAAGAACCTGCATGACGTTTGCAATACTGCATAAGTTCCGAACAATTTGTTATGCAGTTTGTAACCTAGGCTATCGCGGACACAATGGAAAAAAACATTCCACAAGAAATCCAAAGCTCACAGTGTCCCACCAAGCACTCTGCTCAGTAGCTAGTCGACTGAACCTTCTGACTTCTGGTCCAGAAATGAACATTTTGCAACCTCAAGCCGTGGCTAGGGAAAAAAAGGGGGTGGGGGTTGGACTTTTCAGAGTGTTAGTGGTCCTGTCAGCTTTCTGCCATACTTGACCAGTAGTCCCGTTTAATTGACTGTAATGCTCTATGTTTAATGTCATTTTAGTGATATCTCATGTTATTTCTTGTTAATAAATGAGACCTATTTTATCTGTTATTTTACTTAGATATCATTTTTTTTGGTCCTAATTATTTTATCTGATAGATTAAATACCATTTATTTTGTGTATCATAATTACTGGTTTACCGTTTCTTACTTTTATTATTTGACTGAGATATGATTTTTTTTTGTTTTTCAATTTTTGTTATCTGTAATCTGTAGAGTGTAGTACTAAATTATGGTAATGCCAATTTGTCATTATTTTCAAGCTGCGAAGATGTGGTTTTATAGACGAATGATGAGAATACCCTGGACAGAAAAGAAAAAGAGTAATGAGGATGTCTTGAAAGAAACTTACTCGAGAAGAGAACAGGTTGCCCACATCAGAAAGAGACAATTTACATTCTTTGATCATGTGATGAGAAAGAGCAAAACTGGAATACATCGTGACAGTAGAAAAGTTGGAGGGGAAGAGATGCAGAGGAAGACCGAGAGAGAAGATGCTGGACGGTTTAACATCATGGCATGGAGGATTATCTGTGTCAGAGTTGACTGAAAGTACACGAGACAAAAGGTTGTGGATAGACATGACTACCAACGCCACACGGCATGAACTATGGAAAACCATCTGTGTCAGAGTTGACTGAAAGTACACGAGACAAAAGGTTGTGGATAGACATGACTACCAACACCACATGAAAAGAAGATAATTGGCATATAGTGTGAGGGTTATATTGTCCATCTTGTTCTTCTTGTTTTTCTTTTGCTTCTTCTCTCCCTTCTCATTTATTCTCCTCCTCGTTCTATTCAAACTTCTTATTTTGGTCCATTATGTGTAGCGCTGGTAGTCTGTCCACGCTACTAGAACTACTTCCTACTCAAACTGAAGATGGTGGGTTCAAATCCGAAAGGAGCTGGACGCTTTTTTCAAAACCAGTTTTGGCTCTGAGATCGACCCAGCTTTAAATGGGTACCAGGTAAAGTCCTGGGAAGTAAAGATGGGTTGGTAAACATTGACCACATCATCCAACGGGTGTCGATTCTTTTATAAAATATAGGTCTAGCCATATATGACCTACACACCGGAAGGCTGAAATTCCAATTGAGATGTGATCCCAGGCAATATTTTATTTACATTTTATTCTTCTGTTTGTCAACTTATGTGGCTTGGGCGTTGCGAAGGCGTTATGTAATGGCAGCGTGCTAGGTTGGATCCCAACTGCGGGTGATCTGGCAGCAGACCACCTTGCATTCGTTTCAACAGTGATATCGAGAGCCGACCGGTTAGTGAGCAACGGTAAACTAATCATCATCATGTGCCCTGCCAACTGGCGTGGGCGCTCATGCATCTCCACAGATCACGACCCCTGGTTGTCTGGCAACTACTGAACAGAATTTGCCTATAAAAACCACAACAGCCAGAAAATGCTAGGGTTGGTTTCGCAAGTCCTGTAATGGATGTCAACTAACTTTTTACCTTTTCTTTATTACGTATTTGCTGTCTTCTCACCCTGCCTTCCAGTTGTTGTTGTCACAGATGTGTTGTCTCCCCGCGCCTTCCAGTTGTTGTTGTCACGGATGTGTTGTCTCCCCGTGACTTCCAGTTGTTGTTGTCACGGATGTGTTGTCTCCCCGTGCCTTCCATTTGTTGTTGTCACGGATGTGTTGTCTCCACGTGCCTTCCAGTTGTTCTTGTCACGAATGTGTTGTCTCCCCGTGCCTTCCATTTGTTGTTGTCACGGATGTGTTGTCTCCCCGTGCCTTCCAGTTGTTCTTGTCACGGATGTGTTGTCTCCCCGTGCCTTCCATATGTTGTTGACACGGATGTGTTGTCTCCCCGTGCCTTCCAGTTGTTGTCGTCTTGGATGTGTTGTCTCACTGTGCCTTTCAGTTGTTGTCACGGATGTGTTGTCTACCCGTGCCTTCCATTTGTTGTTGTCACGGATGTGTTGTCTCCCTGTGCCTTCCAGTTGTTCTTGTCACGGATGTGTTGTCTCCCCGTGCCTTCCAGTGTTGTTTTCACGGATGTGTTGTCTCCCCGTGCCTTCCAGTTGTTGTTGTCACGGATGTGTTGTCTCCCTGTGCCTTCCAGTGTTGTTTTCACGGATGTGTTGTCTCCCCGTGCCTTCCAGTTGCTCTTGTCACGGATGTGTTGTCTCCCCGTGCCTTCCAGTTGTTGTTGTCACGGATGTGTTGTCTCCCTGTGCCTTCCAGTTGTAGTCACGGATGTTTTTTTCGGAAATGAACTTGGCTCCTATGTCAGCCCAGCCTTGAGTGGATACTAGATGCAGTTTGAGGAAATAAAGGCGGAGGGCATGATGCTGACCACAACTCCCACCAAAGTTCCTCTTCAATCCCCAAGAAATCTAGAAATCCTGTTCAGTTTCAAAGGAAGTTATAATAATGATCTACACGACTACTACACCAGGTGTCCTATGTAGATAAAGAATAAATTCCTTATGTTAAGGCGAGACTGGTCTTAAATGATGTTTCCTCCTGATCTCCTCCTGAGTATGTCTGTAAGTGTTTTTAGGCTAACAACTCCCATTCTAGTAGTCTGGTAGTCTTAGTTTCAGTTTTATAGCAAACGAGTCACCCCATCTTTGCTCCACGCCTGTGCCAACAAAAAACACACAGAATGTGTATCACAGTCCCTATTGGACAGATTAACAGACTGTTGTCTCAGCATACCTAGCATCCACACGCATTAAAGCATACAGTAGCCATTCGAAGTGCTAATACAAACAGACCGACATTAAAAATGCAGTTCATCACGGATGGTAGCAGAAGTTACCAACAGATCAGCAGTTGCCCATGTGAGCGATTTTAATCACATACGGGCACCACCAACATTGCATGACAGGCATCACGCTATTTTATGAATCTACAATTCATACCACCACTTTGGTCACAGTCGAAAAAACATTCCAAATGAAATCCGCAGCTCATAGTGTCAAGTCATGCATTTAGCTCAGAAGCTGGGCGACGAAACTATATCCAGTCTACAAATGCATTCTGTTCTGGTTGATGTAATGACAGGTGGCTTCAGTCGGGTTTTCCTGACTCACAGTTCCAATTGGTACACCCAGGGTATGTAGTCTATTCGGTGAGAAATCATTTTTCATGAAACTGAAAACATCACAGCGTTTGATTTCTCGTATGGCATCAGTTATGTCTCTCCTGACCATAAAGGGCTCATTCCTGATAGTCGCACTGCCAGCCAGAGCGACTGCTCTTTCATTGTCTTTCACCTCAGCATGGCCATTGAATCGCAGAGCATTGGTGAATTCCGGAGTTTTCAGCCATTCTAGGGACTTTGTCACAGCCATGACCTCCATTGTCATGCTGCTGGTGGTAGAAGCAAAGGCCCCACTGACTTTTTTTGATGACTTTCCCTGTGGTTCTTGCCGTGACAGCACATGCATTTCGCTTCTGACGAATCACAGAGCCATCTCTTTCTCTCTCTCTCTCTCTCTCTCTCTCTCTCTCTCTATATATATATATATATATATATATATATATATATATATATATATATATATATATATATAGACACACACACACACACACATATGAGTATACAGTGTTGATCAGATCAGATCCTCTGTTCACTCCAAGCTGTATCGTACTCTCTAGACCATAATGATCTATTCGTGCATACGCATTGTTCACTTGCTCTCAAAAGGCCTTGACCTCGTATAGCTTGTCATGCATAAATTCACTACCCACTGATACAAAACCAGTCTGCCTGTTTGTTTCCTAACACCACTCTTGCATGACCTGGAGAAAATATCCATGTGACGCTAGCTTGCCAGAACTTCCGAAGCGATGCTTGCCACTCTGCAGGAAGCATGCAGAATTAGGGAATAAACTCCCTTCAGTGTCTCAGGGTCTCATTGTGTATATGTGTGTGTGTGTGTGTGTGTGTGTGTGTGTGTGTGTGGGGGGGGGGGGTCAGGGGTGAAATAGGAAACCCAATCACCCATCTAACTAACAAGCATGCCGTATAAGGTGACTAATTAGGGGTTTGTTGATATCAGGTGTGTTGGACCAAAAGATATCTTAATCTAACCACAACAAACGAACCAACTATCCTTATAAGAGCAACACCAATTATGATGAAATAAATGAACAGCTAACGCAATAACAAAGCATATAACTTATAAATTAAAAAAAAAATTTAGAGTCAAAGAACCCCCGTTTACGTTATATAACTATATAGCATTAGGTAATGGTAGAAAGTTGACTTCATCTTATGTCAGACCTTTTCCACGGCCACAGAAAACTCAAAAATGGCATTAGCTGTGGCATTTGACAAAGCCCAAAAGTTCGCGCCACTGTACCAAAGAGACATAACTCAGGCTAAATTACCGGGCCAAAGTGCTGCCAGACAAGAGTTGTCAACAATATGCATAATATAGAGCCACACAAGGGGATTGGGGGAGGGGGGTAAAAACCTTTAGTTCCCTCCGAGGGTAACCTGACCCTCCTAACCACAGATCTTCTTTTGACTGTCCATGTCGTGTGGCGATGGTAGTCATGTCCAGCCACAACCCTCTGCCTCGTGTACTTTCAATCAACTCTGATACACATGATCCTCCATGACACACCACCCATCGTCTTTTCTCTCTTTCTGCCTTTGCCTCCCCTCCCCTCCAACTTTCCTACTGTCACTATGTACTCCAGTTTTATCCTTCTCATCGCATTCTCAAAAAATGTAGATTGTCTCTTTCCGAAGTGGGCAATCTGTTCTTTTCGTGAGTCAGTCAGTTAGTTTTTTTTTTTTTTTTTCAAGATATTTCCATTACATTTTTTTGTCTGCCAAGTGTATTCTCATCATAATTTTTTTTTTATTTGAAGCTCATCCTGGCTGATACCGGGAGCCCTGAATATAGCCGGGCCGTAAATATGGCCATAACGGCTGAAAGAGGCTTCTGTGACCTCATCACGGGACATCCTCATCCTCATAGTCGCACTTTGTGTCACCAGGTGTTTATCGCTTGTGTGATGTCCTTGTGGGAAACAACTACCTACATACATATTTTCATCATTTGTCTATAAACTACATTTCTGCAGCTACGAAATAATTTTCAACTAATCTACCAAGTGTCCATGATTTACTTCCTATAATTAAGATATGATTTATTTAGCTTTTAAGAATTCTCTATCTCGTCTTAACTGAAAAAGACAGATTGCATAAAACTCTCTTCATTGTGTAAAATGCTACCTTTGCATGAGCTTTTCTACATTTAACCTATTTAATACAACTTCCATCTGATGTTAGCAGGGCGCCTATGTACTTAAACATATAAACTTTCTTTAGATTTATTTATCTTTGCTATGATGTTGCACTTTGGAGTGTCCGTTATCTTTTCTTCTTCTTCTTCTTCAGTTCCTCTTTTACCGCTGTGGGTGTCGAAGGAGATATAAGGTTCTGTTTCTGGCTCTTCTGGCCGCCTCGACCATGGGCACATCGTACTGTTGTAGAGCTTCTCTGGTGTTATCCTTCCATATTGTTCTTGGTCTACCTCTTGCTCTACGATCTTCTTCTCTTTCCATGTATGCTTTGTATGGTATGGTGTCACAAGGCATTCTCTCTAAGTGGGCAAACCATTTCTCTTGCTGTCTTTGTATGTAATTTAGAATTGTTGTGAGTGACCATGTCTGGCACTGGTAGCACAGAGTTGGAATAAATATGCTTTGAATAGGATGTCTCTTTGTGCTGATTGGGATTGTCTTATGCTGTAAGAGGGGAGCTAAATGTCCCAATACTTGGTTTGCTTTACTGCACTTAATGTTAATTTCTTTATCCAATTTCCCATCTTCGGTAAATGTAGTTCCCATATATTTAAACTCAGAAGCCTGTTTAATGCCTTTGTTCTCTATTGCTATGTTTAGATCTGTCTTCGTTTTTCCTATTGACACTACTTCTGTCTTTTCAGAGTTGAATTCTCATATTTAATTTGTTTTACATTCTTTCATTGCATGATTGATAGTTATATGTTTGTTTGCAATTTCATGGCTGTATCTGCTATCAAGACCTGGTCAATTGCAAAGAGTAATTCGTTGATCTTACTAAGATCTTCATTCATGGGTTTGGCATTCTTGCATATACTGTCGATGTAGGTGATAAACAGCAGTGGTGATAAGACATACCGCTGTCTTACCCCAGATGTCACTGTTATCTTTTAAATTGCCATTACTTCTGTTTGTTTGTTTTTTTTTTTTTTTTGCAGTTCAAACTAAGACACTTGTTTTTGCTTTCCGTGACAATTATATCCATCATTTCTTGTTGTATTTAATTTTCAGCGATTTATGTCGTCAGCATGTCATCCAAAAAAAAAAAAAAAAAAACCTGCCAATTACTGCCTTTATTATACACTTTTGCGGTGTAAAAAAAAAAGGGGAGATAGGGGAGGGAGGAGAGAGGCTTGCAGCCTGAGGCTAGTGCTGTCGCCACGCCTGTGCAGGTGAGAATGTCGTCAGCATATCGCACGTGGTTAACACACATACCGATATTCCTGGCATACCATGTATGGATCTAATTATTATTTCACTGTACAAATTCAATAATTCGGGTGATTGTATACATCCCTGTCTAACGCCTTCTTTAATGTTTTGAAAAGATTTCCTTTAAATGTTTTGTTTGCACATATCGTATTTTCCATATCGATTTAATTATATTTATTTGCCATTCAGAATACTATTATTACTCGTCATCATCAGGTGCCTTGCCGACTGGCATGGGCGATCATGCCTCTTCACAATCCACAATCTCCTGCAGCATGTATTAGTTCGTGTGCCGACACACCTGCATGCCATGCAACAAGACTGTCAAGAATCTTCTCTCGTTGTCTTCCTCTATCCCTCCTTCCACAGATCTTTCCAGTAGTCACAACATGTTCTATTTTCCCTCTTCTCATAACATGGCCGAAAAATGATGACAATCTCCTTCTGATGTCTGTGATAAGTTGTCTTCGGGCTCCCGCCTCTTTCAAAACCTCTTGGTTGCTCTTTTTGTATGTCCAAGGTATTCTAAGCATTCTTCTGTAAAACCACATCTCTGAGGCCTCCAGAAATTGTTTGGTCTGCCTACCGACTGTCCAGGATTCACAGCCGTATGTTAAAACTGGATGTATGTAGCAAGCAAGAATTCTTTTTCTAACTCTCAATGACAAAGATATATTGCACAAGATATTCTTCATTTTATAAAATGCAGTTTTTGTCTGTCCTATTCTGTTTCTTATCTCAGTTATGCATCTTCTATCTGACTATTATTACTAATCATTTTTAAAAGGCTTGAGCCACTTCCCCCTAAAATTTATAACCGAAACTAAGGACCCCCCCCCCCCCTCAACTCCTCTCATTTGTGTCGATGTCCCTGCAATCATGTTACAATTTGAACACTGTACCAAAATATAGCATGCGATGAGGGTGCTGGGCAGTTCGGCCTATTCAAACAAATTCGGTGATAGATAATCTATCTATTGTCTTCTTCACTTTTACCGGGTTGCAGCCCAGTGTCGTGGTTTAAAATATTTGTTTTGTGCCTCTCGCGTGATTTGAGTGACAGTTTTTTGGATCTTCTGGCCGTATTCAGCTACTCCATCTATCCATTTTTTCCTGGGTCTTCCTCTGGCATTTCTTCCCGATGTTCTATTGTAAAAGGTCTTATAGGCAATTTGATCTGGTTGCATTCTTTCTAAATTACCAAACCACTTCATTCTCTGTCTTTCAATATGTTCCATGCATGCTCTTGTTCCAACTTTGTCTCTAATGCTGACGTTTGTGTCTCTTCGTGTATTGTTGGTGAGGTGATAGATAATAATTGTTGATATATGCTGCGCAATCTGCAGTGGGAACAACCAAGTCAAATAAAATATGAACGTGGCAAGATAGAATGATGTATAGGCCTACATGTTTGCCAGCCCGATTACCAATCCGTTAGTCTGTCTATCTATTTAGGTTCCTACTTATCCACCTATCTACACAACTCATTCTTAACTCTTTTAAAAACTTATTCCTCCTGTGTAACTGATTGATTATGGCACTGTGAAATTATGTTCAATCTTCGTTTGCGGTATATTTTCACATTAGTATACTGTATACATTAGTATACTGGCATATGATGTCACAACGTCTAGTTTGGGAATAGAGGTGGGACGCAGTTAGTGCGCCTTCCGCTAATTTGAGAATCAGCTGTACACACATGCCGTCATCTTAAATGGCTCACAGAGCATGCTGAGAAAGGCGGAGACAGGCATGCTCCGTGCAGAGTGGCAAGCATCACTTCAAAGGTCCCGGGTAGTTAGCATCCTTTGGATGTTTACTCTTGGTTATGCCGATGTGTTGGGAAATGAGCAGGCAGATAGTCTGGCCGGTTCTGCCGGTGGTGAACTAATGTATGACAAGCTGGATGTTGTGCGGGCCCTTTGGAAGCGAATGAACAGTGCCGAGAAACAGATAGATCGTTACGGTCTGAGGAGAATGGCACTGCGAGGAATCACAGGAGGATCTGACCGTCGCTCGACACTCAGGGAAAAAGCAAGAGTTACTGGTGCCATCGGAATTTGAACTCTTCGCCTGCTGCTGAAGATGAGAACTGAGCGCTTATGGGGTGTCCCGAGTCCTATGCCAATAGAAGCCACGCAGAATGTCTGCCATTGTCGCTGTGACAGAACTGACTGGCTGCAGTCTCAGCAAAATCAGTAGCATCCACGCCTTTTAAATAAGTAAGGCAATTGAAAAAAATTGGCAGCACAAACGGTCTGGCACAAGAAATGTTCATCGTCTATGGAAGCAGCAGGTGCAGTAGATCAATAGTTGTGTTCGCAATTAACCTCACAAGGCACCAACAACTCTCCACAGACCATTTTCTAGACCTGCAGTTTACAACACAAACCCACAGCTGAAAAGCACACCAAGTGAAATCAGCAGCTCACAGTGTAGCTCCATGCATTCAGCTAAGTAGCCGGGCAGAGGAACTATATCTTTTCAGTCTATCTGGTTAGTTGCGTATCCTTTACAGGACGTTGCAGAACCAACCCCAGCAGCCCCTGGCTGTTGTTTGGTTTTGCTAGGCATTTACGTCCAGTAGTTTGCCATATACTTACTGGACGGTCGGCCCCCTGATACCACTGTAGAAACCAACGCTAGGCGTATGACCCGCAGCTGGGATCGAACCCAACATCCCGGCATTACGAAGATTTCATTCTATACATTGAGGAAAATGCAAAGGCAAACTGTTGTTAAAAGCAAAAAAACGTGTCAAAATAAAAACTATAAAACTGCCCATCCACAGTATGACCTGAATGATCTAAATACTAAGTCAGAATCGAAATGTCGACTTGTTTGAGTAGAGTGATTGCAAGTGTCTTGGATACTCCTCTACAAACAGATGAATTAATCGAGTAACAGAAAGTGTATTGATCGGCACTCATAGAAAGAAGTAGAAAGATAGAAGAACACACTAGACAACATAAAAATCGAAAGCTATAGTTACCGTGCCGGGAATTGAACCTGTCACCTCCAGACGGCGTCTGCGCCTCGCCATGAATACAAGTGCACTAAGATACATGGTCAACTAGGCACACCCCAGAAAAGGGTGTCTTATTGGCCATGTCTATCGTACAGCTTGAAATCCACGACTATGGAATACGGAAAGAATTCATTTCAACCCATTGAAATGGCACCATAGGTTACAGAAATTTATATTAACGAAGCAAATGTCGAATAACAATCACAGCAACAATTTACGAACAGATACTCTTTGTAGGGGCGCCGACACAGAAAATAGAAACCTGAGGAGATCTCTACGCCTTCCCCCCCCCCTCTCCTAATTCACTCACACACTTTTTTCTTGGTGCCACCTTCGAATAAAATTGAACGCCTTGTTTAAGCGTTTAATAAAAATAATAATGATGTGAGTATCATTTATTTACAGGACGTTGCAGAACCAACACCAACATTTCATTGTTGTTCGGTTTGCTTGAAAATGATACCTACAGTTTGCCATTGAAACGGTCGATGCTTTTTATTGTTATCGAAAACAACCCATGGTGGTTTGATGCTAAATACTTGGCAAGTGAAATCAAACCCGGTATTTCGGAATTACGAAGTGTATTCGCAACTCCCAAACGGCAGACACCAATAATAACAACAACAATAATAGTAATAAAAAGAGCTGGTGGCAAATGCATTTATTAATATCACAAATAATATATGTATAAGCAACAGTTTTAAAAAAGAATCAGAAATTGAGAAATCAGAAAGAACATATGGTTTTGTTGGGGGTCCCTTGTTCCTGATCTCTGGCTGCAAGTGCAAGATACCCCGCCCCCGACCCCCCCCCCTCCCCGCCCCACCCTCTTTCCGACAAATAATAATAACTTATTGTATAACGGATTAGTTCCTAAACTAGACAGAGAACGAATCAACTATCGGAGACGGAGACAAATGCTTTCATAGCTTGTTATCACTTTTGGCTAAGATTTACGGCACCTCGTCAGCAAAAACGAAACTCTTGTCGACGTGCCACATGATGATGATAATGGCCGTTTGTTTGCCAAGAATTAGAGAAGTCACGATGGCCGAGTGGTTAAGGCGTTGGACTCGAAATCCAATGGGATCTTCCCGCGCAGGTTCGAATCCTGCTCGTGACGATTTTTTTTCAAATTATTAAAAAAAAAAAAATTTTAAATTTTTTAAGGCAAAAGCAATGCTCACTGGGCAGATTTTTTTTTAGTACAGTCAAAACCGATTTGTTCAAACCAGGTTTAAGTAGCTAGAAGAGACAGAAAAAAAAAAAAATAAAAAGAAAAAAGATTCCTGAAGTTTTATAGAAAGGGGGCACTCATTTCAAACAACATCTATTCTTCCTCCCTTTCAAGTCCCATCCTAACAGGCACTCGACTTTTCTCAGAAGCCTAAAGCGAGGTTACATTTTTATGTATCATGCCATGCAACAAGACTGTCAAGCATCTTCTCTCGTTGTCTTCCTCTATAGCTCATTCCACAGATTTTTACAGTGGTCACAACATGTTCTATTTTCCCTCTTCTCATAACATGGCCGAAAAATTATGACTGTCTCCTTCTGATGTCTGTGATAAGTTGTCTTCGGGCCCCCGCCTCTTTCAAAACCTCTTGGTTGCTCTTTTTGGCTGTCCAAGGTATTCTAAGCATTCTTCTGTAAAACCACATCTCCGAGGCCTCCAGAAATTGTTTGGCCTGCCTACCGATTGTCCAGGATTCACAGCCATATGTCAAAACTGGATGTATGTAGCAAGCAAGAATTCCTTTTCTAACTCTCAATGACAAGGATATACTGCCCAAGATATTTTTCATTTTATAAAATGCAGTTTTTGTCTGTCCTTTTCTGTTTCTTATCTCAGTTATGCATCTTCCATCTGATGTTATCCATGTGCCCAGATACTTAAATTTCTGTTCTTGTCCTAAAATAACACCATAAAACTTTTATTACACACTTAGGAATAATTCGTTTCTTTGACACCAAATGATGCAACTCCATTTATAAATAATATACTAATTAAAAAAAAAAGGTTAGTTGCATATCCTTTACTGGACGTTGCAGAACCAACCCCACGCTTTTTTTTGGCTAGGCTGTTTTTCTAGCTACATTTACGTCCAGAGTTTGCCATTGCTTTCTAGAGGTCGGCTTTCGATACCATTGTCAAACTCAAGTCCTCCGTGAGAAGATAAATACAGTCGACAGTGGTCAAAACCAACGCAGGGCGCAAGGCCCGCAGCTGTGATCGAATCGAGCACCCTAATAATATAAGCAGTATTTTTGTTTCGTAGGAACCGATTAATCATTCTTCGTTTATTTCTTATGGAAAAATTCCATTGGTATGTGCATTGTTTGTAACAGATCACTAAGCATGTTGAGAAAGGTGGAGACAGGCATGCTTCGTGCAGAGTGGCAAGCACCACTTCAGAGGTCCCTGTAGTTAGCGTTCTTTGGATGTTTTCTTCAGGTGGTGCCGGTGTGTTGGGACACCGCCAGCTCTAGATTTATAGCTAAAGATGGCCGTGGTAGGGAAAAGAGCGGGACTATTTCCCTAGCGATTCACAAACCAAAGAAGAGTAACTCGTCTACCATGGCAGTCTCTGTGTCTCCTTTCAGACATGTTACTTCCCTTACCATAACAAACCTTTGACCCTTTAACCATTGACCTTTAATGACGTCATGTCACATCCAGCACCGGAACCAGTTTCCCCGATGTTTATGTCGCTGACCACTGGATCTTGTCGCCAGTATTTCTTCACTTCAAACGCTTCTACTTGGACTTTCTTCCCGTATGCGCAGTCAGACAACCCACACACGCACCCAGTGAAGCTCTTTAATTGTGTTCAATACAATTTGTAACGGATTATATGATTTAGTTTTGCAAACCGAATCTAAAACGAGCGAAGTCTGTGGACATTTGTGTGTTGTTGATGTTGGTTGGGAGAGGAACAATGACTGCTCACTCATTGACAGCATCCTGATGTGACAGTTTTTAATTATTTTGCTCGAGTTTGCGTCTTGGCGCTGTTATTTATGATTATTTTACCGAAATGGTTGTTTTCTGGATTGCTGTGTAGTGGATAGACCTTTCAGGGAGTACTGGATACGTTATTATATTGCTTCTTGTGAAGGTCGTGTAAAGACGAAACGCCGCCAAGAAATTGTTCAACTTGTTCTGTTTATTAAAAGAGAAGTAAGTAAATTATTAATTAAACGAGTTTCTGTTACAGCTAGTGCATTCTTTATTTCTCTGCCACATTCTCACCTCTCATCCTCCTGTCCTTCGCCTTAAAAAAAATCTGTTTCATTCTCATATTCTCCATTCTTGTTTGTTTTCTCTATCTTTTTGCTCTAGAAGTAGAACATCTCCTCCTTCTATCTTCTTCTTCCAAATTCGCACGTCAGACTCTTATGGTTACTATTCCCCATTCTTCTACAGCTGCTCACTTCTGTTACTTTTTCTTCTTCTTCTTTTTCTTTTTTCTCTATTTCTTCTTTCTCTTATTTTTCTTCTTCCCCAGCCTCCTCTCCCTCTTCCTCTTATTTATTTAAAATAAAAAACATCTACAGCAATTATTATTGCCACCTCACCCTATTCTTCGTGTGATTAATATGAAGACTTAGATTTCCCGTTAAATTACAAACTTGATTGTGGCCTTAAGCTTCCCACTTTCTCTGAATATGTGTTTGGTCTGCTGTGGGTGTCATTGTGTATTACATCTACTAGCTATAGGCACCTCAATCTGAGGCTCAAATACCTTGCTGCCCCTCCCCTACATTTTAAGAGTGGCTCAGCCCACTTAATAGACCCCTTAAACCACATATAAAAATTGTCTTAAATATTTGTTTATACCTTTCATAATAGGGTAATTTTTTTTCAGGTATGTTATATGTATTTGTCATTCAGAATATTATTTGGCGTAATAAAAGTAATAATAGTGCTGAATGGCAAATAGATATAATAATATAATTGAAATAATGTGGAACATATAAACTAATTCATGTTTTAAGTGAGGCGTTCTAACATATGAAATGCTTGTCAGGGCCTCCATTAATTTTTTTTCCTGGTATATTGTATTGAAGGACCTGACCGGACACCCCCCCCCCCCCCCCCCCCCCACCCACCAAAAAAAAAATGTGCCCAGAAATTTTGTAAGGTAGTGAGTAGTCCCAGTGCTTTCTTAATTTATAGGTGGGAAGGGGCTGAAGGAGTTTGCTCTCCCCTCCCACCCAGTTGTGTATGTGGCTAAGATGGTGAAGAGGGTGGGGCACAGGCCACCCCCCCCTCCCCCCAGTATTTTTATAATTAAACTGACTCAGCCCCTGCCTAATGTTTTGCCTAGAAAATTTGTAAGGCAAGAGCAGGTGGCTGTGCTTCTCTCCCCCTTCCCCCTCAGTGTTTTCTTTATGGCAGTGCACCTGCATCTAGATAATTGTAAAGACATACTTTCCTTTGTACTATAATACTGCAGATGAATATGCAAATAAGATAAGAGACCAAGCCAGATAATTTGTCCAGTTTTAAAAGAAATGGCCACTGGAACTCTACTGGCAATGTACTCAAAATGGATCAAACTACACGCCCTTATATGGACACTAAAAGGGAACAGATAATGGGGAAGACCAAGAGAGACCCTGCATAGAGCCATCATCAGGAAAGGCTCAACCATGTGCCTAATGAACATTGAAGACCTGAAACAGGTGGCAACGAACCATCAGACATGGAGAGCTATGAGCTCTGCCCTATCGCCACACTAGGCTCAAGTTGAAAGACTAGCAAACTATTGCACCACTACCACTCGTGGTCAGAGTCTATTACAGAAACACAGAATGCTGGCTCGCACTAACCAACCTTGTATGCTGCGAGATGTGACTAAGGGATGAGGTGACAGCTGCTCTCTCATTGTGTGATCTTTCACTGCAAATCCAGCCTGCCCACTCCTGTTACTCACTGCTTTATTTTGTGCACATCTTTGGTTGCAACATCATAATCTTTCAATTAGCTGTTTATCCTTTATCTGCAAAATCCGGCCTGCCTATTCCTATTAATCACTTCCTTATTTTACAACATCTGTAATCCTTCAATGAACCTTCAGTCCTTTTTCTGGAGAATCCAGCCTGCCTCTTACTGTGGCTCACTGTCTCGCTGAAATTGAACAGTGACCACCATCACGTGATCTGTAACTGCAGAATCCAACCATTCATTGCCAAATCATCTCTGACAGGTTTCATGTTAGTTGGTTGTAGGACTGTGTTCCACAATCACATGATAGAAAGAAAAAAGGGAGGTAATATTACCTGGGTTTCTGTATGTCTGCTTCAGCCATTGAGGTTCATTTCTGCAGATATTAGCTGCCTCCATTCATCTCGTGGGCTCTGTGGCTAAGTCGATGCGAACGCTTGGTAATGCTGGGATGCCGGGTTTGATCTCAGCTGGGTGGCCATGCGCCTTGCATTGGTTTCGACAGTGGTAACAAGAACGCCGACTGTCCTGAAAGTAATGGCAAACTACTGGACGTACATTTGTCTATAAAAACCACACAACAGCCAGGGGCTGTTGGGGTTGGTTCTGCAACGTCCTGTAAAGGATACGCAACTAACCACCATTCATCTCTCTGATTGGCTTTCTCTTTGCAGTTGGTGTTTGTAGGTCTGTCTGTGTATTATCTCTCCACTGTCTTCTTGGTCTGCTGCATGTTCTACTCCCATTAAGCTCTCTTTTATATCCATTTCTGCTTCTTTTATCTGTCATTCTTGCTCTGTACACCCCAGCAAGTGTGGTCTTTTAGCTTCCATGATGCCAGTAATTTATGGCGATTTTAACAGATAATGAATTTCATTTGTTTCTTAATCTTCAATCTGAACTTTTTGGTTCCTTGTTAAATCCCAAAACGTGTTGTAAGGTTTTGTTCCCAAACTTTATAATGATAATTTATCTCTAGTTGTATGTACTCCAGGTTTCAAAACCATATCAATTGGTTTCCTATATATTCTGTTAATGAAAAAAATAATTTGTACCTCATATCTGACCTTGGCTCCCAGGTTGACTTTGCCTTGAGTGGTCAGGTTCATTCCTGGAAAGTAAAGGTGGCCGGTGTGATGCTGATCACATCATGTGCCGAGTGGTCTGTACAATATATGTCTAGCCCTATATGCCCAATCCTCCTGAAAGCATGGGAAGGGTCCCTTACTTGTACTTTTACCTCATATCTGGAAACAAAATCAATATATCAGAGAAGTAGAACTTAATCAGTGAGATTTGAATAAAATGCAGTCACAAATGACAAAATAAACATTACGGCCAAAAAGATTTCATCAGCATGTGGCACAAGTGAAATGTGGTACAATTACATAGAAGTATACATAAAATGACAAAGCTCTTCCATGAAGCCTGTAACAGTCTCCATCCACACCTTAACAACAAAGACTGTCCTCTCATCAGTAGTTGCACGAGTCAGAGGCCATATGTGACATCCCATTTCTGACAACTGTGTGTGCTCTTTTATGTAACAGAATAGTAATTTACCTATAATATCCTGTTTGTTTCTCATGGGCTATAGTTTAAGCATCATAATCAAGCACCTTGTAGTTTCTGATGGGCTATAGTTTAAGCATCATAATCAAGCACCTTGTAGTTTCTGATGGGCTATAGTTTAAGCATCATAATCAAGCACCTTGTAGTTTCTCATGGGCTATAGTTTAAGCATCATAATCAAGCACCTTGTAGTTTCTCATGGGCTATAGTTTAAGCATCATAATCAAGCACCTTGTAGTTTCTGATGGGCTATAGTTTAATCATCATAATCAAGCACCTTGTAGTTTCTCATGGGCTATAGTTTAAGCATCATAATCAAGCACCTTGTAGTTTCTCATGGGCTATAGTTTAAGCATCATAGTCAAGCACTTTGTAACTCGGCATTGGCAGTCATACCTTTCTACATGATTCCCATTCATCTTTGGGTTGACCGCCTCCTTCCAGCTAGTGACCCCAAATGTTTAAAGGTCTGCTAAGCAATTTGGCCATGGTCTGCCAGTATATATTCTTCCCACTCTGGTCTTCTCCCATTCAACTTTTGTGTGTATGTCTGTGTGCATACTGTTTTTAATTAACCTTTCTTTATGCCCTATCTGTATTCTTTCAGAAATAACCCTGTCTTCCAGGTCGACCTAGCCTTGAATGGGTACCAGGTGGAGTCCTAGGAAGTAAAGGTGGTCCGGCGTGATGCTGGCCACATCACCCACCAAGTGCTGAGTGGTCTGTAAAATATAGTTCTTACCCTATATGCCCACATACCACCAATGCATGAAAAGTGCCCTTTACTTTTACTTTAACACCCCGACCATCTCAGCCTATTAGGCCTCAGTGTGTCAGTAATTAATAGCGATTTAACCAGATTATGAATTTCTGTGTCACTTGTTACTCTCCACTCTTCCCTGTTTTCATCTTTGTTGGGGTCAAAAAGTTGTCGCAAGTTTGTAATAAGGTTGTATGTCTTCTAGCTGCACTGTAGATTTCATAGCTATGTAAGACAACTGGTCTTATCAGTGTTATATACATTGGGATCTTGATGTTATGAGATGTTTTGCTGTTATTCATTAGTTGGCACCACTCTTCCTATCCAGGCGACACTGTTATATTGTTTTATAGGGATGAATGAGAATCACTGCCCGTGGCGATGGTGAGTGTGACTAGCGAGACCAACCGGTGTAAAAAAAAAAGTGTTTTACAATTAAAGTTTGTGTTTTCGAGTGTTGTTGCCTTCACATGCATTAGTGTGCCTGTTCTCAAATGCTCAGCTCTAAGGCTGTCTGCAATCTTGTGTTTCGTTCAACCCCACCTGGACTGAACAAACAGCGGGTGACACAAAGTGCCACCAGTCGGATGAAGATCACCCAGGCAAGGGTCCTAGTAACCGTGTTTAACCATTAGGTTATGTTAGCCGCCCCCCCCCCCCCCCCCCCCCCCCCCCCCCCCCCCCCCCCCCCCCCCCCCGACTACAGCCGGGGTGGAGTTTTAAAAGACCAAAAATGTGTGTCCCATATTGGGACGGTGAAAGTATCTGCAATTTCCTCCCCCGCCCCGGTAATTTTTCATTCACGTCCTGGTCTTTCTCCTCACCATAACACATTCCAAGGTTATGAGATAGAGCGTTTGATTTTAACACATGTAATCAGTTAGTTTGTTAATTCTGTCAACTCTGCTAATATACCCTTCAGACGGTTGAAACAAAGCCATTGCGACGTACATTTAATTAAGACTTGTCATCCTCGAGTGCCTCACACACTGGCGTGGGCGATCATACCTCTGCACGGCCAGAAACCTGCAAACTAATATCTTCTATGAGTAGAAACAAAAATGTAACTTACATAGTGAGCTAAACAATTGTTATCACGCCTCGGGTGCTGGAGGTCCCGGGTTCAGGCCCCGGTGAAGTCTGGGATTTTTCACGCGGACTTCTAATAATTTCTAGACCTTTCTAGGTAGTAAGATCGGACGCCCATGTGTTTTGTTGGGCACGTAAAAAATACGTTGGCAGTTGGAAATCGAAAAGAGCAGCATAACGGCGCTGCTCGTGCAAAATATGGAGTTACAAATCTACCCAAAGTATTTCACGATCGGGATACGGATTTTTGCACTGCGCTGAGATTCTTCAGACTCTGGCTTGAGTTAGAAGAAGAACGGAGCACTTTCTGATATGGCGTTGATCTGTTGTTTAAACCTAAACTATTATTCCTCCAGTCCTTCTCTGTCCTGTGCAATTGTTTCATTATTACGGATAAATTCCAGGCCATCAGCGTTTGTCATCTCTTATCAATATTCAGCTAATTTATTGCATCAATGAGTGTAAATAGTAAGACACAACCAGAATGTTTGTAGCTGATACGCATCAGCTTAAACTTTTACAGAAAATTGATATGGACCGTCGGTTTGTTAGCAAGAATCGACATCACTGTTTATGTCAATACTGGCTTAATCCTTTCATAGGTAATCACTCCATGGTATCTCTACTGATTGTTCCCATACAGACTTGGTTACAGTGTTTCTTATCTTGACCTTGTCGATAGCACTGGTGTGCTTAAGTAAGCTCCACTACAAGGTCAGATAATCGTGTTAGGATCAGAGTTTTGTCATCATCCGGCAACCCAGTCCGTATAGCTTTGTGACAACTGGCAAGATTGATAGAAAGAGAAGAAAAAGAGACACATTCCTAACTGGCCTGGCTACTGTGTGGGGTTGGTCACGAGCAATGACCTAATCCATGATTGTGTATAATTATCCAGTTTCGTCCTTTTAAGGACATTATTTGTTATTTGAAGCCCCACCCTGGCATTTTCCAGGGGCCGCAATAAAGGCAGGCCTTAAATATGGCCAATTGTCTGAACGCAGTGTCTGGGACCTCTCCACGGCGATCCTCATCCACATGGTGGCACTTTGTGTCATCGGGTGTTTATCGCTTGTGTGATGTCCTGGTGGGGTAGAAAGTCAGTCAGTCAATCCATGATTGCAACGATGGTAGGGAATGAAAACCCATGACCGGCTTTATTTATCTAAGGCACATGAAGATGAGCTCATAAATTATTCAGCAGATGTATCCTGATCTCTCCACCCAGCTGTGGCATTTACTGTTGCTTGCTAAAGTTAGTTTGACATTTCTATGACAGGTTCTGTTTTCTCCCCAAAGCTAGAGTACATGATGTCATTGGTTGGTTATTGTTGTAGCTTGTTGCAGTCGTTGTAGTAGTAGTTGTTACTGTTGTTTTTATTGTGATTATTATAACATTGCGCAGCTGTTGTTCATGTTATATAGTTATTTGGGTTGTTCTCATTGTGGTTGTTTGCTGCAGTTGTTATTCTTCTTCTTGTGGTTGTGAGTTATTGTGTGAGTTTCCCCGACCTATTGGTGGCAAGGGGTTGGGGGGGGGGCACTGCCCCCTACCAAGTTTGTCGTAAAAGGCCACTAATTAGGGGGTGTTACTTCGAAGTCTACAACCAGTCATGATTATGAATATTTCATGTCTCCGTATATCTCCCTCCTTCTTTCTTTGTCTCTCTCTTTTTGCATCCGTACATGAATGCAAGTATGTATGCACGTAGGTACGAGGTGTGTGTATGTATGTATGCACGTAAATGCGGACGAGGTGTATGTATGTATGTATGTGTGTGTGTATGTGTGCACGTACATACGTACGAGGTGTGTGTGTATGTATGCACGTACATGCGGACGAGGTATATGTATGTATATATGTATGTATGTGTGTGTGCATGCGTGTGTGTGGTTAATGTTCGTGGCTTAGATATTGTGAACACAAATATAATATCCCCTCCCTCCCTCTAAACAAATAATCACCATATACACACAGATGTTAATATTCACAATTATTCCCCACCAGACCGAGACAACCACAGACGACAGTATCTGCGCCCCCCTCTCAACCAACGCTCGTGCGTTGATCAATAAGGAGCACACGGTTATAACAAGGCTTCTGTTGGCAGGCCTTATGCTGCAAGATAAGAACTTGTTGCGTCAGGTGTTCTCAACCCAGACCCCGTGAAGCTCTGAGGTAGACCTATAGTGGGTGCCAGGAACGTTTTACTGGAAGTAAAGGCGGCCGGTACGATTGTAAGTGGGGTGGCCATTATGACGTCAACTTGTTCGTCATCACCGTGATGCTTCGTGCTCAGCACTGTTGACTTCCTTAACAACAGAACTGACAGGTTACAAGACCACCCTGTTCAAACTTTACGGGCCGCTTAGTGAATTACAAAAGACAGTGAAATTCATACTAGAGACGGCTTTGCAGATATAGACAATTTATTTCATGCGAACGAAAGAAGAAGAAGAAGAAGAACAAGACCACCGAGGGGCGGCTGGCCAGACGGTAAGAACGCTGGGCTCTCGTGTGGGAGAATTGGGTTCGATTCCTCGGTAAGGCTGCGGATCTTTTTCTGTAGGGGGCAAAAATAAAATCATAACCTGCATAGGTTGTGGCGATAGCACAAGCCACACGGCCTGTAATCCTTAGGCTCAAAAACTTCCTTGAAGTGCTACGTTCAGCAGCTTATCGTTGCCACCGAATGGTCGGGTGTCAATACCACTGTTGAAACAAATGTAGGTCATGACTGAAACCAGCACAAGGCTGTCTGCTACCAGATCGTCCGCAACTGGGATTAAACTTGGCATCACGGCATTTGCGAAGTGAGTTCGCAAGGTCTGAGCCACAGACGCCAAGCATTGGAGCATTATACGTCGTCAAATTCATTGAGATGTTGAGTTGAGTTTCAAGAACCGACATCATGGCACTCGGGGCATTCCATATGTGCCCCGTCTTCATCTTCAGCAGCCAGCTAAGAGACGCAGACGGTACCAGTAGCAGTCTGGTTGTATGTCCATCTTTCCTGTCAGTGTGGAGTCTTTGCCAGATTCCCTGGTTACTCCCCGTTGCACCATTCTCTTCTGACGTGATAATCTAATATCCCTCTGCACTGGTTCTCTCGCTCCCCAAGGACCTTGACATCTGATTTATTGAAAGAAAGACTGAATTGGTTCGGACATGCAGTGAGATTGAATCCATCGATGCCGGCAGTGAGAGCGGGTACAACATGAAAATGGAAATATTAAGAGCGAAGGGAGATCTAGAAGCATGTGAACTGATGGAGTCAATGCCAGCCCGAGGCTTCACAAAACCACAGAACGCCAGAGCAACCGAGCGCGCCCTAGCGCGGCTACGTATATGCTAAAGTGAGACAGTAAGCGGCACAGTATAGATACTGACCAAAAAAAAAAAAAAGCGTTGGGAACGCCCACAGAAGTCTGTTATTTATGTTGTTGCAATATAGAGCCTGTAGACGGGTGTCTGTGTTGGCAGATGCCTCGTGTCAGTGACACAGCAAATGGCGATCTTGTGTTATATTTACGGCTCTCTGCTCTGTCGAACCCCTGTATAGCGACTTATGCCAGTCTGTGTCCTCTTCTACTTCTGTCTTGGCCTTTTAAACAGCGGTTGACACTAAGGATTTTCGTTTACAAGTAGGCTGCGATATCTGCGCTTGTTGACTCAAAAGATCTGATTTCAGCAAGCTATTTTAGTTAGTCGCAGTTAAGGGGGGCAGGGGTTTGTATCTTCCCCCTCCATCACCTAAATGTAGCCTGGGACCCACACAGGGAGCTCTGGGTCACATTTACGATCTCGTTGCCATAGCCATTGTCTTTTACGACATGCTTGTTAAGAAGTAGCCCCCCCCCCCCCCGCCCCCGTGAAGCCCTGCACCCACTGAGTTGAAGCTATGGGTCACATTTCTGTGACATTTGCTTACATGTTGGCTAAGCCGCTGGCTGGAGCCTTAGATAGTTGTCTTTTACGACATGCTTATTAATTATTTAATTCCCAGACGTCTGATATGTGATAAGCTTTTCTGTGAATCCCACGCAACATGTAATATGTTCTGGTCCTTTTTATAATTGTTCAGACCAGACTAATAAATCTAGCTTCCCCAGGATTTAGCGTTTTGATAGCAATGGAATCCTTTATGGGCATCTTCCAGAAAACCTTATTGGTACTCACCGTCTTCTCTAGAGAAAAAAAAAAAAAAGCTGCAGGAGGTCTTGTTGGCACTCAAAGAGTCAAGAGACAATGGTTCTGCCCACACTCCCAAAGGAGCCGGGAACCCACCCAGGCAGTTAGAACTCTGGACCACATTCACCCACTTTTATTTCCAGCCATATTTCTTGTCATGTGCGTTACTACAGTTACATCATCGTGTATGAAGCACAACACACTGAAAACATTCCACTGAAATACAAACGGTCTCTCTCTCTCTCTCTCTCTCTCTCTCTCTCTCTCTCTCTCTCTCTCTCTCTCTCTCTCTCTCTCTCTCTCTCCATACATCCTGTTCGTTCAATCGCCGGAAGTACTAATGTCACGTAACTTATCACGGTCTTAAAGCTTATAATAAATGTGTGGTGTCATTGGAATTCGTTCAGATTTCATGCTTCATTATACGTTGATTTACATATACCTACACGTTGACGTATCTGGTGCCTCATCGACGCCCGGGTGGCCCATTGGCTGGCCGGTAGACGACTTCTTCGCCGGTCAGAACAGTATTAGGGCCCGTCTCCTTTGATCGGATCAACATTGCATTAGTCCTTTTCATGGCTACTTGGTGGCGACCAGTGCCAATCTATTTCACGTGGCGCAAATAATCTAGTCATAATTATAACCTAAATCTCCCTCTTCGGGGATGCTTGTTGAACATCACGATTTATTTTTAGCAAAACAATGGAACAAATCTGGTGCCTTCCGCTGCAGGAATAAAAAAAAAAAAAAGTAACCATGCGTTTGGGAATACACTGTCGCATTGTCGATGTGTCCCTGTCAGCTGTTCACTCAGTGAGAAATGACTTCCTGTTTTGGAATAAGATGTTCCATTAGGGTTGCGTGTGACTGCAAGCGACGGAAATCAATATGTGATGTGACGGTAGCCTGTAGGTACAGGAGGGAAAAACCGTTGCGTTCCTGAACTGAATGTCCGTCCTGTATGGTTTTTTTGTCTGTCGTTTTTGTCATGGTGGGTGGTCGGGGTATTGATTGGCAGTGATTATACAGAGGAGATTGTGTTTTTGGTTGGTTGTTGGTTTGTTTGATGGATTGATTGGGTTTTTTTTTTTTTGCGGTTTAGTTTGTTGTTGGATGCCTCTCCTGCAAAACTTACTAATCATTCTGTTAGACTAGTGAGCCAGTTTTTGGGACCAGACATTTGTTTCTAGGGCCCGTAAGGGAAGCAAACAACATTTTAAGTACCCTACCCTACCATGCATATCGTGAGAGGCGACTAAGGAAGTTGGCTAACCACGGCCGTCCACTGACTATCTCATCCAGTAGATAACATTAGCATTTCAGTTCAGCCACTCTCGAACGAATCTACAAAGGCCATTGACCTCTGCTCCTTGTGGCGGATCTATTACATCCGAGTTCGCTAGTCAAGGTCGGTGTCCTTTGGGAGTTGTTGAACAACGCAGACACACGAATAGATCATTGTGGTAAGGGAAGAGAATGATGTGGTAAGGGAAGAGAATGATGTGGTAAGGAAAGAGAATGATGTGGTAAGGGAAGAGAATGATGTGGTAAGGGAAGAGAATCATGTGGTAAGGGAAGAGAATCATGTGGTAAGGGAAGAGAATGATGTGGTAAGTGAAGAGAATGATGTGGTAAGGGAAGAGAATGGTGCGGCGAGGAGTGACGAGGGGGGTCTACCCGACATGCTGCACTCAGAGGAAAGGCAAGATGGAAATACAATCTTCTTTGTTCACCGGCTGTAAGCTCCGGCGGAAAGTTCTGGTTGTTCGTCCCTTTAGACTTTGGCTTTGCGACAGGGCCTGTGTTTTGGCGTTTACATTCTTTCTACTCGCTTACTTGTGTGCAGTTAGCTGTTTCTTACTGCTCTGGCAGATGCACTTCGACTTAATAAGAAGTCCCCAGTTAGTCTAACTCTTACGACCTGCTTATATATATATATATATATATATATATATATATATATATATATATATATATATATATATATATATATATAGAGAGAGAGAGAGAGAGAGAGAGAAAGAGAGAGGGAGGGAGTAGAATCTGTCTCTTTACTGCTAGTCTGTGATTTGACATGTATAATGCATGCTTATCGCTAAATGACACGCCATTTTAAGATCCTGCTTTATGTTTTAAGCAGAGAGAGAGAGAGAGAGAGAGAGAGAGAGAGATTGATTAGCTGTCATTATAACACCCGTTAACACAATGTATATATTTAAACTAGGGCTGGACTGAATAGGGATTTTCACTATTCGGCCGAATACGAATAACGGGACCAACTATTCGGCCGAATACGAATATGAATAGTTTATAGTGTATAAAAAATATCTAAAACACATTCATAATGTCAAATGTACGCTTGAACTTCACATAAAGTAGCACAGAATAGTCATCTTCTTCTTTAGCATTCTGAGCCCTTGAGGTTTACTGCTGCAGATACCACTCGTCTCCATTCATCTCTCTGGCTGGCCTTCTCTATGCAATTTGTGACACCAGTTGTTTGCAGGTCTGGTTGGACATTATCTCTCGAACTTTTTTTGTCTGCCTCGTGGTCTACGCCCATTCCTCTCTCGGGTGTATACAGTTTTACTTTTCTGTCATCTGACATTCTTTCAATGTGCCCCAACCATTTTAGTCTGTTAGCTCTCATGATGCCAGTGATCAATGGTGATTTAAACAAATTATGTGTTACGTTGTTGCTTCTCACTCTCCATTCTCAGCTATTAGCATCTTTGATGGGTCCAAAGATTTGTTGTAAGACTGTTTTCGAAAACCTGTAATAAGGCCTCATCTCTTTTATTTCTGCTTCGTTTCAGAGCCATATAAAACGACTGGTCTTATCAACGTTTTATATATTTTGATCTTGGTGTTGTGAGACAGACACTTTGACTTTAGCAGATGTTGAAAGGCATAGTATACTTTATTTCTAGATTGTATTCTAGATTGCATTTCTTCTCTCAGCATGTTGGATTAGTTGAAGTTTGCACCCAAGTACTTATATGTTTCAGTTCGTTTGATTTTCATATTATCGACTTGGATGTGGCCGTAGTTTATATTCTTTCCATGTCTAGTTAGTATTCATATAGAATAGTAAACATTGGGAATCATTTTATGTTTTGCATCCTTCAGTCAGTCTGTGGTAAATAATAACTAGTAATGAAAGAATCCTAAGTATTATAACAAGTAACTAAACTTAGAAATTGCCACTGACAGCTTAGTTAATGCATGAAAGCTGCATTAGCTTTCAACAAAACCAATCGTTCCATGTTGTCAGCATTAAGGCTGTGTATACAGAAGCGGGTGTCAGGTAACTACTATTTGGCCGAATACCGAATAGTCAATAGGTCCACTATTCGGCCCTGAAGCGAATACGAAGCGAATATTCGGTATAGCCCTAATGTAAACCGTTAGTTGTGCTATTGATTTTACTTTTTCTTTTCCGTCTCTTCTGAGTCACTCACACTTCATTATTGTTAGTGATGCTTGTAGAGGTTGTTCTTTTTCTTCTTTGTTTCAATTTAAACATCTTCTGTCACAATTCCTTTCTTCTTATTTTCTTTCTTTCTTTGTCTTTCTTTCTCCTCCTCCTCCCTTTTTTTCTGCAGCCTCCTCCTCCGATGCTGTACGACCAAATAAAAGCCTTCTCAACCAAACCTCCTGCAGAATACCCAGGATTGTTTGGATTTTGCAACTTGTTTGTAGTTTACTCGCGATTATTTCCTTCTTCAATTATGAGCACCAGAAGAACCGTAACCGTCTTTGAACATAATCCTTTAGTATTTGTAATGAAGCGATGCTTCACTTGGAATGATTCTGATTCAACTTGGAAGGAATCGTGGTCTACTTGGAATGAACCTTGGTTCGGCTTGGACAGAACCTTGGCTTACTACCTATTGGCTTTCGCCACGGCTCACTCTCTGGATGTTTACTGCTACAAAACTTGCACTGCTTTAACGTCTAGGGTTGACAACACAAACGCCGCTCAGCTTCTTGGTACATGCTATCAGTTTATTCTGGTCCATGTATTCAACATGCTTAAACAATTATTCACACTTTATCACTCGCGACATATTCCAACACTAACCATTCGCGCGACATAAAAACGGCATCTTCAATTACTACAACCGTCTTCTCTGACTTCTCATGATCGACTGACCACGAGGCTAGCTCGGGCTTTCCCTCGCTTCCTCGACTAGGCACAAGTATCTCGTGCTGCCCCTTGTTGCACGGACTTTCTGCTTGCCACTATGTAATCGTGAGGACCATGCAAAGCACCTCATCACAGTATTGGCTAGGGATTGGACCCAAACCACTAACTTGTGAGTGAAAAAAAAAAAGGGGGGGGGGTGGCAAGCATATAACCTGATATAGCCTAAGCGAACCATCGAGCATGAGACATATGGAAGGTGATGATTTGTGTTGGTTGTTAGACTCGACCCGTCTCCAGGGATCGTCAAAAGCGATGTGTTTGATGGATGTAGAGACCATGGTTTTTCCGTCTGCTTTATCATCAGTTTGAAAGTTGATATGGGCAACAGTGATGGATTGTGGGTCGTCTGTGTTATGTGCGTGCATTCCCGTAACGGAATCCGGTGTTGTTTGGTTTCGTTTGTAGCGTGATCCGCCTGCATAACCATTTTGTGAGGCTATTTACTCCAGATTGCTCTTGTTGTTTCCTCTTCATCTGCTCCTTCTTCCACTCCTAATCTAACTCAACCTTTTTGTATCCCTATAGGAACATGGCACTTTAGTCATATTTACGCTAAACACCTAGTGTTTTTTATCCTCCTCCTCCTCATTATCATCTTATTCTTTATGGTCATCATCGTCGTGGTTGTCGGCATCATCATCATGATCTTCTTCTTCTTCTTCTTCTTCTTCTTCTTCTTCTTCTTCTTCTTCTTCTTCTTCTTCTTCTTCTTCTTCTTCTTCTTCTTCTTCTTCTTCTTCTTCTTCTCCTTCTTTTTCTTCTTCTTCATCCTCCTCCTCGTGATCTGACCCACCTCCATTAACCCCAGATGAACATAGGTCTCCAGCCGGTTTACACCAGAGAGCTTTCGTTCACCCCAGTTGCCAGAGATCCATCACAGAAGCAGATTCTTCACCCTGGGGTTGGCTATTTTTGCTTGAGCTATTCTTTAATGCATCGCCTGACTGCTGGTACCACAGTCCCCAAGTACTTAAACAAACTGTTAGTTAGTTAGTTAGTCGACAGATCATCCTCATTGCACACTGAACAATATTCGGTCTGTAAGTGTTCTGATTCCTTTGATAAATCCCGCAGTGTGTGGCGGCTGAGGACACCAGTTCTGTGTTGGTTTCTTATTTTTCTTTGGCTTCCTGTATACCGCTCTTATCTGGCCACACCCCTTTAACATGCTTTTCTGGCAGTCTGGTCATGCTTACAGATTCACAGCCATCACCTGATTCTCGAAAACTTTTTATGGAGCATTCAAAATATCAGCCTGGTCCATAGCTCGTCCGCCCTGCACAGTAACTTCACCTGGCAAGCCTATTGTATTGCTTTAGACGTGCCTCTTTTACTTTTAAATTAGCATTTAGTGGGTCGTTTTATTCTTTGTAATTACCATTGCTTCTGAAAGCCGAAAAGTGGATGAAAAGAACCGAACGTATACACTAATCCGCTTTGTATGCGTCAGACCATAAGTATGCACTGATCCCTGGCCAAAGTGTTACCGCCACGAATAACCGCGGCGTAGGTGTCTCATACACACGCAAGCACACCTATGAAAGCAGCTGTACAGGCGGCCTGCATAACATTGCGGTGTGTCATCGCTAGATATCAATATCGGCTCAACACTGAGATCATGCGTGTGATTTGTTGTTTTTATGGCTGGCGTCAATAGAGGCATATACCTTTTTATCTTTAGAGATGCCGGAAAACTTTAAGTTTATACTTATATAGTGGGGGACTAGGGGGCCTCTGTGACTTTTTGGCGTTTCTGGTTCGTACAGTATAGTACTGACTTAATGCTACACACTACTGTTGTCGCTCCTTCGTTTATTTTATTCGTTCCTATCACCTTTTTCTCATTCTGTATTTTACAGTTATTCACATGATCACCATCCCTCTTCTCTCTCTCTCCCCCCCCCCCCGGTGTATGGAAACTGTTGGCTGGCATAATGTGCCCCCTTTTTGTAGTTTTTATCGAAAAATGTTGCGCTATAACATCCGATTTTCTTGTGTGTGTGTGTGTTGTTTCCCCCCAATCCCACACCGCCTTTTTTAAATTTCTTATTCAGCTTCTTAGTCATTGTTAAGTGGATTCATGTCTTGGTGTTAGTTCGACTGCAGACTCTTACGTTCTCATCACTTTACTGTTGCATTAAGTTAATGTCTTGGTGTTAGTTTGACTGCAGGCACTTCTGTTCTCATCACTTTACTGTTGCATTAAGTTAATGTCTTGGTGTTAGTTCGACTGCAGACACTTATGTTCTCATCACTTTACTGTTGCACTAAGTTAATGTCTTGGTATTAGTTTGACTGCAGAGACTTATGTTCTCATCACTTTACTGTTGCACCAAGTTAATGTCTTGGTATTAGTTTGACCGAAGACACTTCTGTTCTCAACACTTTACTGTTGCACTAAGTTAATGTCTTGGTTTAGTTTGACTGCAGACACTTCTGTTCTCAACACTTTACTGTTGCACTAAGTTAATGTCTTGGTATTAGTTCGACTGCAGACACTTCTGTTCTCATCACTTTACTGTTGCACTAAGTTAATGTCTTGGTATTAGTTTGACTGCAGACACTTCTGTTCTCATCACTTTACTGTTTTACTAAGTTAATGTCTTGGTATAGTTTGACTGCAGACACTTCTGTTCTCATCACTTTACTGTTGCACTAAGTTAATGTCTTGGTATTAGTTTGACTGCAGACACTTCTGTTCTCATCACTTTACTGTTGCACTAAGTTAATGTCTTGGTACTAGTTTGACTGCAGACACTTCTGTTCTCATCACTTTACGATTGCACTAAGTTAATGTCTTGGTATTAGTTTGACTGTAGACACTTCTGTTCTCATCACTTTACTATTGGACCAAGTTAATGTCTTGGTATTAGTTTGACCGAAGACACTTCTGTTCTCATCACTTTACTATTGCACTAAGTTAATGTCTTGGTATTAGTTTTACTGAAGACACTTCTGTTCTCATCACTTTACTATTGCACTAAGTTAATGTCCATTATCCTCATACAAGTTTCTCGTTGAAACATCACAACAAGCTCGCAATCTGTTCCTTTATTTCATTTTGTCCTGTTTAGTGCACATTTTTTCATAACGCGGATCCACTCCAGTAGCTTTGACCTCCCTTACAGACGTTTTTCTTGGGGTTTCTCTTGAAGTTCCCTGTTCTCTCAGTATACGTCCTGCATTGAGACTGTTACACATTAATATTAACCATGGCGACCAGGTGGACCCAGTCGGAAACGGGTGCCAGAAAACGGAAAAGCGACTGGTATGATGATTACTGAAACTCATTAACTGTTCAGTATCAGTTGTTGAAATTTGGCTTAAAAGTTTTTTTTTAATTGTAAGCACACGTCTAGTTTTAATTGTGTCCCTTTTTGAGGTGTGTGTGTGTGTGTGTGTGTGTGTATATATATATATATATATATATATATATATATATATATATATATATATATATATATATATATATATATATATATATATATATATATATATATATATATATATATATATATAAATATATATATTGGCCTCCTGTGAGCTGCAGATTTTTCATTGTATATGGCATAGGGTATAAAAATAATCATCAGACACGTGCAAATTGAATTCCTATCTCCACGCCTATGTCAGTCACGGTATATTTTATTTGTTTAGGGTACACACTTTATTTGTCAAAGATCATAGAAATTCACCGCTTTAAGTAAGCAGCAGCACTTGTCAATTGTACATGATAAAATCATAAGGACATGGGAAATCTAAGGCCACAAGTGAAAATTCTTGTTAATTTGATTAGTACATGAATTTTCGAGATATTTGTTTAAGTGTGAGGACAGGATTTCTGACACACTGTTTAACACTGTATTTTCTGTTCGCCTTAGCTCTGTTCTATGTTTTTCAGAGCCGCTGCAGTGTAACAGCTAGTTGCTTGCCTGCGGATCCGAAGGCTTGTAAGTTCAAATCCTAATGAAACTGGACCTCCCCCTGCTCCCCCTTTATTTTTCAGAAATGACCTTGGTTGCTAGGTCGACCCCCCACCCCCTTAAATGGGTACTAGGTAAAATCATGGGAAGCAAAGGTGGCCGACTTATTATTGACCACATCAACCACTGAGTTCCGGTTGGTCTGTAAAGTAAATGTCTTGGACTATACCCCCTAAGGTTTGGGAAAGGGTTCTTTACAGTGTAAATTTTCTGCTGTTTCTTTTGTGTGTGTCTCTTTTGGCATTTTTCTTAGCGCTCCAGAAGCTGCACTTATCTTTTGTATTCATATCTTTTTATCTGTCAGTTCTCGATTTACTTCTCGTTATTGACTTTGCCACGCTCACTTGTCTTAATATTATCTTGTCAGTTGCAAGGAGCCCTAATTGGGCTATCGTTTTCTACTTCGGCTTGTTAACGAGATCTGACAGTCCGGTCGAAGACATTGTACTTGTCACGTAATCAGTACTTTGCGTGCCCGATGATCCTTCCATATCCTCCCCAGCTTTGTTTCGGTGTGTTTATTAGAAAGACCATTTGTGCATGTATGTGTGTGTGAACAGCTTTGCAAGACACTCTGAATATCCCAACTGTTTCAAAATGTGCAGTCTTCCGAGGCTCATCCGTTTCTGTAGAAAAAAAAAAATCATTTCAATGAGTCGTTGTCTAGGAGATGCTGTGTCTCTTAGCACACATTCTTAAGATGACAACTGGGACAAGCCGACGCCGACTTCGAAGTACGAAACAGTTTATTGACATCTCATCACTTACATAAAAGTCGTGTCCGTGTCCTAATTTACAGCTTTCACGCACCACAGCTATCAGACTCCAACATGCTGGTTTCTCACACAATCATTGACCAGAGTTCGCACAGATGGATCCGATTGTTATCACCGACTTCACACAGACTGACCTGGCTGGACTTGGCTTCGATGGATGTTGTCGTCTGGTCTTCCTCTTTCAACAATCAGTCTCACGTTGTCATTTTCTCGATCACTCTTCCGTCCTTTCGCGCTGACAGTCAACACATACTAACTCATATTAACTGGGGACTGAACTTATACCTAGTGTTCGTTCCACGTGGTTGTTTTTGGGTTTCACGTGGCGACCTGTGGTCATTCTCCTTTACTTCCACGTGATAACTCGTGGTCGTCCCCTATCTTGAAAACCTCGTTTAATCCGAGTATCTGGCTTCTCTCGGTATTATTGTTAGCTTGGGGCTCCCCCCCCCCCCACAACCTTCCCAATCAGGGTGAATATCTCCCATTACAATCATATTCAACCAGCACCCCCAATGGGGGATGGAGCTTTACGATACAATTATCACTAGGTTGTATGCGCCGTATAAAATGGCCTAGCTTTGCTCGCCACCAAGTAGCTCTGAAAAGAACTATTGCAGCGTTGACGCGATCATAGGAGACATACGCAAATACTATCCCGACCGGTGAAGAAGTCGTCTACCGGTCAGCCAGTGGGCGACACGGTCGCCGAAGTTCCGAGGCTCAGATGGCTAGGACACTAGGAGGGTGGTTGAGTCAGTGATGACGTCAACTGTGGTTAATTACACATGGGTAGAAGATACCGAGGTTGGTTCTTTTCTGTGAATATATCAGCATTGACCGTCACAAAACTGTTTGACTTGTTGTGCTGTACCTTACAAATCCAACTACAGAGTCCGCAAGTCTCTTGAAAATTGTTTTATTTACACTTTGGGAATTTTAACACCCACAGGACCGAACTGCCAACACAGTTTCATTTAAACTCCCAGGAGATTGAACTGCCCACATAGTTTTATCTCAGACTCGCCAGTAATGGCCCCTGGCACTCCACATGGTGTATTTATTTCCCTGCCCCACTTGTCTCGGCAGTCTGCTGAAAAGTCATCGACCCGGCTGCTTCGAGATACCGGCTAAGTGATTGGGTGTATTTGTGTGGTATTGTTTGATTTGTTTATGTGCTGACGAAGGCCCCATAGCCGCAACGTTCACTTTTGTTTTGTATTTGGTATATTGTGAAGCTAGCTAATATACTCTTTGTTCGGTTTGATATCTTTTCTTGATACCTTACAAATAGGCAGCCGTATCTGCGATTTTCGGTTTAGCACAGCCGACTTCATTAAAGCCCTAATTAGTGACATTTAAGACATGCTTGTTAATGGACAGTGGGAATCCCCCCCCCCCTCCCCATTCCCAATGGTACCCAGAAACTCACACGTTTAATTTTGTAAATCTACGTTTTAACCTATTTACGCAACCTTATGTGAAATATATGTTTGTTATATTTGCAGGTATGGGTAATATCGATGAGAAATGCGACATTCAGGATTCAGTACTGATTTACGAGAAAACATTACGTGGCCGAATGTAAACTGCTCATGCTGATAGTATTGGATTTGTAAGACACGTATATTGTGAGGATTTGTAATTTAGGAGTGGACAGACATGGGATTAAAGGAATTTCTTGTCAGCGCCAAGAAGGGTTTGGTGAGTATGATTAGTTAGAAGTTGTTTGTTGTCCTTTGATTATTTTTAGCGTCACGTGAGAATTTAAACGTGATACAGCAAAGACGTTCGATAAACGTGGTATCGAACAGGAACTATTGGCTCACATGGCGGGACTAAGAGAAGAGTTAACTTAGCGTGGGCTAAGAGAAGAGTTTACTTGACATCATCACCATCAGTCGGCATGTCCTTAATGGCACTCGTGAAAGTCTCTCTTTTCATATCCCACTCCCCAGCCCTATGTGCTTTTCTAACCAATGAATCTTCAGTGTGTTGTTCGCGGAGATCTGCCTCGTTTTCCGCAAACAGTAGCCTCCATCAGCGCTGTCTCCAGGCAACCGTGACACGTCACATGGTCAAAATACTACAGCTTTCGGGATGGATGCTGTTGCTGAGCCAATTCTCATCGATGCTCGGGTCATGCAGGTTGTCACTGTTTTTCTTCTTCTTGGTCCTTGGTATTCTGTGAATGTTTCTGTTGCACTTGAGTTCTTCTTCTTCTTGTTCTTGTTCTTCTTCTTGTTCTTTTTCTTCTTCTTGTTCTTTTTCTTCTTGTTCTTGTTCTTCTTCTTGTTCTTTTTCTTCTTGTTCTTGTTCTTGTTCTTCTTCTTTTTCTTCTTCTTCTTGTTCTTGTTCTTCTTCTTCTGCTTCTTCTTGTTCTTGTTCTTCTTTTTCTTCTTTTCTTCTTCTTCTTCTTCTTCTTCTTCTTCTTCTTCTTCTTCTTCTTCTTCTGCTGCTGCTCCTGCTGCTGCTGCTCCTCCTCCTCCTTGTCTTCCTCTTCGTCGTCTTCTTCTTCTTCCCGACACCGGGGAACCGAATTCCACACGGTATATATCCCTCGGAAAGCTATGATTTTTCCCCTTTATTGAGTAAGAGTCAATATGTCACATCCATAAGTAAACTCAATGAACAGAAGAGCATGCTAATAGAGGCGACTTTGCTAAGAAGATCGATGCATTTGGTGTTGTTAAGAGGCTGAAAAAAACGCGCAACTGAAAATATCCGTAAAAATGGCATACCATTGAAAACACCAATACACGTGACACGGTTAAGAGGTTTGGGTCGCGCGACTTCACTGTGACTGAAAATAAACCTAAATGTACAGAGAAAGTTAACAAACGTGACTGAGAATAGCTGTGTAGATGACAGGCAGGACTGAGAAAGCGGAGACACGTGACGTGAATGAGAATGTGAGCACAAGCGAATGAGTATGGCGTGTCTGAGATAAAGACAGACCTGGCATGCGTCTGATATACGGACAGACCTGGCGAATCACGGAGATAAAAAATAAGTCTAAGGACGAGGAGAAGTTTAGGAGAAAAACATGAAGAACAGAAGGAAGGAGAATCAGGAAGATGGAAAGACAGGACGGCATACTGACAGACCTACAGAGGCATTCGTAGACGTACAAAATAATTCGATTAAATCGACATTTGTGTGGATACATGGACGGATGGGTGAACTTTGTGTATGAGTCGAAGAGGAGGAGGGGCAGAATCAGTAAGACAAACATAACAGCAGTGAGGCTTACTGACAGACATACAGATGCTTAACTAGAGAGAGAGATACAGAGAAATGTAATAGATTAGTTGACGGACGAACGGATAGATGAGTGGATAAGCTATATGTTTGAGTGTATGAGATGGTGGCTGTCTGGCTGAACGGTAGGTGGATGGATGTATTGAGATATAGAAAGAGGATTTTCAATATCCACACAACAGCTAGCGGAAAATAACTCCTTCAGTTTCGTATTAAATATGTGTTTATTATAAATACACTTATATTATTTCGTGCTCGAGATCTGAGAAAAGCCACGCAAACAGAGATGCTAGCCTTGATGAGAATATTTTTCTTATTAGCACTTTTGTGCCGAGTAGCTTGCTCCATCAAAGAGTTAAAAAAAAAAAAAAAATTATTAATAACAATCGACACCAAGTAGATGGAAAAAAGTTATCGACAGGAAAGGACGACATTTTGTTGTGTCGATAATAGCTAGCAGCTTAAAAATAAAAAAAAATAAAATATGTCTAGAATTTTTGGAACGATGACAAGAATTAATAATAATAATAATAATAATAATAATAATAATAATAATAATAATAATAACGAAACTGTGTTTACAGCAACTGTCTACTATCTTTACTTGATGACGTCAGAGAGGGATGTGGTGCTGTATAATGTCTTGCACCTGGGGATCAGAGGCTGCGTGGCTAGTGCCGTCGCCTACGACACTGTCCAAGTTCTGATTTGTGTGTGTCCTCAACACAGATTTTCTATAGCCTTACTGAGGATTCGAACACTGGTTCCCCGGATACAAGCACTTTGTTTTAACACTCGACCAATGGTGCTGCTAAAATATATATGTCACTATTGAAATAAGCAGCTTGGTGATAAAGGAAAGCGAATTGAACTAACGTTTCAACCAACATTTTTACCAGTGATTGTAACAAGAAACGGAAATAGAAAAGAAAAGTAGCCCACATAACGAAAAGCAAAATAACCAAGTCAGAAAAATAGCATCTAAAATTGGGGGAAAAACATGAAAACAAAAGTGCATTGCCTTTTAAAACGCGAGATATCAGTCAGTATATTAGAACATAAAAAGGGGGGGGGGGGTGTCGTCATGTTTTACATTTTCTCTGGCAGTGTAACAACTGACTGTATAATCTCTGTATATAAACTTAAAAGATGATTTTTATATGCTTTATCATACGTTGATATGATGTCTGCAGTAAGCACCTGGTGAGATACAGCCAAACGTCGTTGTCGCCTTTATTATCTCATTGTTTTGTGCCGTTTTACGTCACATAGCACTTGCTCCATCCCGTTTGTTTTTCTCTGCAATCCTTTCGATATTATGGGTGGAATTCAGTTAAGCACCTTTGGCTTCTCTCAGTAACTTTCACATTTCATGAATCCATTTGTTGCCCACGTCAGTGCATGTTTGGAGAATGTGTTTCCTTCTCCTCACGATCAGCCCAGTATTTTGCCATCTTCCTTTTCTTTTAACTTGATATCAGCGGTTGTCCATACATCCCACCCCCCCCCCTTTTCTTTTCTTGAATTAATCCCATTTAATGCCAGATAATTAATTGTTTCAATATATTGTTTTTCCCTCGATATTATTTAAATGCTCAGCGTGAAATAGTTTAGCATTGCCATTTATAGCGTGTTTAGAGGACGTTATGTTCATGTTTATTTAACGGATCAACATCATGGCACACGGGTGCAACCCATAAGTGCTTCGTTCTTCTTTCTAACTCAGGCATGAGTCTGAAAATATCAACGCAGTGCACGAACTCTCTTGCACCGGCGAGGATCCTAAAATACTTTCTGGGTATATTTTTAACTCCAAATTTGGCTCGGGCAACGCCGTTAGGCTACTCTTTTCGATTTCCAACTATCAAGAGATTTTTTTACGTGCGCTGCAATACACACGGGCGTCCTGTTACCATGCCTTTAGGACCCCCCTTTAAATGTTTTAAGTCAAGATTCCAACGTTGTCCTGACATGTCACCCATAAATGTTCCGTTCGTGTGTCAGGGGAAATTACACACAGTGTCTGTCACTGTCCTATTTGAAAACCAATGATAAACTTGTCAGTCCCAGCAAAATCTGAAACTTGTACACACCTAGCAAAAATGCATAAAATGCCATCAGATGTGCCAATGCTAACGACCCCACACCAGAACTGCTGTGTACTGTTCGCACATAAGGTCAATTCCTAAAGCTAGCAAGCACCCACAGAAGTACATGCCATTTTGAAAGTAATCTTCCACCCGCCATTTTAGTGCAATCAACAACACGCCGCAAGCACAGTAAGGAAAGCAGATTCCATGTGAAATCTTAAACTGACAGTATCGCACCGGGCATGCAACGCAGTAGCCGGACGACGGAACCTTAAGACTTCCGTCCAAAAATGGGAAATTGGTATCAGCAAAACCTAGGTAGAAAACAAATAACTTGTCATGAAGTCAGCGATCAACCGGCTATCGGCCATTCTGGCTGGAAGTCGCAGTCATTGAGGGGGTTCTTATATAGCCTGGTTAGTATCCAGAAGCCATGAGTTGTTAACTCTTAGGCTAGGTATGGATATCGCAACCTTTCGGCCTTGATTCCATTGAAAATACCGTAAATCTGGGAGAAATGTGGCTTTTCTGCCTACCCCTGGGAGTGAACCCGGACCACAAGGAGTTCGTCACCCGGTCACCGCGCAATCCGGTTTAGCCAACTACGCTAGAGAGCCGGGCAGCATGGGTAAGAAGAAGTGATCATCTGACTAGTTAAAAGTGGAGTAAACAACAATTTATCACGCACACAGGCATATAGGGCTAGACCTACTTTGTATAAACCAATCGGCACTTGTTGGGTGATATGGTCAGCCTTTACTTCTCAGTACTGTGTCTGGTACCCATTTAAGGCTAGGTCGACCTGGGAGTCAATGTCAATATTGAAAAAAGTCCGGCTTCTTCAGAACCCGAACCCACGATCTTCTCATCCACAGGCGTGTGCACACAGTTCTGAATGCACGACATTGAGTATATGTGGTTCACACAGCTAGGCTGTGATATCTGCTCCTTTTGGCCCGACATAGCCCATTCATTCAAACCCTCAATTAGTCATTTTCACCGCACTTGTTAAAGACGGAAGAATTAATAAAGAAATCCAACAAAGATGCAGTAAAGCCAACCAAGTTGTAGACCAAATGGCACCTATTTTGAAATATAAGCATGTGAATATGAACAATAAAAAAACACGGTTCAACACAATATTCCTACCAACGCTATGCTGTCACTGTCAAACATGGATACTGTCCTCAGAAGACAGAAGGAACATATTCACGGTATAAATGAAATGTTTACGTTCTAAGCCAGGTATAACGAAAAAAGAACGATATAGGAATGATGATATCAGGAGGAGAGTCCGCACAGAACCAATATTAAACTTTATAGCTAGACAAGAAACCAAATGGTTTGGCCATGTAACAAGATTAGCATCAGACAGGGCACCACATAGAGCAGTGTTATACAGATAAAGTGGTAACAGATCCAGAGGTGACCTCGCAGAAGATGGACCACAGAAATATCAGAGACACTGAAAACACGGGAACTAACTATGTACACACGGAATTGAATTTCCTCCATCACACACACCTTGTTTTCCTCCTCCTTTTTCTTATTCGTATTCTTCTTCCTCTTTCTCTTTTTCCTCTCGTTATTCCCCCCTCCCTAACCCCACCGGAGAAGCATATATACCTTGAACCAGCTCAGACCTAGCAATTCCATGGTAGAATCTTCCATGGTTAGATGGGTTAGGCGGCAACCAGGTGGGTTAGGCTTTCGCATTCTGTTGTTTTATTACAACCTGCGAGTGCATGGAGTTGCAAGTGTGCGTCTGTGGCTTAGGCCTTACGAATATGCTTCATAATTCTGAAATACCAGCTGCAGGCGATTTAGCAGCAGAGCGTTTTGTATTGATTTCGTCACTGGTGGAGAGCAGCGAACATTTAGTAAACAGGGGCGAACTACTGCCACGATCAGCTAGTAAAACCACAAACAGCCCAACATTACTGTGGCTGGTTCAGCATTGAAAGAGAAACTAACAGGGCACAAAATGGCTGTATACCGACCGCTCTACCTGTGTGCCAGTCCTGACCTGTGATGTGAGTCATGAGCAATGACAGCAGCTGACCGAAACCAGCTTCAGGCCTCATAATTGAAGTATCTGAGTAAGGTGGTCCAAGGGACAAGAAGGAACAGAGTTCGCAACCAGACTTACCAACTCGGATGGATCAGTCGGTTACGATGGTTTGGCCAAGAATGCAGAATGGGAGAAAGTCGGTCACCATGCGGACATGGGAGGCCAAGACCAGCGAACTAGACCTCCAGGACGACACAGGGTTCGCTGGAAAGAGGTCATCTGACAGTCCCTGACGCAGGACCGGAAAGGAACGAAGCCAGTACAAAACTGCTAATAGAGAAGTCTGGCTATCTCTCTGTCAAAGGCTCTACACCCCAAGGCAGTAGAGGATCGACTTAGTAAGTAAGTAAGATTCTGCAACGTCCTGTAAATGATGCCAAACTAATATTTAAATCCGTTTTGGAGAACCCCGATAGACGAATTTCTGTAGTTAGGATTCCACAACGCCTTCTCTAATAAAAATGACATGTAGTTCTATAAAATATGTCGCAAATTAATGAAACTGTAGTTTAATTTGTATATACATCTACTCGATTAAAAACTGTTAACTCAGAGGGACTTCATTCTTGCACAAGAACGGGAATCCCCGATGACCTGTTTGGCCTATAAATAGAGAAGGCCGTGGATTCCACTAGACGGTCGCTAGGGCTACGGAGTTTCCTGAATTATGCGACGCTTTCAGTCAACCATCGTCTTCACTGCTTGGCTTGGCTAGCTTTGCGAAAACAAATTGTCACTGTCAGCCAGCATCTCCAAAGCTTGAGCTTTAGGTTATAATTGTGACTGGTAATGTGCGCCATATAAAATGGCTCAGCAGTGCTCACCACTAAGAGCCATGAAAAGGACCCCTGCAGTGTTGATGCGGTCAAGGGGGACAGACCTAAATACTGTCTCGTCAGGTGACAAAGTCGTCTACCGGCCAGCCAATGGATGACCCGATCACTACTCAGAGAACCCGAGTCATATATGATAAAAACAGTGCTCAGGTGCCCCTTTTGATGAGGAAAAGAATAGAATCACTGCAAATTAAGCATGTCTTAAAAGGCGACTAAATGGGGTTTGCGGAGATCAGATGCATTGAATGGAAAAGCGCAGATATCGCAGCCTGTCCGTAAATCACAACGCAATACGCAGGCCATCCTTTTAATGGCGAACAGAAGAAGAAGAAAAGGAAAGAAACCTAGTTAGCGAAGTCAGTTTTAACTACATCTATTCTGACGTGTTGCTGTTTTTTTAAATCTCTGTTATAAGCCCCGTCAACGTGTGGACGTTCACGAAATTAACACGGTATCTCGGATCACATACATTAGAATATAGTAAAAATTAATCATTTCCAATCTCTGATGTATAACTGACACTTTACATATTAGCAGTATTATTGCGTTTATAAATTTACACAGCGTAAGCGGGCAGGCGTACCTGGTTTCTACGGTATATAAATACTTATTATGGTTTAAAGAATACAGACACAAACAATACATTGCACAATTTATTGCCTGGCATATTTCACCGTATCTTGTCAGTTGCATTACTACAGAGATAGTGAAGCGGGAAATGAATCCGTGCTGAAATGCATAAACCACACTGTCGAGTTACTGTACATCTATCCGCCGGAAATCTAGAATCAGTCACGTAATTACCATGGTAACTTCCAATCGATTACGTAATCGTTCTGTTTACATAACATAGTAGAGTAACGTTTTATTGATACAGCCTTGGTCTCTTTTAGCAAACATCTATTTAGTGTGCGGTAATTTTATGATTTATCAATTCTTCTACTTTCATTCGCCTGAAATAAGTTGTCTGTATCATCAATTTTTTATTGTATAAATTTCACTGTCGTTTTTAGTTCGTTCAGTGGTCCATAGAGTTTTTCACCCCACTGTTCTTCTTTCTGGACAAAGGGTTTGCTGTAATATGTACAGTCCTGAAGTATATGTTCTGCTATCTGGGGCACTTTCCGAAGGATAATGACTTTTTCCGATTTGTCCATTGTAGATTAGTCGTCTTGTGCCGGGACTCGTGGTCCGGGATTTACCAATATGATTAAATGTGACTTTAGTCTGTTTGCCAAAGTATTCAAATAATTTTCAAGTAGTCGAGGGCGTGGTGTATCGGGCAAGACTCTCACCTGCAGGTCAGAGGATCATGGGTTCAAATCCTCAACGAGCTGGATTTTTGTCACAAATGGCATTGGCTTCCAGATCTACTTAGTCACAATTTGGTGGTACCAGGTTAAGTCCTAGCAAGTAAAGGCGGTCGGCGTTTTGGTGACCATATCAGCCACCAAATGCCGATTGGTCTGTAAGATATAGATTTAGCGCTCTATACCCAATGTGGGAGCCGTCGTGGTGTAGCGGCTAAACGGTCGTCTTCGGATCTGAAGGTCATAGGTTCGAATCCGAACAGGGCTAGACTTTTTTTTAAGTGACCTTAGCTCCCAGGTCGACCCAGCCTTAAAAACGAGTCTGGCAAGTCCTGGGAAGTAAAGTTGGTCGGCGTGACGCAGACCACACACTAAATGCCGATTGGTCTCTAAAATATAGGCATAGTCCTATATGTCCAATACGCCTGAAGGAAAAGGTTTCGTCACTTTTACTATATACCCAGTTACTGAACCTAAAATTTCCGTAGAAAAACCACAACAGCCAAACAACAACAACAATATGCTGAGGTTGGTTCGGCAGCGTCCTGTTAAGGATACACAACTGACTTTTTTGTTGTTGCATATACTTCATACGCCACAGGGCGGGGACAATTTTTCTTTGAAGGAGAGTCGGATTTGATAGCCTTATGAGAGATGAAATACATCAGAAGAGCTGTAGGAGTTTCAAGGAAAGACATTATGCGAAATCACGAAATCAGACGAATGCTAGGAATAAAGCCAGTCTTACAGGTCATCAAAGAACAAGAAATGAAATGGTTTGGACACCTAACAAGAATGCCTTGGTACTATCCGCCACAGCGAGCCACACTGAAACGTTACAACGGGTATAGAGCGAGTGGAAGACCTCGGAAAATATGGAATGATGGCATTAAGAACAGCCTTACAGAAATGAACATCAATCTTAATAGTGCTCTTGACAGAGCTCACCAGCAAGCGTTACACCTCCCCCGACACTTCACCGAGGTACCAGGTGGAAGAGAAGAAGAAGAGAAGATAAAGCGAGAAATTAAAGCCACGAATTTTTACTGTACGCAATCTGCATTTTATATCCGTGTGGTCTAAGGGGCCTTTCTGTATTCTACTTGAACCGAAATGATGGGGGATTTGTTTTTTGTTCTTTGTTTCGTTGATAGTGTACGGGTGTAGGTGTGTACGTACTTTGATACAGCTTATCCTGAAGTTGCTTGTTCTACTTCTTTATTTATTATGTTGAACTGCTAGTATAATTAAATCTCGGTGTGGGAATGAGATGGTTTTCCTTTGAATTCCCTGTCTACAATCGTGGTTTAAGGTCCTTGTCCTCGCTCATCATCATCATTATCACCATCGTTGTTGTCATCGTTATAATTATAATAATAGTCGTCATTTATCTTCTTTGTTTGTTTGTTTGGTTGTTTCTTTCTTCTTCATTCACGCATTGCCCTGCTCCTCTTTCACATGTTTTCCATATAGGAATTCATACATTGCTCCGAACATATTGAGACGTCAGTTTACTGTGCAGCAAAGTTTACCGACAGTCTGTGCTGAGCTCGCCAGCGTCTGTGTAGATCACATTTTCTGTAAAACTCTCTCTCTCTCTCTCTCTCTCTCTCTCTCTCTCTCTCTCTCTCTCTCTCTCTCTCTCTCTCTCTCTCTCTCTCTCTCTCTCTCTCTGTGTCAGGTATATTTTAACAGACATACCTTACTTACGCTAGGCCACACATACCCCAGTCCTCTGCAAGCGCGCGCGCGCACCCACACACAAATGCGGTTTATTTAAACAGACATTAGGACTCACTTGGGTCTACTGGCGGACCTAAGATCTGGTGTTAGTGTATTTACACCTCCGCTACAAGCCCACACGGTCTTCTCCATAGTCTGTGTCCTAGTAGTCATGACTGTCCATAGCGTTATGGCACGTGTTTATGATATAGCTTTCAAATGTGTCTTCTTCTTCTTCTTCTTCTTCTTCTTCTTCTTCTTCTTCTTCTTCTTCTTCTTCTTCTTCTTCTTCTTCTTCTTCTTCTTCTTCTTCTTCTTCTTCTTCTTCTTCTTCTTCTTCGTCTTCTTCTTCTTCTTCTTCTTCTTCTTCTTCTTCTTCTTCTTCTTCTTCTTCTTCTTCTTCTTCTTCTTCTTCTTCTTCTTCTTCTTCTTCTTCTTCTTCTTCTTCTTCTTCTTCTTCTTCTTCTTCTTCTTCTTCTTCTTCTTCTCCTTCTTCTTCTTCTCTCCTCCTCCTCCTCTTCCTCTTCCTTCTCCTTATCCTTCTCATTCTCCTCCTCTTTTTCCACGTTCGTCCTTAAAGAAAACCAATTTGCACATAGTTATCTAAGGCTTTCGGCCACACATGTTCTATTAATTATATATTGCCTATTGTGAACCTGCTTCCTGTCTGAATATACCTGGGAACTCACACTGTGAACTAACAGACTAATGGAAAAAGCACTCTTGTAATGGGACGAAAATAAATCGGTTTTTCACCAACCTGCCTCTCTCTCTCTCTCTCTCTCTCTCTCTCTCTGTCTCTCTCTCTCTCTCTCTCTCTCTCTCTCTCTCTCTCTCTCTCTCTCTCTCTCTCTCTCTCTCAGAATGAGCTATCTGTAGTCTGAACATCTCAAGGATAAACGAACGAACGAAAGAACCCCCCCCCCCCCTTTTCCCCAACACACACACACACACACACACACACACAAGCACAATGGTTACGAATTGGGCACGCAGGCCTGTCTAACAGTTTGCCCTTCTCGTTTATCTCCTGTCATACGTCCTTTCATTCATACATCAAGTAATAGTAAACATTGTCACTAGATCAGAATATCCAAATCAGGTATTAGTATGTGGTAGCGACAAACACTCGTTGGCGTAAAGTGCCACAATTCGGATGAGATCCCCCCGCCCTTTTTTTCCCAATCGTTAAGTGGAATTACTCACGTTTTCGTAAAAAAAAAATCGTGCGTGTGAACAGTCAAGAGGCATCAATGAACGGCCCAGCAAGGTGTGCCTGGGCCCGAAAACGTAAATTGTACCCGTTAGGTTATATTAAGGCCTCCGACGGTAGTCGGGGTGGAGCTTTGAAAAAGAAATGCCTCCCATATAAGGATGTTGTTAAGAGAGAATCATGACAAACGGACTGACTGACTGGCCTTGAAACCCTACCGGGACCGCAAAACGAGCGATAAACACCCTTTGACACAAAGTGTCAACATTCGGTTGAGAGTCACCCGGGCACAAGTCCTAGAAACCCTGTTAAACCGTCAGGTAATATTAGGGTTTTAAAATAAAAGTCGAAAATGCTTCCCATAATGGGGCGGGATCAGATAAGAGAATAATGTGTAGGTGACGTTATCCCCCCCCCCTCCCCCCAATCCCCCACCAGGACTGCACAACCAGCAACAACAACAAAAAAAAACCGTTGACACAAAGTGCCACCATTAGGATGAGAATCACCCGGGTACAAGTCCCTGTTTAAACTTAAGGTTATATTATGGTCCCCGACAAAAGCCGAATGAGGTTAAAACGACAGACATTTGCGTCACCAGCACGGATATGTGCGTAAAAAGCGGACAAAATAGAAGACAAAATAGAAGACTGTCAAATGGGACAAATTGCTGTTAGACATGACTTTAGAAAACCTTGCTGGGACTCAGCAAAGATGTTAACATTGGTTAACTAGCTTGTCAGCGTTCCCTGGCCTCTTTGTGAGACACAGCGGAAGAGGAAGTCGATTTGACACAGATAAAAGGTTGCCCTTTATGTTGTTTTCCTTCTCGGGCCCACACGCGTCCCTTACAATAGTTACTGTAAAGTGGCCCATGGTGAGATTTAGATCTACAGTGTAGCAAGAGACTTTGTTTGTGATTGTTATGTTTCAGTTAGAAAGAACGGATTCTTCTTGTGATTCCCCTTTGTGGGCTTCTGTTTCTCATTATGGGGAACCAAAAGAATAGACAAATTGCTCCCTAACATGTCGTAAGAATCAGGGGCTAAGTCGTCTCGAGCCATGGCGTCCGCCTGAAGTGCTGGAGGTCACGGGTTCAGGCCCCGGTGGAGGCTGGAGTGATTCTTTCACCCGGACCTCTAGTAATTTCCCCTGGTCTCTGGGTAGTAAGATCGGACGCCCGTGTGTATTGTTGCGAAACGTAAAAAAATCCCTTGACAGAAAAAAAAAAGAGTAGCCTAACTGAGCTGGCCGGGCAAAATTTTGAGTGCAAAAGCTACCCAAAGTATTTCAGGATCCTCATCGGTGCTGCGGGGTTCGTGCACTGCGCTGAGATTATCCAGACTCATGCTTGGGTAAGAAGTAAAACGGAGCACTTATGGGTTACCACCCATGTGCAGTGATATTGATCCGCCGACTAAACTAAACTATTACGATTGTTCCCATAGCTTTCGCTTTTGTAGCCAGACAATCCGCTGTTTCATTTCCTCGCATTCGTGCATTCGCGGACAGTTTATCCACACGATTCATTGCTGTATATAATATGATAAAATTAGAATGAAAAAAAAGAGAGGGGGGGGGGGCGGGAGGCGTAACTATCTGTATTTGCGGTGAAGTTAAATTTTTAAGGAGATGTATGAAAGTTTTGTAATTAGGTTTGTGGTAATCTGAGGCGCCCGTTGTAGTTTGTTCAAGCGTTTCACATTGATCTTTATCATGAACTGGAATCAGGGAGAAAGGAAGGAACGTTGCAGTAACGCTATAACATAACATATAACAGAATAACAACGTAACATAACCATTGACCCGTTAGGGATGTGAAAGCCAAAAAAAAACCCACCATCTTTCTCTGTCTTCCCCTTGATGAACAAGTGTATGATAACTTAATCCTGTCAATTTCTTGATGGTGTCATTCCAGGTTCTTCGTTGCTCCATTCTTCTTCGACACACCTTCCCCCTTTTCCCAGTGTTTCTTGAAATACAGTCGTTGCAATCGAATCATGTCTCACCAAGTGCCCGAAGCAAGCTGGCTTGCGACGTCTCACCATTGCCAAGACAGGCTACTGATGTCCCGCAAATTTGTATATTTTGTCTCTGACATATTTATTAGTTTTGTGTTCTAAATAATTAATTCGTAAAAATTCGTCTGTAGCATTTCGATTTGAACGTCTCAATCCTCCTTTCCATTTCCTCATTGTGAGTCCAACTAGCACATCCATTAAAGAAAATAGACAACGCCAGTGATTTGTACATATTGACTGACTTCTATGCTGGTTTTACTCTTCCCCATCATATTCAGCTGGGACATCGCGGCTGTTGTCATATCAGGTCTTATCTTGATTTCTTTGGTACAGCTGCCAAAGTGAGGCTATAAGAACATACGCAAACACGGCCTGAAAGATACCAGCATGGATACAGACATTAGGGAGGGATCAGCTGCAGAACCACTCTTTGTGGAGGCAGACAGTGAAAGACGGACTGTCGCAGTTTACAAGAGGCCAGTCGTAGTAAGCTACAGAGAGAAGACCAGTCTCATTTTAATAGACTATCAACGTGTATTTGTTGTCTATAGCACTCTTTATGACAGAGACTGTCACTCCAGTTTAGGAGTTTACAGTCATATGTTGTTCCTAAACCAACGGCACGGCTCTACGTTCCGTTGGGACTGACAGTTGCCTACACGTCACACTGATGAACAGTTGAATATGGAGGTTCTTAAGATACAGGTCAAAAGTATTAAACTTACTCAGTTTTCCCCTTGTGGGATGCAATTTCTCGTTATTTTGAAGCCCCACCTTAGCTCCTGCCCACGCCGCAATAATAAATATGGTCTAATGATTGAACGCTGTTTCCGGGACCTCTCCACGGGTGATCCTCATCCACATGGTGGCACTTGTGTCATCGGATGTTTATCGCTTGTGTGATGTCCTGGTGGGGTAAAAGTCTGCTACTACTACTACTACTAGATACAGGTGGGAAGATCAGTGACCATCATCAGCCTGTGAATGTCCAGAGACAAGTAATAGAGTATTACAACCGGATCTCTGACTGTGCCATGTTTAATATCTGTCAGTGCCTAGTTTCATTTCATTTCTGACTGTGCCAGGTTTAATCTCTGACTGTGCCTACTTGGATCTCTGACTGTGCCAGGTTTTATATATCTGACTGTGCCTACTTGGATCTCTGACTGTGCCAGATTTTAATATCTGACTGTGCCTATTTGGATCTCTGACTGTGCTAGGTTTTAATCTCTGACTGTGCCTAGTTGGATCTCTGACTGTGCCAGGCCTAATCTCTGACTATGCCTATTTGGATCTCTGACTGTGCCAGGCCTAATCTCTGACTGTGCCTATTTGGATCTCTGACTGTGCACGTCTTTGACACAGCGGAGACGGCACCTGCTGGATTTTTGACTCTGATAAGAGGATTGTAGAGTAATTATATTTATAATAAGGAAACATCGAGTGAAGGACCCTTTTCCAAGCCTTCAGTCGTATTGGGCACATAGGGCTAGACCTGTACTTTTTAAACCAATCGACATTCTGTAGGTGATATGGTTAACATCACACGATCCGCCTTTACTTCTCATAACTTTACCAAGTACGTACGGCTGTGAGCCAAGATAAGTAGTGAAAAATGTCCGGTTCTGCCAGAACCTGAACCCACGACCCTTAGATCCGGAGGCGAGTACCTAGCCGGAACACCACGGCGGCCCCTATGTTCATAATGATCACGATTTATGTATCTCTGTCTGCTTTGTGGATTAAATTGAGTTGTGCTTATGCTTGTCTTGGCAGCTGGAAGATCTTGGATTCGAGTCCGTTTCGTGGGGGATTTGCATAATGGGATTTCCCGGTCGAGCCAATATTAAATAGGTACCGGGAAATGTCCCGGGAAATAAACGGTGTTATGTTTAACACGTCCTTCTTAATTTGCCAGTGGTCTGTAACTTTGTGGACATGGTACTGTATTCTACCAGACTCTCCAGTAGCTTTCAGAGAGTATTTGTTGTGACGTGTTAAGTGGCTTATTCGTGAAATGTCAACTACTTGGTCTCTCACAGCGCCACTAGGATGTCACTCGAGTGTGTAGCAAAGATACGAACGTGAGCCAGGTATTCGTGTGTGTGTGTGTGTACACTATAGGCAGGCGTCATACTGGGTAGTGCTTTTTGTGTCAGCTGTTGCTGTTTGCACCTCTAAACGTGTGAGTGTTTATGTGTGTGTTGTATATATTGAAAATTGTGTATGTGTATGGTGTGTGTATATATATATATATATATATATATATATATATATATATATATATATATATATATATATATATATATGTGTGTGTGTGTTTGTGTGTGTGTGTGTGTGTGTGTGTGTTTGGATTAAAAAAAAAGACATCAATAATACCAGTAGTTCCTATTAGGGCTGTACCGAATATTCGCTTCGTTTTCGCTTCGGAGCCGAATAGTGGACCAAATAACTATTCGGTATTCGGCCGAATAGTTGCGGTCGGGCCGAATACGAATAGTGGTTACCTTACACTCGTTTCTGCATTCACTGCGATGGACTGAAATAACTCTCTCATTAACACAAAAGTTGCTATTGACTAAGTCTGTCGTAGCGGAGGAAACTGCCACCCGGTTGCGTGGTACAGCAGTTGGCAAGGTCTAGACCCAGGCATTACAGAAGAGGTTCTCAAACTGGGTATGCCAGGGGTGTCGCGGCGAAAATCAAGAAAAGTCGGCTATAAATTGTGACATTAATAAAGAAGGCATGAAGATATTTAAAACTTAAAATTTAAATTTTATTTCCTCGCCACTGTCGAAAAGAGGACAGGCGACACGCAATAACTGCATTTTATAAAATAAAGAACAACTTATGCAATATACCTTTGTCATTGAAGGTTAGAAAAAGAATTCTTGTTTGCTACATACAACCATATTATGAGGAGAGGGCAAATGGAACGTGTTGTGACCACTAGAAAGATCTGTGGAAGGAGGGATAGAGGAAGACAACGAGAGAAGATTCTTGACAGTCTTGTAGCATGGCAGGAAGGTGTGTCAGCGATAATATAATATATACCGCAGGAGATCGCAGATTGTGGCGAGGCATAATCGCCCACGTCAGTCGGCAAGGCACCTGATGATGATGATACACTATTCGTATTCGTATTCGGCCGAATAGTTGGTCCTACTATTCGTATTCGGCCGAATAGTGAAAATCACTATTCGGTACAGCCCTAGTTCCTATCCATACAATCGGAAACTGTATGAAAATTATCTGAGCACAGCTTGTATGCCCCCACAGAAGATACACATATTTTTAGAAATGGCCCACATTTTCCCTAGATTTATTACAACTGCAATTTACTGTAGTTAGAAATGACGCACATGTTCCCTAGATTTATTACAACTGCAATTTACTGTAGTTAGAAATGACGCACATTTTCCCTAGTTTTATTACAACTGCAATTTACTGTAGTTAGAAATGACGCACATTTTCCCTAGATTTATTACAACTACAATTTACTGTAGTTAGAAATGACGCAAATTTTCCCTAGATTTATTACAACTACAATTTACTGTAGTTAGAAATGACGCACATTTTCCCTAGATTTATTACATTTACAATTTACTGTAGTTAGAAATGACGCACATTTTCCCTAGATTTATTACAACTACAATTTACTGTAGTTAGAAATGACGCACATTTTCCCTAGATTTATTACAACTACAATTTACTGTAGTTAGAAATGACGCACATTTTCCCTAGATTTATTACAACTACAATTTACTGTAGTTAGAAATGACGCACATTTTCCCTAGATTTATTACAACTACAATTTACTGTAGTTAGAAATGACGCACATTTTCCCTAGATTTATTACAACTACAATTTACTGTGGTTAGAAATGACGCACATTTCCCCTAGATTTATTACAACTACAATTTACTGTAGTTAGAAATGACGCACATTTTCCCTAGATTTATTACAACTACAATTTACTGTAGTTAGAAATGACGCACATTTTCCCTAGATTTATTACAGCTACAATTTACTGTAGTTAGAAATGACGCACATTTTCCCTAGATTTATTACAACTACAATTTACTGTAGTTAGAAATGACGCACATTTTACCTAGATTTATTACAACTACAATTTACTGTAGTTAGAAATGACGCACATTTTCCATAGATTTATTACAACTACAATTTACTGTAGTTAGAAATGACGCACATTTTCCCTAGATTTATTACAACTACAATTTACTGTAGTTAGAAATGACGCACATTTTCCCTACTTTTATTACAACTGCAATTTACTGTAGTTAGAAATGTGCACATTTTCCCTAGATTTAATACAACTACAATTTACTGTAGTTAGAAATGTGCACATTTTCCCTAGTTTTATTACAACTACAATTTACTGTACTTTAGATTTATTACAACTACAATTTACTGTAGTTAGAAATGACGCACATTTTCCCTAAATTTATTACAACTACAATTTACTGTAGTTAGAAATGTGCACATTTTCCCTAGTTTTATTACAACTACAATTTACTGTAGTTAGAAATGTGCACATTTTCCCTAGTTTTATCACAACTACAATTTACTGTAGTTAGAAATGACGCACATTTTCCCTAGATTTATTACAACTACAATTTACTGTAGTTAGACATGACGCACATTTTCCTTAGATTTTTTACAACTACAATTTACTGTAGTTAGAAATGACGCACATTTTCCCTTGATTTATTACAACTACAATTTACTGTAGTAAGAGATTAGCACATTACAGTGCTCCTGTTGAATATTGTGATCTATTGATACTGTTTACTAGTACTTGATGTATGAATGAAATGATGTGTGAATAAAATGATGTGTGAATAAAATGATGTGTGAATAAAATGATGTATAAATGAAATGATGTATGAATGAAATGATGTGTGAATAAAATGATGTGTGAATAAAATGATGTATAAATGAAATGATGTATGAATGAAATGATGTGTGAATAAAATGATGTGTGAATAAAATGATGTATAAATGAAATGATGCATGAATGAAATGATGTATGAATGAAATGTGGTATGAATGAAATGATGTATGAATGAAATGATGCATGAATGAAATGATGTATGAATGAAATGATGTGTGAATGAAATGATGTATGAATGAAATGATGTGTGAATGAAATGATGTGTGAATAAAATGATGTATAAATGAAATGATGCATGAATGAAATGATGTATGAATGAAATGTGGAATGAATGAAATGATGCATGAATGAAATGATGTATGAATGAAATGTGGTATAAATGAAATGATGTGTAAATAAAAGGATGTATAAATGAAATGATGCATGAATGAAATGATGTATGAATGAAATGATGTGTGAATGAAACGATGTATGAATGAAAAGATGTATGAATGAAATGATGTATGAATGAAATGGGGTATGAATGAAATGTGGTATGAATGAAATGATGTGTGAATAAAGGGTTGTATGAATGAAATGATGCATGAATGAAATGATGTATGAATGAAATGATGCATGAATGAAATGATGTGTGAATGAAATGATGTATGAATGAAATGATGTGTGAATGAAATGATGTATGAATGAAATGATGTATGAAAGTAGGGAAACTAGAAGGACGAAATCTTAGACTAGAGCCAGCATGCCCAATTCTTAACCCTTTGAAAATAAATGTTGTCCATTCGTTCGTTATGTCCGCCTCTCTCCCTGTCTCTGTGTCTGTATGTGTGTGTGCTGTTTCTTTTTCTATTCTGTCATTCGGTCTGCCTTTGTCTCTATGTTTATCCCTTCATGTCATCATCTTTCGCCCACGCTCTCTTTCTCTCATCTTTGTCTGTCTATCCCTCAGTCTGTTTCTGTTCCTTTCTGTCATTCTCTCTGTGTGTGTGTGTGTGTGTGGGTGGGTGGGTGTCTCTCATTCTCCCTGTCTCGCTGTCTCTGCTATAAATTTATCCCCTCAAACATTCCAGTTACCGTGAATAAAAGGATAAGCTAACCCATTATACACCATCTATTTTCTATATCAGATTAATACCCTCGGGGATTTCCCGGCGTCCGTATACAGCCGGCGCCTATCTGCGATGTGCAGTGCCATTTACATCTGCTTAACTTGCGTGGTCTTGAGTAGGCTGTGTCCATCTCCTGTCTCCAATCCTCTCTGTCATTTATTATTTTAATGGAGTTGATGTTGCTTATATTATGTTGCTTATCTGATGTTTGCTTGATTTCTTGTCCTGGTTGTGAATACTGATTCCTGCGTGCGGATTTATTTCTGGTGATGTTTTGGTTTCATAACATCGGGGTACAACTCGATAACAGTGTGACCACACAAGAAGAAGAAGAAGAAGTATTAGGAGGGGATGACAAAGAAGAAGAGGATAAATAATAATAATAATAATAATAAGAAGAAGAAGAAGAAGAAGAAGAAGAGGGGAGAAGAAAAGACGGGGAAGGAAGAATAAGAAGTAGATGAAGAAGCAGAAGAAGAATAAAAAGGGGGAGGGAAAAAGAAGAGGAAGGAAGGAAGGGAGGGAGGGAGGGAGGAAGGGAGGAAGGAAGGAAGGAAGGAAGGAAGGAAGGAAGGAAGGAAGGAAGGAAGGAAGGAAGGGAGGGAGGGAGGGAGGGAGGGAGGGAGGGAGGGAGGGAGGGACGGAAGGAGGGAGGGAGGGGGAGGGAGGGAGGGAGGGAGGGAGGGAGGGAGGGGAGGGAGGGAGGGAAGGAAGGAAGGAAGGAAGGAAGGAAGGAAGGAAGGAAGGAAGGAAGGAAGGAAGGAAGGAAGGAAGGAAGGAAGGAAGGAAGGAAGGAAGGAAGGAAGGAAGGAAGGAAGGAAGGAAGGAAGGAAGGAAGGAAGGAAGGAAGGAAGGAAGGAAGGAAGGAAGGAAGGAAGGAAGGAAGGAAGGAAGGAAGGAGAAGAAAGAAAAAAAATAAATTAGTAGAAGCTGTAGAGACAGATAAAGAAGAAAATGTTGTTGTTGCCGAGTTGTTTCAACTGACGACTCGTTTGTCTGTCACCATCTCTCGTGTCTGGCGGAGCTGCCAATACATAGTGATGACCGTCCTCGTCTGTCAAGACTGGGCCGGCTTCTTCTTGCTCTGCTTCTTTTCTTATTCTCCGTTCGTCTTTAAGGTCGAATCAATACATTTAATTGTCATGTTATTGTGTGGGTTACAAAAAGGCAGTATGTCTGCGCTTTACGGCACATCTCCAGTTTCAGCAAACTTCAAAATTGGGAACTCGGGATCCATACTACGAAACCACTAATTCGTCACCTCCAAATCAGCTAGTAAACCAGACAGCCAAACCAGTAAGCTAACTAACCGGCTAACAAACCAGTCAGCTAACTAGCCAGCTAACAAACCAATCAGCTAACTAACCGGCTAACAAACCAGTCAGCTAACTAACCAGCTAACAAACCAGTCAGCTAACTAACCAGCTAACAAACCAGTCAGCTAACTAACCAGCTAACAAACCAATCAGCTAACTAACCGGCTAACAAACCAGTCAGCTAACTAACCAGCTAACAAACCAGTCAGCTAACTAACCAGCTAACAAACCAGTCAGCTAACTAACCAGCTAACAAACCAGTCAGCTAACTAACCGGCTAACAAACCAGTCAGCTAACTAACCGGCTAACAAACCAGTCAGCTAACTAACCAGCTAACAAACCAGTCAGCTAACTAACCAGCTAATATATCGTTTAGCTAACTAACCGGCTAATAAACCAATCATCTAATTGGCTAGCAAACCACTTAGCTAACCGGCTAACAAACCATTCATCAAACCACTTAGCTAACCGGCTAACAAACCAATTAGCTGACCTCAACCAGCCATACAACTAATACCAGCACCCCCTTCCCCACACACCCACCGGGTCCTTCCAGTTCACCAAGAAACCATTTAGCGACTTAACCAGCCACTCCTAAGCCAGCAGACCGATCATCCAACACACAATCAGTCAGCCAAACTCCACACATGTGTTGTGTCAGACGTGTGTAAGAGGTTGGCGCTGTATCCTCTGATTACGTTGCTGGCTGTCAGCTGACGGCATATTGGCACTTTTGATGCCAGATTCCACAAATTTGGTATACTTGAAATTGACCTAGCATTAGATAATGAACTGGCATATTTTGGCAAATTTTTTCCCCCTGGCTTTTCTTATCAGACGTGCTGACATTTTCTTCATGGTACTTCCGTTAGAAACACTCAGATTTACTAAAAGCAGTATAGACCTACAGTTAACATCTTTATTTCAGTTTGACTTTGTTGTGAGGTCCTGGCACAGACTAACGGAGATTCGCGTCATTTCTTATTGTATTTATTGTCTTCCTAAACGGATCGTGACTTCGATAAACTAAGGCCCTCTGTAATTTATGTTAATCTACAAGAATAAATGCAGGATATAAAACCAAAACCCACCACTGATACCAAGTGGTTTAGATTGTTCAGAAACTATTTGAGGACATAAAATAGAGAGGATATAGACCTATTTCTGTCTGTGATAGATTTTATTACTTTTATCAATGGCCACGTCATCCCAAAAATGTAAAGCATCTTATGAGATTGCATTATGACAATAATAGTAACTGGAAGAAAACATACCCACTGCTCCTTATTGATGATTTTCGGAACAAAAAATAAGCCATCATTATAGATGAGAAAATACTTTAAGATTTTACATCTCAACAGTGTTTACGCTGTATAGATAATACTTTATTTGGCATTTTCTGGCACATTTTGGTAGATGGTTTGACATAAAATAAGGTGTTTCTTTTTAAAAATCTGGCAACCGTGCTCCAGGGCGCTGCTGACATTGTTGGGAATAGTACCACATTCTGTTTGAAACACACCCAAATATAACAAATTGTGAATTTGTAATTACAAACCCATTAAAACGTCTTTAAAACACATGGGCGCTCGCGCGCACACACAGGCTCATATATGTTCTATATATGTATGTACACACTCATACTTCGATATACAACTGAATCAGAAAAGTGTGATCATCAAATAAACTGTATGTAATGTTATACAGCGATAAGTCTTGGTCGGGTTTTAACATCACCGCAGTCGAGGTTTCAACATCACCGCAGTCGGGTTTCAGCATCACCGCAGTCGAGGTTTCAACATCACCGCAGTCGAGGTTTCAACATCACCGCAGTCGAGGTTTCAACATCACCGCAGTCGAGGTTTCAACATCACCGCTGTCGAGGTTTCAACATCACCGCAGTCGAGTTTTAACATCACCGCAGTCGAGGTTTCAACATTACCGCAGTCGAGGTTTCGACATCACCGCAGTCGAGGTTTCAACATCACCGCAGTCGAGGTTTCATCATCACCGCAGTCGAGGTTTCAACATCACCGCAGTCGAGGTTTCAACATCACCGCAGTCGAGGTTTTAACATCACCGCAGTCGAGGTTTCAATATCGAGGTTTCAAGATCACCGCAGTCGAGGTTTCAACATCACCGCAGTCGAGGTTTCAACATCACAGCAGTCGAGGTTTCAACATCACCGCAGTCGAGGTTTCAACATCACCGCAGTCGGGTTTCAACATCACCGCAGTCGAGGTTTCAACATTACCGCAGTCGAGGTTTCAACATCACCGCAGTCGAGGTTTCAACATCACCGCAGTCGAGGTTTCATCATCACCGCAGTCGAGGTTTCAACATCACCGCAGTCGAGGTTTCAACATCACCGCAGTCGAGGTTTTAACATCACCGCAGTCGAGGTTTTAACATCACCGCAGTCGAGGTTTCAATATCGAGGTTTCAAGATCACCGCAGTCGAGGTTTCAACATCACCGCAGTCGAGGTTTCAACATCACAGCAGTCGAGGTTTTAACATCACCGCAGTCGAGGTTTCAATATCGAGGTTTCAAGATCACCGCAGTCGAGGTTTCAACATCACCGCAGTCGAGGTTTCAACATCACCGCAGTCGAGGTTTCAACATCACCGCAGTCGAGGTTTCAACATCACCGCAGTCGGGTTTCAACATCACCGCAGTCGGGTTTCAACATCACCGCAGTCGAGGTTTCAACATCACCGCAGTCGAGGTTTCAACATCACCGCAGTCGAGGTTTCAACATCACCGCAGTCGAGGTTTCAACATCACTGCAGTCGAGGTTTCAACATCACCGCAGTCGAGGTTTCAACATCGCCGCAGTCAAGGTTTCAACATCGCCGCAGTCGAGGTTTCAACATCACCGCAGTCGGGTTTCAACATCACCGCAGTCGAGGTTTCAACATCACCGCAATCGGGTTTCCCCATACGTGCTCTGTTCCTGCGCCATTGCAAATCAAATGAAATGTCCCTCGCCATTCTATCGTTCGAGTTTTAGGCTTATGGTCTTAGATTTCCCAAGTCCTTATCGAATTTACGATTGCACAACTATTGCTGTTTTCTTACTGCGGCGAATTTCTTCGATCTTTGTGGGACAAATTAGAATACCTTGGACAGTCAAAAAGAGCAACCAAGAGGTTTTGAAAGAGGCGGGAGCCCGAAGACAACTTATCACAGACATCAGAAGGAGACAGTCATCATTTTTCGGCAATGTTATGAGAAGAGAGAAAATAGAACATGTTGTGACCACTGGAAAAATCTGTGGAAGGAGAGATAGAGGAAGACAACGAGAGAAGATGCTTGACAGTCTTGTTGCATGGCATGGAGGTGTGTCGGCACACAAACTGATACATGCTGCTGGAGATCGCAGATTATGGAGAGGCATGATCGCCCACGCCAGTCGGCAAGGCACCTGATGATGATGATCCCTAAAAACGCTACAGCATTTTACACAAATTATGTAGTTTTTTTATGAGCCAGCTAACAAGAATTATGACAGTACATGGCATATCCACTTTACGATTCAAAATATGCGCGCCTTCGTTTTTCGCACAGATTACCTTTAAAAGTCGTGCAGATTGATGTTTTGTCAACTTCGCCCCCAAGTCATTTACTGTAAACGTTCTTATTATATGCCTTGAAGCAGTGTCTACTTTTTAGCATACGACAAAACTAGATGCTTGTTTACGTCATAATTACCCCCCCCCCCCCTCCGAGTCCCTATTTCAGGGGAAAAAAAGAATAGATCCACTGCCTGCCCAAAAGCATGTCGTAAGAGTCTTGGGAGCTTCCTTCGAAGTCGGAGTGCTTTTGCCTGAGAGGCAAGGAACCAACAGACTGTACACAAATGTATTAGATCTGTCAAACGGATGCATAAGCAACACTCAGGTTCTGGAACAGGACTGCATTCTAGGAAGTGGACGAACAACCAGAACTTTCCACCAGAGTTTACAGCCAACAGGACATGGTTATTAACCTTTTGCATGCCCATTGTCAACAAGTTACAGCCAAAGGTTGCTAAGTTACACGTTGCTAAGTTACTTCTGACTCAAGCCTGAGTCCGAAGAATCTCAGCGCAGTGCACGATCTCTGTAGCACCAGGGAGGATCCTGAAATACTTTTGGGTAGATTTTTAACTCCAAAGTTTGCCCGGGCAGCGCCGTTAGGCTACTCTTAGATTTTCAACTGCAAAGGAATTTCTTTACGTTCACAGCAATACAAACGGGCGTCCAATTTTACTACCCAGAGACGAGGGCAAATTATTAGAAGTCCACGAGAAAAAATCCCAGCCTTCATCGGGGCTTGAACCGGGACCTCCAGGACTCGATGCGGACGCCATGCATCGAGACCACACAGCCCCCTGGACACGTAGGATCCACATGTAATTAAAATCATAACTACAGCTTCTGGACTGCTTGATCTAAAGTCACACGAGTCGAATGTTTGCTCAGAATCCGCAGTTAGCCCACATCTTGTTTCCAACATCACGTTTAATACCTTTGGACTTCGTGTCGCTAACGGAGATTCATTGTCAGGGCGATGAATTGTTGTTTCCTAGTGCATAGACCACACAAGCCAGTGCGTTGTTTTCGTTTCCGCGAGAATAGGTTGGTTTATAAATAAGTTGTTTTTGTCGCAAGCCGAACTGTTAATTCCTATTTGTACTTTGTTTTGTTCTTTGTCACATTTTATATGTCTGCCTGAATTTATTCCTGTTTTCATTACTCGTATCTGTTTCATTTTTCATATTGCCGCCAGACTCCTTTCCAGTAGTTTGTAATGATTAATATCTCTCTCTGTCTCTGTCTGTCTCTGTCTCTGTCTCTGTCTCTCTCTCTCTCTCTCTCTCTCTCTCTCTCTCTCTCTCTCTCTCTCTCTCTCTCTCTCTCTCTCTCTCTCTCAATTCAGATGTTTAATGGAGACAAAGCAGAACATCGGGCTTTGAGTACGAAAGTAACAAATATCCGTCTTCTGAACAAGACACTGTCGTTTGGTATGGTCCAACTCTTCAAAATTCGGGTATACTGTCTCTTGACAACCGAGTTAAATGGCCGAATCATCTATTCGTATTTTCTGCTATGGAATCAGGTTATATTGCTCCTCCCCCCCCCCACATACACACACACACTGTTGTCGCTTTGTCGAAGGGTCTTAGTTCGGATTGTAATTTTACTTTTCTCTTTTATAAATAAGATACACTGCTTAAAAAAAAAAAAAAATATGATGTTAAACCTGATATATCATATCTTTCACAGGCGGAGCTTGTGACACATCCCAGAATACATATTGTCATTGGAAACGAGTCGTGTGACCTGGACTCTACGGTTTCCGCTGTAACATATGCTTACTTCCTTCATGAGGTAAGTTGGTTGTTGGTGTTGTTGTTGCGGAAGTTTTTGCTGTGCTCATTGTGACTGCTGTTACATTTGCTATTGATACCATTGTGGTTGCTGTTGCTGTTGTTATTACTGTTCTTTTTATGGGTGTCGTTTAAAAAAAATCTTCTGCGGCCAAAAACGTCAAAAATTAACGGATTCGTTTCATTGCAACATAATTTATATACTACCATCTAGGTGAAACTTTCTCCCAACATCGGCTATCGCCTGCCGAGACTGTCGTACAAAGCACCAATTTCCGCACTTCCGGTTACGACCCATATGGGTAACGCTCTTGACATCATGAAAGAGACTATTGTTATATGAAAGCGTGCAATACGGGACTTGGCTGCCATGAGAGTGATGGCCTCAGCAAAAGGAGCAGCGTTATTTATGTCTTTTGTATCAGGGTCTGATCCTTTCTGTCTTTGAGTATGCTATGACGATGCTGACTCAGACATAACTATATGGAGAGGATTGAAAGGATACAGAACGAGGCCACGCGAATTATACTTGGATGTACAAGAGAGACAGCTTGCAGGGCAGTGCGCTACATTCTGGATTTTCCATCCATGGAGCAATGTTGCCACTTTTCTTTGACAAAAACATCCAGAACGGAGTCAAAAAATATCTTAAAACATCTAAATTTAGGTGAAAAACTACTAGAAAAACATCTACCATTTGAACGTCAAAAAACACAATCTAAATGCTTAGGAAAACATCTAAATCTAGATTTGAAACATCAAAAGTGGCAACACTGCATGGAGGACAGATTTAAATTTGCTGAGCAGGTGCCTACCTCAGAGTCAACGCAGACACACGACACCGGCTACATTGTGGAAAAGAAGAAAATAGTGGATTTGCTGAAAGCTGAAGTCTGTCGTGGCTAGGCCGAGGACATTATTCGGCAGGTGTGTTTACTTGAGGACATAAGAACCTGTGAGTAAAAATGAAGATACCTTTTAGCGCCTTTAGGCAATTGGAAATATGGGGCTAGACCTATATTTTTTTTAGACCAATCGGCACAAGATGGGTGATGTGGTTAGCATCACGCCGGCCACCTTGGTATGGGTACTTAATTTATAATTTACCCCTGACGTCACGACTACGTCACGGGAGACATTCCCAATAAATTCTAGGGTGTTGCGGTTGTAGTTTCTCGCGATTTATCTACAGCCAAGTTTAGGGTTAGGGTTAGGGCTAGGGTTAGGTTTAGGGCTAGGGTTAGGTTTAGGGTTAGGGTTAGGGTTAGGGTTAGGGTTAGGGTTAGAAGACACTAGATGAACACTCAAAATCAGCACAACACAACAGCACACTTCCACCCCTTCAAATAATGGACTGTCAGGTCAGCTGTGGATTTCCCACGGGAATTTCGTGTTTGGGGTACGTTATAAATTAAGAACCGCCACCTTTACTTCCCAGGACGGCATCTGGTACCCACTCAAAGCTGGGTCGACCTGAGAGTCAAAATCATTTTTAAAAAAAAAAAAAAATTCCGGCTGCATCAGGGTGCGAACCCACGACCTTACAATCCGCCTACAGGCGTCTATCCATCAGCAAACGCCTCCCGAACCTGACGAGGAATGGATACAAGTATCAGCAGAGTGCGGCGCGATCTGTTTTGTTTACATCCGTCGAGACAGAACCTGCAGACCAGAAAGTCTTGCCGCTGTTAAGGCAGAAGTGCAGGCTTTGATTTTCGAGAATTCTCTACAGGGGGATGATGTCATCATATACACAGATGGGTCTGTAATTTGGCATGTGAAAAGCTTTTTGGACTTTCACCGCGCAGGCTGCAGTTAGAATTGTGAAACAAGATTCCGGTGCAGTTGCCTTGACCACAAGGAGTCTGACTAGAGAGGTGACCAAAGCAATAACATGTCTGGAGACAGAACTTTTTTTTTTTTTAGGCGCATGCTTACTCACTGACTCAGTGTGCTCAGGAAGATAGAGAAAGGCGTTACACCTAAGAAAAAAAAAAAGGGGGGGGGGGGGGCGGCCTTGAGACACTTTTAGCCATCCCTCGCAAAACATTCAAGGTCGTAAAAAGGGTGGGGGGGGGGGGGGGGGGGGGGGCACCTTACCCTAGAAAATTTTAAAAATGCTACATGACTCCCAACCATGCATAGAAGTAAACTTTTAAAGTATTTTTTTTTAATATTACACATACACACATGTGTGTATACACACACACACACACACACACACACACACACACACACACTGTTATTTGCCATTTAGCATAGTAATATTTTTTTATTACACACTTAAGCTGGGCTTAGTCCAATTAGGCCCTCCCTCCGCAGTCCTAGAAAGTCTGTAAGAAATTGAGCTACAAAGATCTGCAGACAGGGGACAACCCCCCACCCCCCACCCCCCACCCCACTGTTTGTGTCGAGACACCTGGATACACCACGTGACGGCGCGGCTGAGAGGAGAATGGGAGCATGTGGGCCAATCAATAGGCTGCTTCTAGGAACTAATGACATGGCTTGAGACCGCCTATCAGCCTTCGCCTGTCTTCTTACAAGGCTGACTGTTTTAAAAATCCAGTTTCGTCCTTTTCAGGACGAAATTTTTTGTCATTTGAAGCCCTACTCTGGCTTTTGCCAGGGGCCGCAATATAGGCAGGCCATAAATATGGCCAAATGTCTGAACGCGGTTTCTGGGACCTCTCCACGGCGTTCCTCATCCGCATGGTGGCACTTTGTGTCATCGGGTGTTTATCGCTTGTGTGATGTCCTGGTGGGGTAGAAATTCATTCATTCATTCTTACAAGGCATATTGTAGTTAGTTTAGTTTCGAATGTGTACATTTGTTTGCATACTTTCTATCTCTGTTTTTCTGTCTGTCTGTCTGTCTGACTGTCTGTCTCTCCGTGTGCGTCTTCTGCTCAGTTTTGTATATATCGTTGGTTTTATTTCTCTGTCTCTGTCTTTATCTCTCTCTCTCTGTCATATTCTCTCTAGCTCTCTCTTTTGATCTCTTTCTAATTAATGCTCTCTTTCTCTGTCTCTGAGGTTATCGCTCATGATCTCGCCCCCGGTTCGCTCACATTTCTATATCTTGTTTCCCCTCATGCTTGCCCCCTCCCCCGCCGCCCAACTCTCTGTCATCTTAATGGCTGTGTGCCACTTTGGTTGGGTTTTGGAGTTTGTGAAGCTTTGTTTTAATTAAGATACACCTATCGACGCATGAATCTGTCTGGCAGGTTGCCGCAGTTTACAGCGTTAGGGCATTTGATAGCGTTTTAGAAGCACAATGTTCATGTGTTGAATTATTGAAACTTGCCATGAACGGATATACGTTAAGGCATAGCTGGCATTTGTGCCAATGGCTGTGGTTGTTTCTTAGCGTTTTGAAAGGACAGTTTGCATTTTAAACATATGAAAGCATAGATAAGTGTTAGGATATCTGAGTTGTATGGAACGCCTGGAGGGGTGGGGGGGGGGGGGGGGGGGAATTCTTGATGCCACTCTCACGATCTTTAGTGGATTTCATAATATTACGGTGGGAATCCGTAGGCTTTCAAACACACAACTACAGTGATTGCCAGTTGAAAAATACTGTTCCCACAAGTGAAGCCAACGCGCGCGCGCACTCACACACACACAAATTGAAATGTCACTAAAAGATTTCCATCATCTGTAAAGAGGAAACCAGCAGTCTGCACACAGGTGATCTGTAGTTTATTAAGGGCTAAGGCATCAGGAGACTATAATCTAAGCAGAGGATCGGCCGGATGGCTCTGAATTTATTCTTTACTAGCTTTAAACCACAACTCAACGTACCAACCGCCCTCTCAAGGGCGACACGAATACTACCCGTGACATGAACGTTGAGCATCACGTCGCCGCTATCGCAGGCTAGCTGTAAACCCTAAAAATCGAACGGAAAAAAAGCGTAGATACTGCAGCCTAGCTATAAACCACAACAAAACGTGGCAGCTACCCAGTTAGGGGCCCAAAAAATAAAAATTATATCACCCAGCTGGGAATCGAACCCCTATCACCCGAGTAAAAAAACGAAATGCTTACAACCAACTACGCTACTAAATACAAAGCATTTAGTAGAAATGAAAGTATATAATAATAATCTGAAGATCGGTGTTGCACAGTCAAAGGTGGTCAGTTGATTAAAAATAAATCCGGGCGGGCAACGAAACAAATATTGATTTGACCGTTGCTGGAGCTACGTCGTTCGTGGTTTGTGCGATTTTATGACAAAAAATAACGCTTTGAGTCAAAGGCAACGTTGTGTGAAAATTTGAAAGCAATCGGTTCAGTAGTTTTCGAGTTTAAAGCTAACGACATCGAAAAATTAACATTTTTATTAACATAGATAAACCTGTTTTCTTTGCCTAGTGGTTGGAACCGCGGTACGTGAATGTTGAATGTTGGATTAAGAATCGACATCACAGCACTCGGGACACCGCGATAATCGCTCCGTCCCCATCTCCAGCAGCAATCGAAGGGTTAGAATTCCAAATGTACCAGTAACTGTCATATTGTATATCCGTCTCGCCTTTCCCCTGAGTGTCGAGCGTCGACCAGATCCTTTTGTAACTCCTCGCAGTGCCATTCTCCTCAGTCCGTAATGATCTCTCTGCGCCTCAAACGTTTGTAAAGAGGAAACCAGCAGCCTGCACACATGTGATCCGTAGTTTATCAAGTGCTAAGGCATCAGGAGACTAGAATATAAACAGAAGATAATCATGATTGCTCTGAGTTTATTTTTTTTTTAAAATAAATCTGTTTCTCTTTGCCTAGTGGTGGATCGCCTACACAGCGTGTTCGAAATCACGAACTCCGTAGCTGCAGCGATGATTTGCATGTAAATCTAATCAGATTGAACCGAACGACATAACCGGAAGGGACCCGTAATCTTCAGCGAGTAAGGCGAGTGGTTTGACTACTTACCACTAAGCCTTCTACCCCACACCCCAACTTTTCCCCAAAACGTTTTTGTCTTCTAACTTAGAGTTCAATTGCCTGAGAGTAAATGAAAGCAGTCTGCACACAACTTATCCAGATCTGTAAAACTGATCTGCATGCAGCACTCAAGTCCTGGAACACGACCACTGTTCAGAAGTGGACGAACAACCATGACTTTCCGCTGCAGTGTACAGCCGTTGAAAACGGAGAAGCATTTCTTGCTTATTTTAAATTACTAGATCTGATCAAGATAATGGCATCCTTGATCGAGTCAGCCTGGGTTAACGTCGGTCCGTGCTCAACCATCGTGTTCGGACTGTCCCTTGTCTTCTGTGTAATTTAGCCTGGCTTTAGAACTCCGCGTTCGCTGACGGAGATGTGTAGAAAATCAATACGTCCCTCAGAGGCCATCCCGCCATTGAGATTTTTGTCAATACCCAAGGCTCTGGAAGAGAATAATTTGAAGACCAAGAAAGGGATGTCAGAGGGGGGAAAAAAAGAGAGAACGATTTGGCAAGTATATGACGGATGTTAAACAAATGAACGAATGAATAGAAGTATTTCTAGGACAAGAAACGGAGGCAGGAAAGAGAGGAGAAGGTGGGAAGAGAATGACATAAGTGTAATGGGATGGTGTGTGTACTGTCTTGTGTCGTTTTGTTGGTTTTAATTACCTATGTTGGACTCTTGCTAGTGTTGATTCTAAAACGATAGTAAGTCTGTTATAGATTACCATTGAAGCATGTGTTTGTTTTCTCTATCCCTTTTGTGTGCGCCATTCTTTTTTCTGTCTCCTTCACAGTCCCTCCTACCCTCCCCTCTCTCCCTCCCTCTCATCTATCGCTCCTATCTCTTGTGCTGTCTCTTCCATCACTCAGCTTTTTACCTCTTTCGCTGCCCCTCTGTGTCTCTTGTTCTTTATTTACTTCTCTCGTCTCTCCTCTCTCACCTCCTCTCTTTCTGTCCTTCTCCACACAGCCCTATGAATTAGCATTATCTCTCTGTGTGCCCCCCCCCCCCTTTTCCACCAAGCACGCACGCACGCACACACACACACACACACACACAAACATCAAAGTGCATTTCCACAGAGGGCATACACGGCTACCCCTGACCAACAGTTCTGACCCACAGAGCATACAGTAAACACCCAGACAGACACCCCTGTGTTCAGCCCCGCATGCTGTACTCAGTTCACCTCGTTTCTTACGTTGTTATCTGGTTGAAATAACTTGGTTGGCTTTTACATTTTTTTAAATTTTTTAATTCTTTTAGTGCGAATTCTTTACATAGGCTAAGTTAACTTAAAAGTCCGACCTGTTTAAGTCGCTTTGGCCATGAAAACAGGCTTGGGTATATCGAAGATCGAAGTTGGGTTAGTATAGATCAATGGCTCTCAACCTTACTAGTGCCCGCGACCCTTTAATTCAGTTCCCTCATGATGTGACGACCTCCATACAGTTATTTTCCTTTATAACTTCAACGAACATGTGTTTTCCGATTGTCTTAGGCGACCCCTGTGAAAGAGTGGTGCGACCCAAAAAAGGGTCGCGATCTACAGTGTGAGAACCGCTGCTCTATAGACTCCTGCTCACAAAAAGCCTTCTTAACAGCATGGACCCGGGGGCGAACCAGCATGCTTGGGACCTCTCGAGACCCAGTCACAGGAATTAAAGTTGTATTTATGGCAAGTCACATGGTCTACATAGACTACCATGAGGGCCTAATGCTCTTGGGGACAAGGGCCCAGCTGGCTTATGCCTCCCTGCCGCCCAGCCTCAACCCCCCTCATTTCTCCCCCCCCCCCCCCCCCCTCTTTCCCCCCACCGTAGAAAATCAAAAGAAAAGTCTAGGCGCTAGCTCGATTACCTGGCCTGGGAATAAAGCCCGGTAAATCCCGTCGATACCGTTTTTGAGGTCATAGAAGATATTATAATCGACTTCATATGGGAATAATCAGTAGTGAGGTGCCATGCAGTGGCTGCTGTAACAGATTACTGCGCATGCATGTGAATGCCCAAGATGCAGTTAAGTCGATTGATTACCATAACGTAACATAAGACAGACTAAGAAAGGGGAAAAACATAACACATCACAGACCAAGTTATAACCAAGGCTTACCAAGAAGCTGCCTGAACGGGATCAAACTTTATTTGTTTGAGTGTTTTCTTAAAAAAAATGGAAACATTCCCTCATTTGAGAATTTGTGTGCATTTGAGTTACGATACCGCCTACATTGTACTTGGATACCAGATGGTTGTGAAATCGATTATTGCCGGATGCTTCATCAGATTAATGAAATATTCAGGTTATTAGAAGATCGCTTGGGCTATAAATCAATGTTGTTGTCGAATCTTGAGCAATGGCGCGGAAAAGTACAATTGTAGTGTAACATTTTTCCCGATGTCTGGGTGAGTGATAGATGCTGGCGTTGGATAGGGCGGATACTGAAAAAACATGATAATAATATAGCAACGATGGCTTGAAAGAAGCTAATGAAAGTAGATCTATATACAACCATAATAAAGAGACAAACACTGTTCTTTGGCCACATAATGAGGAGGGAGACATTGGAGAACATCGCGACACATGCAAAGATCAGTGGGTAAAAGGGGTAGAGGCAGACCAAGAGAGATGATGCTGGATGGGCTGAAACGTTGGCATGGAAGGGTATGATCAAGAGAGCTGTTCCAGGCAACCAGGGATCGTGATCTGTGGAGACGCATGAGCGCCTACGCCAGTTGACAGGGCACATGATGAGGATGAGTTTCATTGCTTTGAAACCCCAGGGTAAAGAATAAAAAAAAAAAGAAAAGAAAAATAAAGTGAGAGTAATCCCCGAAGGCAAGAATTAGGGGGCAGATAAAGAGATGGAGATGGCTGGAGTATAGCAAACTAGCGCGATTTTCCTAAAAGCTTAAAGCATATTTAACCCTTTGAGTCCCAAACAACGCTTGGTGTGAGAAATCACCATATCTTCTAAATCCCCTTCGTAGAAAAAAATGTGCTCTGTTAATTTTATATTTGGTCAGAACTCTGTCAAGAAATCTGGCGTATCCAGTGGTCGCTAGTACTAATATATGCCCATTTTGAAAGGGATACATCTTATTGGCATCTCCTACGTACAAAACGGTAAACTTCAAATAACTGCCCCAAAAAAGATGATTTTCCACGCATGGACCGCACCGGACATATGATGCTAGGCCCGTATTTATGTAGAGCATTCGATGGGTGATGTGGTCAGCATCACACCGGCCGTCTTTACTTCCTATGGCATTATCTGATACCCACATTAGACTGGGTCGACCTGATAGCCTATGTTAGTTTTGAAAAAGAAGAACAAAAAAAAAAAGGCCCCGAACCGTAGACCTTCGGATCTACACACTAGCATCTAGCCGCGACGTTAGCGGGCACCGATTACAGCACAGAAAAAGGGTTTTCTTACACGTCCAAGTTGAAATAAGAAGGCTTCTGTAAAAGGTTGAAGGTTAAAATCGAGACGACTGCTCGCCAAGAGCGCTGAACAGAGCACGAATTCCATAGCTCCGGCTACGATCCCCAGGGATATCCTTAAACATTGCACTCGTGGACTAAAGGGAGCACGGAGATCCCCAGGTAACTGCAGTAGGATTTCACCGGTTTGTTGCCAACCACAGCCTCCTGCAGCTTGTCATTCTTCTGCCGAAGGTCAGGTTGCCAACCACAGCCTCCTCCAGCTTGTCATTCTTCTGCCGAAGGTCAGGTTGCCAACCACAGCCTCCCCCAGCTTGTCATTCTTCTGCCGCAGGTCATGTTGCGAGCCACAGCCTCCCCCAGCTTGTCATTCTTCTGCCGCAGGTCAGGTTGCGAGCCACAGCCTCCCCCAGCTTGTCATTCTTCTGCCGCAGGTCAGGTTGCCAACCACAGCCTCCTCCAGCTTGTCATTCTTCTGCCGCAGGTCAGGTTGCCAACCACAGCCTCCTCCAGCTTGTCATTCTTCTGCCGCAGGTCAGGTTGCCAACCACAGCCTCCTCCAGCTTGTCATTCTTCTGCCGCAGGTCAGGTTGCCAACCACAGCCTCCTCCAGCTTGTCATTCTTCTGCCGGAGGTCAGGTTGCCAACCACAGCCTCCCCCAGCTTGTCATTCTTCTGCCGCAGGTCAGGTTGCCAACCACAGCCTCCGCCAGCTTGTCATTCTTGTGCCGCAGGTCAGGTTGCCAACCACAGCCTCCTCCAGCTTGTCATTCTTCTGCCGCAGGTCAGGTTGCCAACCACAGCCTCCTCCAGCTTGTCATTCTTCTGCCGCAGGTCAGGTTGCCAACCACAGCCTCCGCCAGCTTGTCATTCTTGTGCCGGAGGTCAGGTTGCGAACCACAGCCTCCTCCAGCTTGTCATTCTTCTGCCGCAGGTCAGGTTGCAAAACCACAGCCTCCTCCAGCTTGTCATTCTTCTGCCGCAGGTCAGGTTGCCAACCACAGCCTCCGCCAGCTTGTCATTCTTCTGTCGCAGGTCAGGTTGCCAACCACAGCCTCCTCCAGCTTGTCATTCTTCTGCCGCAGGTCAGGTTGCCAACCACAGCCTCCCCCAGCTTGTCATTCTTCTGCCGCAGGTCAGGTTGCCAACCACAGCCTCCTTCAGCTTGTCATTCTTCTGCCGCAGGTCAGGTTGCCAACCACAGCCTCCTTCAGCTTGTCATTCTTCTGCCGCAGGTCAGGTTGCCAACCACAGCCTCCTTCAGCTTGTCATTCTTCTGCCGCAGGTCAGGTTGCCAACCACAGCCTCCTTCAGCTTGTCATTCTTCTGCCGCAGGTCAGGTTGCCAACCACAGCCTCCCCCAGCTTGTCATTCTTCTGCCGCAGGTCAGGTTGCCAACCACAGCCTCCTCCAGCTTGTCATTCTTCTGCCGCAGGTCAGGTTGCCAACCACAGCCTTCTCCAGCTTGTCATTCTTCTGCCGCAGGTCAGGTTGCCAACCACAGCCTCCTCCAGCTTGTCATTCTTCTGCCGCAGGTCAGGTTGCCAACCACAGCCTCCTCCAGCTGGTCATTCTTCTGCCGCAGGTCAGGTTGCCAACCACAGCCTCCTCCAGCTGGTCATTCTTCTGCCGCAGGTCAGGTTGCCAACCACAGCCTCCTGCAGCTTGTCATTCTTCTGCCGCAGGTCAGGTTGCCAACCACAGCCTCCTCCAGCTTGTCATTCTTCTGCCGCAGGTCAGGTTGCCAACCACAGCCTCCTCCAGCTTGTCATTCTTCTGTCGCAGGTCAGGTTGCCAACCACAGCGTCCTGCAGCTTGTCATTCTTCTGCCGCAGGTCAGGTTGCCAACCACAGCCTCCTCCAGCTTGTCATTCTTGTGCCGCAGGTCAGGTTGCCAACCACAGCCTCCTGCAGCTTGTCATTCTTCTGCCGCAGGTCAGGTTGCCAACCACAGCCTCCTCCAGCTTGTCATTCTTCTGCCGCAGGTCAGGTTGCCAACCACAGCCTCCTCCAGCTTGTCATTCTTCTGCCGCAGGTCAGGTTGCCAACCACAGCCTCCTCCAGCTTGTCATTCTTGTGCCGCAGGTCAGGTTGCCAACCACAGCCTCCCCCAGCTTGTCATTCTTCTGCCGCAGGTCAGGTTGCGAGCCACAGCCTCCTCCAGTTTGTCATTTTTCTGCCGCAGGTCAGGTTGCCAACCACAGCCTCCTCCAGCTTGTCATTCTTCTGCCGCAGGTCAGGTTGCCAACCACATCCTCCCCCAGCTTGTCATTCTTGTGCCGCAGGTCATGTTGCCAACCACAGCCTCATCCAGCTTGTCATTCTTCTGTCGCAGGTCAGGTTGCCAACCACAGCCTCCTCCAGCTTGTCATTCTTGTGCCGCAGGTCAGGTTGCCAACCACAGCCTCCTCCAGCTTGTCATTCTTGTGCCGCAGGTCAGGTTGCCAACCACAGCCTCCTGCAGCTTGTCATTCTTGTGCCCCAGGTCATGTTGCCAACCACAGCCTCATCCAGCTTGTCATTCTTCTGCCGCAGGTCAGGTTGCCAACCACAGCCTCCTCCAGCTTGTCATTCTTCTGCCGCAGGTCAGGTTGCCAACCACAGCCTCCTCCAGCTTGTCATTCTTGTGCCGCAGGTCAGGTTGCCAACCACAGCCTCCCCCAGCTTGTCATTCTTCTGCCGCAGGTCAGGTTGCGAGCCACAGCCTCCTCCAGTTTGTCATTTTTCTGCCGCAGGTCAGGTTGCCAACCACAGCCTCCTCCAGCTTTTCATTCTTCTGCCGCAGGTCAGGTTGCCAACCACATCCTCCCCCAGCTTGTCATTCTTGTGCCGCAGGTCATGTTGCCAACCACAGCCTCATCCAGCTTGTCATTCTTCTGCCGCAGGTCAGGTTGCCAACCACAGCCTCCTCCAGCTTGTCATTCTTGTGCCGCAGGTCAGGTTGCCAACCACAGCCTCCTCCAGCTTGTCATTCTTCTGCCGCAGGTCAGGTTGCCAACCACAGCCTCCTTCAGCTTGTCATTCTTGTGCCCCAGGTCATGTTGCCAACCACAGCCTCATCCAGCTTGTCATTCTTCTGCCGCAGGTCAGGTTGCCAACCACAGCCTCCTTCAGCTTGTCATTCTTGTGCCGCAGGTCATGTTGCCAACCACAGCCTCCTCCAGCTTGTCATTCTTCTGCCGCAGGTCAGGTTGCCAACCACAGCCTCCTGCAGCTTGTCATTCTTGTGCCGCAGGTCAGGTTGCTAACCACAGCCTCCTGCAGCTTGTCATTCTTCTGCCGCAGGTCAGGTTGCCAACCACAGCCTCCTCCAGCTTGTCATTCTTCTGCCGCAGGTCAGGTTGCCAACCACAGCCTCCTCCAGCTTGTCATTCTTGTGCCACAGGTCAGGTTGCCAACCACAGCCTCCGCCAGCTTGTCATTCTTCTGCCGCAGGTCAGGTTGCAAACCACAGCCTCCTCCAGCTTGTCATTCTTCTGCCGCAGGTCAGGTTGCCAACCACAGCCTCCTCCAGCTTGTCATTCTTCTGCCGCAGGTCAGGTTGCCAACCACAGCCTCCTCCAGCTTGTCATTCTTCTGCCGCAGGTCAGGTTGCCAACCACAGCCTCCTCCAGCTTGTCATTCTTCTGCCGCAGGTCAGGTTGCCAACCACAGCCTCCTTCAGCTTGTTATTCTTCTGCCGCAGGTCAGGTTGCCAACCACAGCCTCCTTCAGCTTGTCATTCTTCTGCCGCAGGTCAGGTTGCCAACCACAGCCTCCTCCAGCTTGTCATTCTTCTGCCGCAGGTCAGGTTGCCAACCACAGCCTCCTTCAGCTTGTCATTCTTCTGCCGCAGGTCAGGTTGCCAACCACAGCCTCCGCCAGCTTGTCATTCTTCTGCCGCAGGTCAGGTTGCCAACCACAGCCTCCTCCAGCTTGTCATTCTTCTGCCGCAGGTCAGGTTGCCAACAACAGCCTCCTCCAGCTTGTCATTCTTCTGCCGAAGGTCAGGTTGCCAACCACAGCCTCCTCCAGCTTGTCATTCTTGTGCCGCAGGTCAGGTTGCCAACCACAGCCTCCTCCAGCTTGTCATTCTTCTGCCGCAGGTCAGGTTGCCAACCACAGCCTCCTCCAGCTGGTCATTCTTCTGCCGCAGGTCAGGTTGCCAACCACAGCCTCCTGCAGCTTGTCATTCTTCTGCCGCAGGTCAGGTTGCCAACCACAGCCTCCTCCAGCTTGTCATTCTTCTGTCGCAGGTCAGGTTGCCAACCACAGCGTCCTGCAGCTTGTCATTCTTCTGCCGCAGGTCAGGTTGCCAACCACAGCCTCCTCCAGCTTGTCATTCTTGTGCCGCAGGTCAGGTTGCCAACCACAGCCTCCTGCAGCTTGTCATTCTTCTGCCGCAGGTCAGGTTGCCAACCACAGCCTCCTCCAGCTTGTCATTCTTCTGCCGCAGGTCAGGTTGCCAACCACAGCCTCCTCCAGCTTGTCATTCTTGTGCCGCAGGTCAGGTTGCCAACAACAGCCTCCTCCAGCTTGTCATTCTTCTGCCGAAGGTCAGGTTGCCAACCACAGCCTCCTCCAGCTTGTCATTCTTGTGCCGCAGGTCAGGTTGCCAACCACAGCCTCCTCCAGCTTGTCATTCTTCTGCCGCAGGTCAGGTTGCCAACCACAGCCTCCTCCAGCTTGTCATTCTTCTGCCGCAGGTCAGGTTGCCAACCACAGCCTCCTCCAGCTTGTCATTCTTCTGCCGCAGGTCATGTTGCCAACCACAGCCTCCTCCAGCTTGTCATTCTTCTGCCGCAGGTCAGGTTGCCAACCACAGCCTCCTCCAGCTTGTCATTCTTGTGCCGAAGGTCAGGTTGCCAACCACAGCCTCCTCCAGCTTGTCATTTTTGTGCCGAAGGTCAGGTTGCCAACCACAGCCTCCCCCAGCTGGTCATTCTTCTGCCGCAGGTCAGGTTGCCAACTACAGCCTCCTTCAGCTGGTCATTCTTCTGCCGCAGGTCAGGTTGCCAACCACAGCCTCCCCCAGCTGGTCATTCTTCTGCCGCAGGTCAGGTTGCCAACCACAGCCTCCCCCAGCTGGTCATTCTTCTGCCGCAGGTCAAGGTTGCCAACCACAGCCTCCCCCAGCTGGTCATTCTTCTGCCGCAGGTCAAGGTTGCCAACCACAGCCTCCCCCAGCTGGTCATTCTTCTGCCGCAGGTCAAGGTTGCCAACCACAGCCTCCCCCAGCTGGTCATTCTTGTGCCGCAGGTCAGGTTGCCAACCACAGCCTCCCCCAGCTGGTCATTCTTGTGCCGCAGGTCAGGTTGCCAACCGTGTGATGACTGACTACTGCTTTGATAGGACCCTACAGCTGACCATTTTGCGGTTCAGTGATTTTTGTATTTAGCTTTGCCGTCAAAGTCTGTGTATGTGTTTTGTGTATGTGGCTATGTGCGTTTGTGTGTGTGTATAAATGTGTGTGTGTGTATATATGTGTGTGTGTTTCTGTGGGCATTTAAGTAATTATGTGTATGTGTTTGTGTGTGAGAGAGAGAGAGAGACGCAGAGAGAGAGAGAGAGAGAGACGCAGAGAGAAAGAGAGAGAGAGATACAGACATACAGAGACAGAGAGAGGCAGATAGAAACACAGAGACAGAGAGAAAGACAGAGGGAGACAGACAGAGAAACAAATAGAAACAGAGAGACAGAGAGAAACAGAGAGAAAGACACACGCAGAGAGAGAGAGAGAGAGAGAGAGAGAGAGAGAGACAGACGGACAAAGAGACATATATTTCACGATTTCGGATGCGGATCTTTGTCATGATGAGGCCAGGTTGATGGGCGGCCCTCTGACCTGGGATATGATTGACATTTGTGTATGGAGAAAGAAACCTGGCACTGAAGTAAAGTATAGGACCCTTTTCCATGCCTTCTGGCGTATAGGGCATATAGGGCTAGACCTATATGTTATAGACCAATCGGCGCTCAGCAGTCAACATCACAACCGACTTTACTTCCCAGAACCTGGAACCACTCACGGCTGGGTCGACCTAGAGCCAATGTCATTTTTGAAGAGAAAAAAAAAAGAGTCCGACTCTGTCAGGACTCGAACCAACGACCTTCCGATCCGCAGGCGAGCGTCTAGCCGCTACAACACGGGAGCTCTGCTTGCACCAAACTGGTTCTTTACATTGTTGAGTTTTAGAAGAGATCTTCGACTTGTTACCCCCCACCCCCCTCCTCCTCCACCCAGCCCACAACTAAGTGTTGTGGAGGGGGTAGGTTGGTGTCAGGAGTAAGTCGCAGTTTTATTCTTATTCTTTTTAGCGTTCACTCTGAAGGAAAGGTCTGGTTGTTCGTCCACTCCTGGACTTTGCTCGATCGAGAACTTGAGTTTGGCTTGCGCATCTGTTTTACAGATCTGTCCTATTTGTGTGCAAACTGTTGGTTCCTTGCCTCTCAGGCAAATGCTCTCCGACTTTGGAGGAAACACCCCCTAATTAGCCGCCTCCTAGGACATGCTTGTTAGCCGGGCAGTGGGTCTGTTCTTTATTCCCCAAAATGGGAGCTGTGAAACCCACTCCGGGCCCACTCCGGGATAATCGGCAATGATATCGCTGATCGACTCTTAGTTGTCACATCTGCGCCTGGCAGGCAGTTATTGTCTACCACCACACTGAACAACAACATTCCTTCGCTGGCTGCTAATCAATACCTATTGTAGAGATAATTGCACATCTTTGTGATGGGCGGTCTCTGGAGAAAAGAGGGTAGGGTAGGGGAACTTCAGGAATGTGATATTTTTGAAGAGATCAATGAAAAGTAGCTATATGACCTGATGTGCAGAATAACAGTATGGGTTCATTGGTTTATTGGTAAATATTTGTATCCTGGCGGAGATGTCTTAATCTATCAAACGCATTCATGGGATCAATAAACAAGAGGTGGAGATTTTTATTTACTTCTGTTGAACGCTCTATTGTTGTTCCCATGAGATACACAGCATTGGTTGTACTCTTGCCTTATACAAACCTAGATTACTCATCGCCTATTTCTGGTTGTATATTCTCCCTAATACTTTGCATGATGACTCTTAGTGCAGTGTGTTACCCATTCAGTGTGCTGTGACTCAGTATGCTAATTGTTCTGTACTGATCACATACATGCTAACACCCTGCGTTTTCTCCTCATTCTCCTCCTCCTTCTTTTTCTTCTTCTTCTTCTGCTTCTTCTTCTTCTTCTTCTTCTTCTTCTTCTTCTTCTTCTTCTTCTTCTTCTTCTTCTTCTTCTTCTTCTTCTTCTTCTTCTTCTTCTTCTTCTTCTTCTTCTTCTTCTTCTTCTTCTTCTTCTTCTTCTTCTTCTTCTTCTTCTTCTTCTTCTTCTTCTTCTTCTTCTTCTTCTTCTTCTTCTTCTTCTTCTTCTTCTTCTTCTTCTTCTTCTTCTTCTTCTTCTTCTTCTTCTTCTTCTTCTTCTTCTTCTTCTTCTTCTTCTTCTTCTTCTTCTTCTTCTTCTTCTTCTTCTTCTTCTTCTTCTTCTTCTTCTTCTTCTTCTTCTTCTTCTTCTTCTTCTTCTTCTTCTTCTTCTTCTTCTTCTTCTTCTTCTTCTCTTCTTCTTCTTCTTCTTCTTTCTTCTTCTTCTTCTTCTTCTTCTTCTTCTTCTTCTTCTTCTTCTTCTTCTTCTTCTTCTTCTTCTTCTTCTTCTTCTTCTTCTTCTTCTTCTTCTTCTTCTTCTTCTTCTTCTTCTTCTTCTTCTTCTTCTTCTTCTTCTTCTTCTTCTTCTTCTTCTGCTGCTGCTGCTGCTGCTGCTGCTGCTGCTGCTGCTGCTGCTGCTGCTGCTGCTGCTGCTGCTACTTCCCCTCTTCTTCCTTCTCCTCCTCTCCCCCTAGTTTGCAACCGACCTCTCCCATATTGTGCTTCAGAACTCTCTCCTACTGTACTACACAAGTCTCTACCACAGTGCTACCTCAGCTCCCACACCCAACCAAGAACATCTCTCTAGATTTGCGTGACACCCTCATAAAAAACACAGATCCACAGATTGCTTGTTGTGCAGATCCCAACATCTTTGCTTCCTTCCACTTGGCAATAATTACCCGTTCTTATTCTGAGCCTATTGATTTTGCCTTGTCCTCTTCCCTCCACCTCCACACGCCATGAAATATCCATAGTATTTATTGTGTGATTACATAAAAACTATGTACGGGTTTTATGTGATGTTAGGCTGTGTTAGCACGTTCAGCGTCACTCCACGTGGGGCGTTCCCAGGTCAGCCCAGTCCCACAGTGCAGCAGCGACTCTGAGGGACCCGCGTTGGCTGTTCTCATGAGAGGTTTGCTAGTGTTCCCTGTCTCGGTCTCGAAGATCCCTTTGTCGGTTCTGGGGCCTCATTAGGAGTGACAAGAATAGATTGTTTCTCCCACCCCCCCCCCCCCACAATAGTATGGTTGTCGTAGTAATAGTTTAGTTGTAGAGGTGATAGTCGTAATAGTACACTACTAGTGGTTGTGGTTGTGATAGTAATATAAATTGTGGTTGTAATAGTAATGGTGGAGTTAGTGGTGATAGCATTATATTAGTAGTAGTAGTAGTAGTAGTAGTAGTAGCAGTAGCAGCAGCAGCAGCAGTAGTAGTAGTAGTAGTAGTAGTAGTAGTAGTAGTAGTAGTAGTAGTAGTAGTAGCAGCAGCAGCAGCAGCAGCAGTAGCAGCAGCAGTAGTAGTAGTAGTAGTAGCAGCAGCAGCAGTAGCAGCAGCAGCAGCAGTAGTAGTAGTAGCAGCAGCAGCAGCAGCAGCAGCAGCAGTAGTAGTAGTAGTAGTAGCAGCAGCAGCAGCAGCAGCAGCAGCAGCAGCAGCAGCAGTAGTAGTAGTAGTAGTAGTAGTAGTAGTAGTAGTAGTAGTAGTAGCAGCAGCAGCAGCAGCAGCAGCAGCAGCAGTAGTAGTAGCAGCAGCAGCAGCAGCAGCAGCAGCAGCAGGAGCAGTAGCAGCAGCAGCAGCATTGGGACTCACATAGTGTGTCTTCTCAGTGAGAGCACTTTGCTCTCATCATGTGTATTTAATATGTGTCTTCTCAGGCACTTTGCTCTCATCCTTACTGCAGTCATGTCTTCCTTCATTCCCATTCCCTTCTTGACTTCCCCCACCCTCCATTTCCACGCAGCACGTCCCGTGGTCATTTTGCTGCCACGAATCTACCACAATACCATTTATGTTCCACTTGCACACATCTCTGTATTGTAGTAGGAGACAACTTTAACATCGTCTACCCATTCGTAGAGGATGTCCTTATTGGTCAGGTGTGAACTCACCACACGACCGTTCGGAAACTTAGCACAGAGAAAACAGTTGTAGTATCATGTAGAAAGAGACAGACATAAGCAAACACTGATAGGCCCGACTTTGATGTATGATACGGTTTGTGGCGCCACACCCGATTTATTCACGTGTGACATCACAGGTTGCAGTGTATATATTTATCTGAACTAAACCAAAGAAGTAAAGCAAGGATGCCAGCATTGAAGATTAACGTATAACGACTATAAATATACACAGGCATACGTAGATGTACACAAACACTCATACAAACGCGGGCAACATTTCTGTTCATTTAAAGTAAAAGGTGAAGAACTTTTTTCACACCTTCGGGCATATAGGGCTAGACCTCTGTTTTGTAGACCAATTGGCACTTGATATGGTTAGCATCACGCCGACTGTCTTTACTTCCTGGCACTGCACCGGGTACCCTCTTTAAGCTGGTTCGACCTGGGAGCCAAGGTGATTTAAAAAAAAAAAAAAACAGGTCGGGCTCCGTCAGGTTCTGTTTAAATATGTAACGTTAATAAGCCTGCAGGTATGATATCATAACTGTATCATACACATCTTTGTCTATGGGACACTATTGATGTTGTTGTTATCGATGCAGCGGTGCATGAGCTTTCGCCCTTTGGCCCAATGCCATGTTGTTGAATTTGCATGTTTTCACAAGCTGTTCTTTTCCTCCGTACAAGGTGTTCCACTTGTCTGGTCTCGGAGGGAGTAGCATTCTTCTAGTCTCGCTGAGTTTTGGGCACTCAAAGAGATGGTGTTCAACAGTTTCGTAGGAGTAGTTACATAGCTGGCACTCTGGGGAGTGTTGTGGCTGTATTCTGTTTAGGTGTCCACTGAGTGGAGTATGTTGTGTTCTAAGTCTGAAGATGGTGGCCTGGTCCCTTCTTGTTAGATGGTTAATGCTGTCGTTATGATCAGGGCCAGCCATATGTCTATAAACCTCTCTTCTAGTGTCTTCCATGACCCATCTGTTGGGACACTAAAAATGCCTCGTCACTGTTAAGTGTTGCAGTATTTTAAAAAGCAGAGTAATAACACGTGACAGGTGATATAATCACTGCAATGTCCTTCGAGTCCTGTGTGCTGTAAAAATGTGAATCGAGCACCATGTGCACACCGCATGAAACAGGTTTTCTACGTACTACTGGATGACTAGATTATGTGTGTAAGCGCCACTCGCGTAGAGGTAACAGCCTTGGTGTAGTGGCTCGATGCTCGCCTGCAGATACAGAGGGCGTGGTTTTTTTCTTCTCTCAAAAACCGTTATGGCTGTCAGGTCGACTCAGTCTTGAATGGGTAGCAGGAGAAGTCTGGAGAAGTAAAACCGGACGGCGTGATGTTGACCTAGTACGTCTGAAGGCGTTAAACGGGGTCCTGTACACTTGCACATACACCACGGATGGGTTCCAGGGCCCCATGGGGGGGGGGGGGGTAGACCAACTGTCTCCCTAACAAGCATGTCGTAAAAGTCGACTAATTAGTGGCGTTTCCCTAAAGGTGAGGAGCAGTTTGCTTGCAAATAGCAGATAAGCCAGATCGGTTTCTCTCATTATTTTAAAGCACATTTTCTGCGTCCAGCCATCACAGCAACGTCACATAGCACTGTGATCAGGAATCTTTTCGCTCCATTGCATTTCCCGCTTGTTAGTTCAAGATGTGTTGAACCAAGCTGTTAGTATCCTCCTGGCTTATCTAGATAAAACCAGGGAAGGACTCTTTAACACTGACCGTTTCCCCCTAAAACTCAACGTCCACGTACGTCACTACTTCTAAGGCCTGCACACGGTGTGCTTGACGTGTTGTCGACTCAAATATAATACATCCCCACGTAGGATCATGTGCCCCATTGTGCAGAGAAGAAGAATAGACCAACTGCCTGCCCAAAGGCATGTCGTAGGAGTCGACTAATTGGGAGTGTCCTTCGAAGTCGGAGTACATCTGCCTGAGAGGCAAGAAAACCAACAGTCTGCATTCAGATTAGTTAGACCTGTGAAACGGATGTGTACACGACACATAGGTTCTGGAACAGGACTAGAGTCCAGAAGGGGACAAGCAACCAGAACTGGCCGCTGGAGTTTACTGCCGTTAAACGCGAAGAAGAAGAAGGAAAAATATTACTCATGGTACTTTGCTGTACGAATGTTTCTCAGTAAATTCTGGCGAACAGTGGATGCCATTAGCTGGATGCTTTCTTTCTGCACACCCGGGGAAAGATACGACGTGGATTCAGCATGGTCTTTATCATCACACAAGAGGAGAGATACGACGTGGATTCAGCATGGTCTTTCCCATCACACAAGAGGAGAGATACGACGTGGATTCAGCATGGTCTTTCCCATCACACAAGAGGAGAGATACGACGTGGATTCAGCATGGTCTTTCCCATCACACAAGAGGAGAGATACGACGTGGATTCAGCATGGTCTTTCCCATCACACAAGAGGAGAGATACGACGTGGATTCCGCATGGTCCTTAACACCACACAAGAGGAGAGATACGACGTGGATTCAGCATGGTCCTTAACACCACACAAGAGGAGAGATACGACGTGGATTCAGCATGGTCTTTCACATCACACAAGAGGAGAGATACGACGTGGATTCAGCATGGTCTTTCACATCACACAAGAGGAGAGATACGACGTGGATTCCGCATGGTCCTTAACACCACACAAGAGGAGAGATACGACGTGGATTCAGCATGGTCCTTAACACCGCAGCGTAATAGGCTGAGGTTTCGAGTAACGTTGGGCATGTGACGTCAGGTCGAAAGATTGCTGTTAAGTTAATGCACTCTAAGGAGTTTTCTGATAATGCAATGTAATCATTTTGTAAGCTAATATACGGTTGTGTAAAGCTAATACACCGAAATGGATATTTAAACTAATGCAGTGCAGTATTTATTAAGGTTGATGTACTGTACAAATTATGTAAGCTAATAGACTTTACAAATTATGCAAGCTAATATGTTTCTACCGGTTATGTAAGCTACAGTACTGTAAGGGTTATTTAAGCGAATGTACTGAAAGGATTATGTTAGTTAGCTAATCTTCTTCTTCTTCTTCTTCTTCTTCTTCTTCTTCTTCTTCTTCTTCTTCTTCTTCTTCTTCTTCTTCTTCTTCTTCTTCTTCTTCTTCTTCTTCTTCTTCTTCTTCTTCTTCTTCTTCTTCTTCTTCTTCTTCTTCTTCTTCTTCTTCTTCTTCTTCTTCTTCTCCTGTCTGTCTGTCTGTCGTTATTATTATACTTAATCTCCACCCCCTTTCCACCCAACATGTCCGTTACTAATTCTTTTTCTTTTGTCTGAATGTCACCCCCTCCCCTTCCCCAACCAATAAACCGTTTCATTTAGTCTCATCCTCTTATATTTGTTTGACCCCCACCCCAACCACCCACAGTTTCTCCAATACCATCGGCAAAGTTAGCTGTATTCTTGCATGTACTCTACTTTTACCGATAACTGTCATGGTAATACCCGAGACCATCTTTCCCCCGATGCGTCTTCAGTAGAAACACACCCGCGGTAGCAAAATAGACGCCCTTGTAGTCAGAACCTCCTGTTGGCTTCAGTCTTCAACAGTGTCCCAGTTTGGAACTGCTGCCGTCCGTCCATTCTGTCGTGCTCTCTGTCTGGTACTTCTGTTGTTTCCTGTCTTTCGCCGCTTGTCTTCTCGTGTTGTCATGAATAATTAACTATATAATATTCACTCACTGTGGCACTGCCGCGTGTAGGAATCTGCTTAGGGAAGTATGACAGGGCGTATTGATTTGTTTTAGTCTATCGTTTTATTGATGCATTTGTAGATAGATAGACGTTCGTTGGGCTGATGGCTGGATGGATGGTTGGATGGTTGGATGGGTAAGACAGGTAGAAAGAAAGACGAGGTGCAGGAAAAGGTGCACCAAAGTATGATAAGAGGACCAGACCTACTCTGCGCCAGCAGAATAAGGAAAGTCGGAGATAAAACAGATGTATGCGTGGATGGGTGTGTATATAGATGGATACACAGATAAAGAAGGACGGGCTGACAGATGGATAGTTTGAGGAATGGGTGTATAGGTAGAAGGACAAGTAGACATGACGACATGGATAAATATATGAATAAATGGATAGGTTTTTGGATACATAGATGAACAAATGAACGGGCGTACAGATGGATAATTTGAGGAATGGGTGTATGGATAGAAGGACAGGTAGACGTGACGACGTGGATAAATAGATAAGTAAATCGATAGGTTTATGGATAAACAGATAAGTAGGGCGAACAGACACACAGTTGGTTGGCTGAGTGGATTAGCGGATGAATTCTGGCTCGATGGACCGATATTATGATTCATGGATGGATAATTTGGTGTATATATGTAGGTTTGGGTGTGTGTGTGTGTATGTGTGAATGAAAAGAGTGATGTTAGGATCAATGTATTAACGAATGGATGGTAGAATTCAAGTATTAATGGATTGCTGGGTGGTTGTGAGGAGGAATTGAAAGATTCATATTTACATATTTAGGATGTTTTCTGGTCTTAATACATGCGAGAGAATCGGATGACCAAGTGATTTAGAACGCCGGGCTGTCACTCGGGAGACCCGCGTTCAAATCCTGGGTAAGGTTATGCTTTTTTAAAGGGGGGAGGGGGGCATGTTGCAGCCGGCCAAAATAAAAATCCGACATTTACACAGTCTATGACGAAAGCACTAGTCATGCGTCCTTAAGTCCTCAGACTTCTCTGTCTACACCGCAAGAGTGGTATATGCGGGAGTAATGCTTGGGTAATGACGACTGTTAGTGAGGCTCTATATTTACCGTTTGACATTGCACTTTAGTGACAGGCATTTGAGTTTATTTCTGCTACGCCGAGACTCGAAAGCCAAGCCACAAAAAGTGTTACGAATCTTTACGAAGGAAAGACGATAGAAAAAACACTTAAATCGTTTCTTAAACTATTGTTTGCATTAGTTTGTTGAGTTTCAGAAAGGTCGGGTGATTGATTTTCGTCGCAGCAAAATATTTCTGGTTGAAATTTGTTTGAGAAGTCAGAGAGGTAATCAAGAATGTTTTCCAGGAATGATAGAGTTGGAAAAGAAAGGCGAAATAAAGTTTTAGTGTGAATGCGTGTCGAAGACGGCGAATAATTGTGAGAGCTTCCTTCGAAGTTGGAGTGCACCTCCCGGAGAGTCGAGGAACCATCAGTAAGACGTACAAGTAAGTCAGATTTGTAAAACGGATGTGCACGCGAAACTCAAGTTCTGGAACAAGACTAGAGTCCGGATATGGATGAACAACCATAATTTTTTTGGGCGGAGTTTTACATCCCGTTGTCGTTAATAATAATAATAATAATAATAATAATAATAATAATAATAATAAGAAGAAGAAGAAGAAGAAGAAGAAAGGTTTGAACAGCGGGAGAAAAATATACAGGAACATAAAATGTCCCTCCAGAATACAAAATCTAAGTCACCGTCATCGTAGTCATCTGTTTGCTTATCTATTCTGCTGTACGAGAATATAATTTCTCGATATTCAAATTCTTTAACTAGGTCCTAATTTAATAGGTCTAGTCTTTAGCAACTTTGGATCTTTTCTCAGAGGCCACCGCGGCGTGGTGGGGAATGAACAGGCAGACAGACTGGCTAGATCTGCACTGCTGGGTGGTGAAATTATACCTGACAAGGCAGATGTGGTCAGAGCCCTTTGGGAACAAGTAACGAAGTCAGAAGAGAAACTAGGTTATTATGGGCTGGAGAGGAAGATGCACATATGTGGGACCAGAGGGTTCACCCGGCACTCTACGCTCAGAGGAAAGGCAAACGAGCATACAACCAGACTACGACCGGCACCATTAGTATTGGAACTCTGCCATGGCTGCTGAGGATGGGGACGGAGCGCAAATTGGAATGCCCCGAGTGCTGTGATGTCAATTCTTGACTCCAACTCAACTGTAGCAAGACGCAGTACAGTCTTCAAGTGTTTCGGTACCTTTTAGTGTAGAGAAGCTGCGTAGACAAACATGTTGTACCCAAGTAAGTTATAGGCAGTCAGTATACTAGTGAGACATTTTTTGAAGGCGGGAACAAAATTTAAAAAAATCAAACAAATTAACAATTGACCTTCCCAAACATGCCCTCCTATTGTCTTCAATCTTCAACAGTGTCTCAGTTTGTCACTGCCACAGTCCGTCCATTCTGACACGCTGTCTGTCTGGTACTACTACTATTGTCTCTCTTTCGCCGCTTGCCTTCTCGTGCTGTCATGATTAATTAACTGTATAATGTTCACCGGTTTTAGCTCCTCGCTGTGACACTGCTGTGTGTGGGAATCTGCTTAGGGAAGTATGACAGGGGCGTATTTGTTTCGGCGTATTTGTTTCAATCTCTCGTTGTAAGCATGTATCTGTAGATAGTTAGATGGTCGTTGGACTGATAGATGGTGTGTAGATGGATGGTTGGATAGATAAGACAGGTAGAAAGAAAGACAGATTTGATTTGATTGATTTGATTCAAGAACCGACATCTCAGCACTCGGGGCATTCTCATAAGCGCTCCGTCCCCATCTTCAGCAGCCAGCGAAGAGTTCCGATACTTATGGTGCCAGTAGCATTCTGATTAAACGTCCGTCTTGCCTTTCCTCTGAGCCTCGAGCATTTGCCAGAACCTCTCGTCACTCCCCCCCTGCATCAGTCTCACCAGACTGGTGATCCATCTGCTCCTCCGAACTGTAACGCACTCCCACAAGGAACTCACCACGTCTGCCTTATCATGCATCAGTATTCCACCAAGCTGTGCCAGTCTGTCCGCCTGTTCATTTCCCAACAGTCCGGCGAGCCCTGGTGAAAAAGTCCAGACAATCCTCCTCACCGTGTCCTCCGCAGCGAGGCATGCCACTTTGCACGAAGCATGCCTGTCCTGATCTTCATCAGCATGCTTTCTGAGTCAGTAACAATCACGATGGGTGTGTGTGCGTCGTGTTTTCTAGCCAGCGGAAAGCTGCAGTGACCGCCTCCACCTCAATTCTTAAGCCGGATGTTGGGGTATCATATGCTAGGCTCCAAACGTCGACCATTAACTTTTGCTAAGAAACCCCAAGCACTTCTTTTGCCTTTTGACACTTAACAGGAAGACTCATTAGCCAGGAAAGAGTTTCCATTAGAATGGTGCTAGTTGCAATCTGATATAAATTACCACTGGCTTTTGTTTGCGCAGTTAGCTACTTTATTCAATAAACGGACGTGGCGAGGGCTCTCTGTGATCAGATGAGTTGAGCTGAGTCAAGAATTGACATCACTGCACTCTGGGCATTCCCATGCGTGCCCCGTCCTCATCTTCAGCAGCCAGCACAGAGTTCCAGTACTGATGGTACAGGTCACAATCTGGCTATATGCCCGTCTTGCCTTTACTCTGAGTGTAGTAAGCCGGCTAGACCCTCTGGTTACACCCAGGTGCCTCATTCTCCCCAGGCTATTATAATCTTGTTTCTCTACTGATTCTGTTGCTTGTTCCCAGAGGGCCTTAACCACATCTGCCTTGTCATGTATCAGTTGACCACCCAGTGGAGCAGATCCAGCCGGAGGAACAGTGCAGTACAACAGACAGCGTGTGCATGCCTTGACAGTGACTAGAGTTCTACACGATATCTAACAGTGTAGGGGGAAACATAAGCTGACTGTTAATCAGGCTGCAGCCGGTGCTGGGGGAGCGGCTGGCCGAACGGTTAGAACACTGGGCTCTCACGCTGAAGACCCGGATTCGAATCCTCGGTAAGGCTGGGGATATTTTTCTGTCGAGGGCAAAATAAAATCCTCACCTGCACAGTCGTGGCGACAGCACTACTCATGCGGCCGTAAATCCCCAGGTTCAAGGACACCCTTTCCTACACCGCAAAAGTGGTATCACAAAGACAGCCATTGGCAGTTTGGCAACAGGTACTTTTAGCATGTTGTCTCTGTTGGCTACTGAGGCAAGAGACGGGGTACAACTTATAACTGTTTGTACCAGCGGCGGTCCAGACGTGTCTGTTATTTCCTGAATTCATCCCGTTCAATGTTCATCAGTTTCCGCAAGCATGTGTTGTCAAATGCACTTAACATTCGTTCTATATCTTACGGAGTGGGAGTTTCAAAACGGCTCTGTGTGCCTGATGCGAGCGTGAACAGTCTGTCACAGAAGTCGTCACGTCATTTTGACATTCTTACTCCGCCCATTCATTAGCTGGACTGGCAGGTGTGCGTCAGCATACTAGACTTTCATTCGCTGATTAATTTCTGTATGTTTCATGACTAAACTAATTCAAAAAACAAATAACAACAACCACCACCGAATAACACAGCGTTGCCCCTCTTTAGTGCCTGTCAGCAGTGGCGCGGCCATCTTGAAACATTTATTATAACGTCACAGTGTTTGCCTGCACCGTGATATCACGTTCTTAACACTCTTGACATCTTTAATAATTATAGGATACAAAATAAAAACATTGTTATTATAATGAGTTTTCACAAGAAAGCTCCTTGGTATGTTCTTTTGAGTACCGTATTTTAGCGCCATTTATGTTAAGAATTAAAAACTGACTCTATGTATCAAAGCCACTTAGTGGCTGTCCCAAAATGTACGAACGATTGAAAAATGGCGCCATCGATTAATCTATCGCTCTTCTTCTTTTAAAACACATTTTACACAGCATTAAGATCTATACGCTGTGTGCGACGACATATTAACATTGGCCAGACGCTGAGATTTGATCTACAGAAACGCTGGCATTGAGCGAGAATTTGTGTGTGTGGGAATTTCTCTGTCGGTATTTGAAAAATAGGAGCATGATTTCGTTTGGCATGGTCTTATTTCTTGGCTCTGGCAGGTTTTAGCAGCCCCTCAACGTGAAGTTTGTTTAATGTATTGTTTTACCAGGTTGGTTCCTGAGCCATCTGTCGAAAGGAAAAGATCTAATAGACAAACTGCATGTTTACTAGCATGTCGTAAAAAGCCACTAATTAATGGTTTGTTGACATCCAGAGAGTTAGATCGAAAGGCGCAGACATAGTAGCAAGGCAGTAAATTAGAACACGACATACTAGTCGTAATTGTAGGGTAGAGAGGAAGAAAACACCACACATTAAACCACATTTGTCTGCTCTCCTAGAATGAACGAAAGTATGAAGAATGGAGCCGTTGATCAATAACCTTTGTGTTTAACTCAAGTTGATCTTGTATCTAACGGCAGTTAATGTCTCCAGGCCGTGGTCTGTGTGATGGAGACGCCGACTGGAAACTCAGCTGTTGGTGTGAAAATCTTTCTTTCATTGCAAGAAATGTATTGCGTCAAAGAGTTGTTTGTTGTTTGTTTGTTTTAGTATCCAGAAGCCATGAGTTGTTAACCCTTAGGTTCGGTATTATGGATATCGCAACCTTTCGGTCTTAATTCCATTGTAAATACCATAAAACTGGGAGAAATGTGGCTTTTCTGCCTACCCCGTGAGTGAACCCGGACCACAAGGAGTTCTTCACCCGGTCACCGTTCAATCCGGTTTAGCCAACTATGCTGGAGAGCCGGGCTGCGTCAAAGAGAAGATATATATAAATATGATGCATATCTGATTTTCTGTCTTGTTTCTTTGCAGACGGAGTCAGAGCCAGACACACTGGTCCTGCCTGTGCTCAACATCCCAAGAACACTCTTCAGACTAAGACTAGAGATCCTCTACCTGCTAGAAAAGCACAACATCGTCCCAGAGGACCTCATCTTCGTGGATGAGCTGGATCTGCAGGCCTTGACCCAGGCCGAGGACGTGGCCCTGTCCGTGACGCTGGTGGATCATCACGTACCCAGCAAAAGCCAGGAGTGCTTGAGGGATTTTATTGTGGAGGTTCTGGACCACAGGCCTCTGGCTGGAGTGTTACCAGAAAGGTTTGTTTCCGTAGTTGCGTGAATACATCTCTGTGGGGTAATAAACATGCTGCATAATTCAGAAAATATCTGCTTTACTTCCAGCAGCAGGGGATTTGTCATTTGCGTTGATTTCGACAAAGTTATGGAGCACTAGCTGTTAAGAAAGCAATGGCAAACTGCTAAGTGACAATTTGCCTTTGAGAACCAAACAGAAAAAAAGGGCTGGTGTTGGTTGTACAGCTTACTTTAATAAGTACTTTGGTAATTGGCTGTTACATGTGATGTATCAGTGTTACCTTGTTAGATCATCATTATTGTCCTGTTGTGTCATTTCATGTCACACAGGACTCACAGTCTATTTCCCCATTCTATTATATCCTGTGCAATCAGTTCAATATGAGGGATGGAATCCAGTCCAGCAGCTTTGGCCTCCTTCATCAGCGTTCATTTCAGGGTTTCTTTTGGGCGCCCTCACCCCATTAATTCCTTTATTTCCAATTTTAGTGCCTGTTTGGGGATTCTCAGCTGGTTTATTCTCGGGATGTGTCCGTTGTAGCACTTTCATGGCAAGAACCAAAGGGGAAGTCATCAAAGAAAACAGTGGATCTTTTGCTTCTACTACCAGCAGCACGACAATGGAGGTCCTTGCTGTGACAAAGGTCCTAGAATGGCTGAAAACTCAGGAGTTCACCAATGCATGTTTGCTCAGCGACTGTGTGAGCATCTACAGAAGATCAAGGCGGGGTGCATACAGAGACAGTGGCTCCATCTGTTACAGCACACAGTGTTTCACAAAATGCACCTTCATTTTTTGTCCTAGGACATGCTGGTGTGAAAGGCAATGAGAGAGCAGACCCTCTAACCAGCAGTGCTTCTATCAGGAGTTAGCCTTCTATGGACAGGAGAGACATCATCAATGCCATACGAGAGACTAAAGGCTGTAAGGCTTTCCGTTTCGTGGTAAATGATTTGTCACTGAATAGACTGCATACCCTGGGTGTACCAGCTTGAGCTATGAGACAGGAGAACCATGCGGGAGCCACCCATCATTACGTCAACCAGAACAGAATGGGAGTTGTTGGTCTGAAAACACTTGCAGACGTACTCAGGATGAGATTGGAGCACTTATGGTCATGTCCGACGTGCAATGAGGATGATCTTTAAAATGAACAATATACGGCTTATGACCTGTTATTGGAAAAGGAACTTGGTCACAAGCTGCGGGGACCCTGTGGCTTGCTTGGAAAGAACAAAAGTTGGTCAATAGACTTAACAATCAGATCGGGAAAGCGAGAGCCTGTAAGAGAAAGCTTACATTGAATGAAGCTGAGAGAAACAAGAGATGCTAGCGAGGAATAATAACCAGGCATTTCTCTGTTTTTCTTCTTCTCCTCTTACCTCACCTTCTTTTTGGTTTCTTCTTTTCTGTCCTCTTCTTTACCTCCTCCTTTTCTTTCTACTTTTGATTCTTCTTTGTCCTCTTTTCTTTCTTGTCCTCATCCTCACACTTCTGTCTTCTTTGTTGTCACCTTTATTTCCCTGCTCTTTTTCAACATTGAATAGATAACAGAAGTATCAGAATATACACTCAGACATATTCGTGCATCTATACTCACAGGTTCAGAGGTATTGTAGGCAGTCATAAAAATACAATACAGATGTAAGTTAATGGTATTCTTCATGATTAATAACCATTGATCCTTGTGCGTGTTGTGTGAAGGCAATTTCCCACACACCCCACTCTGTCCGGTGTTGATCTGGCAAGATATAACATTGACAGACTGAAACAGGAGGAGATAATCAATGTGCTGGTATGTTCAACCATTGGTGGCAAAGATCTGAGAACAAACAAGAGTATATGTTGGCAGTAAATGTAAGGAATTTATACACAGGTATTGATTAAAACACATAGAAGTAGAGGATACAAACAGAGAGAAGAGAAAACACTGGACAGTAGAGTAAGTAAAGACTGTCGGAATACAGTGAAACCTCGAGATATGAATTTTATCCATTCCATGACTGAACTTTATGGTGAATAACTTGTATCCTGAAAGTATTTTTCCCATTGAACTTATATAAATAATTTTTATTTGTTCCAGCCCTCCAAAAATCAAAATATAAAATGACGGATTTTGTGTTGTTGAGAAGAATATGTGTGGTAATGCTTTTTTGCAAGCAGCGGCCATGATACTACTTTCCATAATCAAGTACCTTGTCCACTGGTTCACATCCTCCTGTGGCAACATATAACCTAACCTTAATCCATTCAAAAGCTATAAAGATGCTGTCGGTAACAGAGAATTCTTGTCTCTCCTGGATTTTGTCTTGTATTCTGGAGCAAAACAGCTTGCGAACATGTCCTGCAAAACTTTTAGCCAGATACACTAGTTTACTGAGGTTCCGCTTTATCAGGAATCACATTTCCCACTCCTAAATAAAAAAAAATGAAAATAAAAACATAAACAGTTAGAAGGTAGATAGTTAACTGTACATTGAATATGATTGATGTTAATAGTTTTTAATTATTCTCCATTGTTCACCTTTAAAAGGCTGGTTGGTATTTTGTATTGTGGTTTACAGCTAGGCCACAATTCTGTGCCTTTTAACCAACACATGTGATTCAGAAAACCCTTAATTAGTCGGCTTTTGCAACATCCTTGCTAAGGGTTAGTCTGCCTCCGTTTACCACTGGGGGGGGGTCCTTTGAGAATGTAGGGCTGCAGGGATAAATCAGTCATCAGGGACTAAACAGGTTAGGATTTTTTCATCTTTCAATTCTCAAGGAACAGGTGATAGAAAAAGTGTACTGGTCACTAAAATTCACTATGCTGGCTAGAGGATGTCTCTAAAGGCACAAGGGATTGGACAGCCTGCTCAGTATAGGTATTGCTTTCACAGAAAGAAATCGCTGCCTACTTTGAGTCTTTGCAAAGAATAGTTGTGTCTGCTGTGCAAAAGTATTTGGAAGTGGTAGAGATGTGGTTAATAGATGAATTATGGGAGTACCCCTGGAAAGATAGAAAGAGTAATGAAGTTGCTTTGAAAGAAACTGACTCACAAAGGGAAACTGACTGACCACATCAAAAGGAGACAGACTACATTCTTTGGTCATGTCATAAGAAGGAGAAAACTGGAGCTCATTGTGACTGTGGGAAAGCTGGAGGGGGGATAAGGTAGAGGGAGACTGAGAGAGAAGATGCTGGACAGTTTTACATCTTGGCACAGAAGTTCGTCTGTGTCAGGTCAAGAGACAAAAGGTTGTGGACAGACATGATTACCAACACCACACAGCATGGACTGTAAGAAGAAGACGAAGGAACAGTGGGTCTGTTCTCCTTTCTTTTTACCCCCTTCCTCCCATGAGGCCCCAGAACAAACACACACAGGAAAGTTATTATTTTTAAACAGTCCCAAATGTTTTTTGTATTTTGTTCAGTTGGAATGCAGAGATTGAGCGTGTCGGCTCCTGTTGCACCTTGGTGGCCAGGAAAATGTTGGCATCAGAGGCTTTCAGCTTGGACTCAGTTTTGGCTGAATTACTTTTGGGTAAGTGTTTAGTTGATGTCTGTAGGTTCGGGGTTATGAATGCAGATTGATAATTGTGACATAACCAGGTTCAAAGCAGCTGCTGTCTCTTCATTACTGTCTGTCTGTGCTCTTTATCTATCTGTCTGTCTTTTTGTCTTTGTCACTGTCTCTTTGAGGATGTCTCATTGTCCATCTGTCTGTTTTTTGGTATTTGTTTTTGTTAGGGCTGTACCGAATAGTAATTTTTACTATTCAGCCGAATATGAATAGCTGACACACCTCCATGCCATGCAACAAAACTGTCAAGAATCTTCTCTCGTTGTCTTCCTCTATCCCTCCTTCCACAGATCTTTCCAGTGGTCACCACATGTTCCATTTTCCCTCATCTTATAACATGGCTGAAAAATGATGACTCTCCTTCTGATGTCTGTGAGTAGTTGTCTTCGGGCTCCCGCCTCTATAAAAACCTTTTTGATAGCTCTTTTTGGCTGTCCAAGGTATTCTAAGCATTATTCTGTAAAACCACATTCTCTGAGGCCTCAAGAAATTCGTTTGGCCTGCCTACCGATTGTCCAGGACTTACAGCCATATGTTAAAACTTGATGTATGTAGCAAGCAAGAATTCTTTTTCTAACCTTCAATGACAAAGATATATTGCATAAGATGTTCTTCATTTTATAAAATGCAGTTTTTGCCTGTCCTTTTCTGTTTATTCTTTCAGTAATGCATCTTCAAACTGATGTTATCCATGTACCAAAATACTTAAATTTCTGTACTTGTCCCAAAATAAAACCATTGACTTTTATTACACATTTAGGAATAATTATTTTCTTTGATACCACCATTACTTCTGTCTTCCCACTATTGAAACTGAGGCCGGCCCATTCTTCCACTTTCGTGCATAAAATAGATTTAAAAAAAAACATAACAATGTCAAATGTACGCTGAAATTTTACTTCACAAAATGTAATACAGAATAGTTAACATTTAAAAACATTTCATGTTTTGCATCCTTCAGTCAGTCAGTCTGTGGTAACTAATACCTAGGAATGAAAATATTCTTAGTTTCATAACAAGTAACTAAACTTAAAGCTCTTGATAGAGCCCATCAACGAACATAACATCTCCCCCCGACACTTCGATGAGGTACAAGGTGGAGAGAAGAAGAAGAAGAAGAGGAAGAAGAAGACTAAACTTAAATTGTCACTGACAGCTTAGTTAATCCATTAAAGCGGCATTAGCTTTCAAAAACGTTGCATGTTGTCAACATTAAGGTAGCTTCTTGTCTCACTGAAGGTATTTCCAGCTGTACTAAACAAACGTTCACTTGGTACGCTCGTAGGTGGTGCACAAAGATAACGCTTGGCAGTTTGAACGAGGGTGGGAAATCTTGATATGTTTATTTTCCACCAGTCCAGAAGCAGGTGTAAGGCAACGACTATTCGTATTCGACCCGACCGCAACTATTCTGCCGAATACCAAATAGTTATTAGGTCCACTATTCTGCCCCGAAGCGAATGCGAAGCGAATATTTGGTACAGCCCTAGTTTTTTGTACATTTCTCTGGCTTTATTGTTCTTTTTCTTTGTTATTCTCTGTATCTTTATCTCTTTGTATATCTGTGTATGTTTTCCTTCAATGTAACTCCCATCTTCTGTGATCTTCAGCGACCATCACAGTGGACACAGGCAACATCTCGGCAGTGGACAAAAAAGGCTCCCTGGCACATCTTTTTGTCTTTGTTGCTGTCTTTATGGCTCTGTCTCCTTGACCGTCTGCCTGTCTCTTTCTTTTTTCTGTCTACATTTCTGTCTTTATCACTCCTTCTCTTTGTTATTCTCTGTCTCTTTCTCTTTGTATATTTATGTCTCTCTCTCTCTCTTTCTCTGTTCTCCATCTGTGCATTTGTCACTCCATTTCTGTGCCTCTCTCTCTTCCTCTTCATTTCTCTGTCTCTGTCTCTCTCTCTCTCTCTCTCTCTCTCTCTCTCTGTCTCTCTCTCTCTGTCTCTCTCTCTCTCTCTCTCTCTCTCTCTGTCTCTCACTTTCTCTCTTACTCTCTCTCTCTCTCTCTCTCTCTCTCTCTCTCTCTCTCTCTTTATCACTATCTTTATGCCCTCATCCTTGCTCCCACTCTGCCCCCACCCCAGTGTAATCCCCATCTTCTGTGCTTTCCAGGGACCATCCTGATGGACACAGGCAACATGTCAGCCATGGACAAAGTGGGCACCCCGGCAGACCTTGAAGTGATCTCCCAGCTCAAGGCCTATGTGACACCAGGGACAGCAGATGTCATCTATGAAGGAATCAGGAATGCCAAGGCTGACTTGTCTTGTGAGTATCATACAGAAGGTGTCATCGCCAGATTTGTCTTTGTTGTTGCTCTTGTGAGTATCATACAGAAGGTGTCATCGCCAGATTTGTCTTTGTTGTTGCTCTTGTGAGTATCATACAGAAGGTGTCATCGCCAGATTTGTCTTTGTTGTTGCTCTTCTGAGTATCATACAGAAGGTATCTTTGTCAGATTTGTCTTTCTTGTTGCTGTTGTGAGTATCATTCAGAAGGTATCTTCGTCAGATTTGTCTTTCTTGTTGCTGTTGTGAGTATCATTCAGGAGGTGTCTTCGCCAGATTTGTCTTTGTTGTTGCTCTTGTGAGTATCATACAGGAGGTGTCCTCACCAGATTTGTCTTTGTTGTTGCTGTTGTGAGTATCATACAGGAGGTGTCCTCACCAGATTTGTCTTTGTTGTTGCTCTTGTAAGTATCATACAGAAGGTGTCCTCACCAGATTTGTCTTTGTTGTTGCTCTTGTAAGTATCATACAGGAGGTGTCATCGCCAGATTTGTCTTTGTTGTTGCTCTTGTAAGTATCATACAGGAGGTGTCCTCACCAGATTTGTCTTTGTTGTTGCTCTTGTGAGTATCATACAGGAGGTGTCCTCGCAAGATTTGTCTTTGTTGTTTCTCTTGAAGCTTTTATATCTGTTGTTGTTATTGTTATCATCGTTGTTTTAGTTGTTATCCTTGTCATCTTTGTTGTTATTATCAATGTTTTCAGTGGCGTTATAATATGGGCTATAATGTTGTGTGTGTGTATATGCGTGCATGCATGCAAAGAGCTTTTGATGCAATGTATATACAGTTATAACAACATGTTTTATATGTTTGTGATGAGTATCTTATAATCTACTGTAAAAAAAAGACACTGCTATTAATGCGTGTATTAACAACTCTCATGGTGTAAGTGGGAGGAAAGGTCAAGGAAGGGTTTTTTAGCCTGCAAATTTAGACCCGCATGGCTAGTGCTGTTGGCACAGATTATGCAAGTCAGGATTTTATTTTAGCCCCAACCCCCCCCCCCCCCCCCCCCCAGAAAAGTATCCCCAACTTTACTAAGGATACGAACTCAGGTCTCCTAAAAAAAAAAACTTTGAGCCCACCAGGAGTTGAACCTGAAACCTTCTTATCTGTAGTTGTTATAAGGAAAAAAAATAAATGACCCTGTTCTCAGCATCATGCCGGCCATCTTTACTTCCCAGGACTCCACCATTCAAGGTTGGGTTGATCAGGAAGCCATGATCATTAAAAAACAAAAGTGTGGTACAGTCGGGACCCTAACCCATGACCTTTCAACCCACAGTTGAGCATCTAGCCGCTACACCACAACAGCTCCCGTAATAATAATCACTGCTATAATTGTATTTTTTCTGTTTCCTTGTCATCATTGCCACTGTACTTATTGCTTTTGTTACTGTTTGCTGTTAACACTGTATTGTTAATATATATATATATATCTTAATATAATCATGTTGTTGTTGCTGTTCTTGTTATCACAGTTTTCAAACTACTACTGGATCCAGTTATGTGAAAGCATTCAAAATGCTAGCAGTGGTGGTAATGTTAGAGGCATGTATGAGGGGATAAAGAAGGGCCATTGGCCTAACTATTAACTAAAGTGAACCACTAAAGTGTTTGAACAGGGGAGAATACTACTGACAAGAAGAAGCAACTAGGCTTATGGGTGGCAGATTATCTGGGGCTTTATTCGATTGGGACTAAATTAACAGATGGTGCTCTTAATACTGTGAAGACACTACCAGCTTTTGGCTATCTGAACACATTTCCAACAATTTTAAAAGTTAAGAATGCTATTGATGAACTGGATTCGGGGAAGGCCCCCACTCAGAGGGAGGAGCTGCAATGTTTACTGTCTGCCTTTGCTGAGGCATGCTATGAATTTGGACTAACAATCAGTAAGAAAAAAAAAAAGACAAAGGTTATGGAGCAAGGTGTTAATGATAGACCTGCAGCCTAGATTGATAGTGAAGAGCTGGAGGCAGTTGACCATTTTACCTATCTGGGATCCAGAGGAAATAATAAACTATCGCTGGACCAAGAAATCAACATCAAGTTAAGTAAGGCAGCAACAACAGTAAGCAGATTAACAAAAAGAGTTCATTACTTTTTACTTCTAGAGGTCCAGCTGTGTAAACAGATCCAGGGGAGGGAGATGTTTTGAAAGGAGGATCCATTCTAAATTTGTACTTGTTTGTCTTCCACAACAGCACTGACAGTGTTGGAGATGCTGTACAAGGATCTGAAAGTCCTGCACGGGACTCACATCACCGTAGCTATGTCATCACTGACTGCAAAACTGGAGGTTAGTGCGTCTCTTCACTAGTCTGGATGTTCATCATCGTGATCTTCGTTTTCCACATTTGTCCAGTCTTAATGTTCATCATCGTAATCTTTATTTTCTACATTTGTCCAGTCTTAATGTTCATCATCGTAATCTTCATTTTCCACATTTGTCCAGTCTTAATGTTCATCATCGTAATCTTCATTTTCCACATTTGTCCAGTCTTAATGTTTATCATCGTAATCTTCATTTTCCACATTTGTCCAGTCTTAATGTTTATCATCGTAATCTTCATTTTCCACATTTGTCCAGTCTTAATGTTTATCATCGTAATCTTCATTTTCCACATTTGTCCATTTTAATGTTTATCATCGTAATCTTCATTTTCCACATTTGTCCAGTCTTAATGTTTATCATCGTAATCTTCATTTTCCACATTTGTCCAGTCTGGATTCTGGGGTCCTCATGTTCTTTAAAAAAAAAAAAAGCATGTACCCAAAATTTGCGATGAAGAAGATCTTTAGAATAAACATTGAACCACTTATGACCTTTTACTGGAAAAGGAACTTGGTCACAAGTCAAAAAGAGCCTGTGGCTTCCATAGGGAGAAACAAAAGTTGGTCAATACATGCCTGTAAACCACAACACAACAAGCTAACTGCCTTTATAAGGGTGGGCACTAAAGAAAATGAAACAAGTGTTGTAATTCAGATGGCTTCTCTTTATTTAACTCTTTCGGTACCAGAAGGTTTCACAGGAGATTCCAAAGAGAAAACATAATGAAAAATACTGAATGCATTACATTCAAAGTGGCAGTATACACAATGGTAGTGACCTTTTGGGAAAGCCAGATTTCTTTAGTGTTTTCTGACCCAAAATTTTAAATAAAGATAAGAGAGTACATTGTGTCATGGAGGAGAATCAGGGGGTAGATTTATTAACAAATCAGGCATTGCTTGGGACTTAAAATGTTAATGTGCTGTGATTGTTTTGTGGAATATCTTTCAGTGGGTTCTGATGCTCCCTTTTGTAGAACAGAGACTAGACCCTCTTGCCACCCCCCCCCCCCCCCCCCCCCCCTTCCCCCCCCCCCTCAACAAGCATGTTTTAGGAGGCGATAAATGATATTTTTTTGGGTTTAAACTGGAATGGGCCTGAGAGGCAAGGAACCAACAACAGTCTCAAACAAATAAGCCAGATCAAGTTCTAGGTGAAGACAAAGGTCCAGGAGTCAATTAACAACCAGAACTTTCTGCGGAGTTTACAGCCGGTGAACGCAAAGAAACCTGAGAACAATGTAACTAGAATGTCCTTGCACTGGAATGCACAAGGGCATGGAAATGAAGGAAGACCAAAAAACATATGGGCAAGGGAGCTAGAAAGTGAAGTTACAAAGATGGGGAGGACAAAGGGAGAGTTGCATGCGATAGGGAGGGACAGAATGACTTGACTTGAGTTGGTTGAGCGCCCATGCTCTATTGGGGGTAAGAAAAGGCAGAAGAAGAATAAGAACGCAAAGAAGTGAAACAGAAGATGCAGTCTCCACTGCGAGGCCCCAGCTCTTGCACTGTGCAAGTCTCATACTGCAATGCTAGGGGTATGTTTTGGTAAGCCACATTGCTTCTGATGAACAGTAAGTTGTTACGACACAGAAGAGATGAATATTCAGTTACATGCTTTTATTCGTTGAATCACAACTTATCGTAGGCACACATTCTCCCGTCCTCGTGTTCGTTCTGCTAGGCTGATTCTGGCGGCCTGATCAAACTTCTCACACACTATTTCGATCCATCAACGTCTTTCGAATCATCCATCCATCCTTTAACGAAACCTTGTACTCGGTATTAAGACATGTAGGAAACATTCATATCTCTTCTCAAAACGTAACAAGTATTCACAATTCCTTCATTCTCCTCATGCGTCCATTCATACCACCTTTCGCAACCAGGTCCGAACTTCAATTGTTTTCCTACCGTCTCTCGGTTCACGTTTTTCGCTCCAGTCTCATGCTTTTCTTGTATCCCTTACTTCGCTCACCATGGGATACTCAAGACCCACTTATCTCGTTTTTTTCTTGTATCACTGGTATTTCGAACTTGTCCTTCCCATCGGGTACTCTCTGGGATTTCCCCGGGAATTCACAACATTACACATACCATGGGCTGAGAACCACTAGAATGGTTTCTTTCTGAACCACCCACCGCAGAAACTGAGCCCTGGTAAACACTGAAGATTGAATTGTGAAACTATATTGCTATCCTGCGGGCCACGGAACTATATGCTTTATTTATAATTTTAAAAAAAATAAAAAAAATAATGTGTTGGCATATAAAACAAATCTTGCCATGAGGCCTCACATGACATCCTCCTCCACCTGTTTTGTCATTATATGTCATGTAGAGTCAGCTCTGTGGCTAAGTCGATGCGAACGCTTCGTAATGCCGGGATGCCGGGCCATGGGCCTTGCGTTGGTTTCGACAGTGGTATCAAGAAAGCCGACCGTCCAGAAAGCAATGGCAAACTACTGGACGTAAATTTGCCTAGAAAAACCACACAACAGCCAGGGGCTGTTGGGTTTTGGTTTCTGCAACATCCTGTAAAGGATACGCACCTAACCTTTTGTCATGTAGGGCTGACAATGTAGTCCATTCCATTCTTTCTTGTGCAGTTCTCTCATTGTCATGGACAGAATCCAGTCCAGCATTCTTGGTCTCTCTCAACATTGTTTCCCTAATGTTTCTTTCCCATTTCATTGCTTGTTAAATGATTGTATGTTCATTTCTTCTTATGAGATGCCAGATATATTACCATCTTTGTTGTTGTATAATTGATGACACAAGCAGGTGTTCAGACGTTTCTCTTATTTTTCATTTTTAAAAAAAAGTTAATCGACTTCTTTGTTCAAATGTATCCTTACTTCAGGACGTCATGTCGCGGCCAGAGTTCGAGGACGATTGTGCAGCGTTCTGTTCTGCCTGCCATGCAGATGTTTTGATTATTATGACACTGTGGAAGGATGCAGGTGGCTTGTCCCATCGCAGGATTGCTGTCTTCTCTCAGAACAGGATTTACAGGGAGCAGGTAGGGTGGGTTTTTGCCTTAGCTTGGAAAGTTGAGACAGTTGGTCTTTATGAGCAAGATTGAGACAGTGGGTCTTATTGTGAAAGACTGAGACAATCAATTTTATTGTGAAAGATTGAGACAATGGATCCCATTGTGAAAGATTGAAACAATGGATCTTATTGTGAAAGATTGAGACAATGGATCCCATTGTGAAAGATTGAGACACTGGATCTTATTGTGAAAGATTGAGACAATGGATCTTATTGTGAAAGATTGAGACAATGGATCTTATTGTGAAAGATTGAGACAGTGGATCTTATTGTGAAAGATTGAGACAATGGATCTTATTGTGAAAGATTGAGACAATGGGTCTTATTGTGAAAGATTGAGACAATGGATCTTATTTTGAAAGATTGAGACAATGGGTCTTATTGTGAAAGATTGAGACAATGGATCTTATTGTGAAAGATTGAGACAGTGGATCTTATTGTGAAAGATTGAGACAATGGATCTTATTGTGAAAGATTGAGACAATGGGTCTTATTGTGAAAGATTGAGACAATGGATCCTATTGTGAAAGATTGCGACGATGGATCTTATTGTGAAAGACTGAGACAATGGATCTTATTATGAAAGATTGAGACAATCAATTTTATTGTGAAAGTTTGAGACAATGGATATTATTGTGAAAGATTGAAACAATGGATCTTATTGTGAAAGATTGAGACAATGGATCCCATTGTGAAAGATTGAAACAATGGATCTTATTGTGAAAGATTGAGACAATGGATCCCATTGTGAAAGATTGAAACAATGGATCTTATTGTGAAAGATTGAAACAATGGATCTTATTGTGAAAGATTGAGACAATGGATCTTATTGTGAAAGATTGAAACAGCTGATCTTATTGTGAAAGATTGAGACAATGGATCTTATTGTGAAAGATTGAGACAATATGTCCTGATGAGTCATTGAGTGAAATGTTGAGACAATGGGTCAAAGGGTGGAAGGTTGAGACAGTTGGTCTTAGCGTGGAAATTGAGACAGTGGGTCTTATTATGAAAAATTGAGACAGTGGGTCTTAGCGTGAAAGATTGAGACAGTGGGTCTTAATATGAAAGATTGAGACAGTGGATCTTAGCGTGGAAGATTGAGACAGTGGGTCTTATTATGAAAGATTGAGACAGTGGGTCTTATTATGAAAGATTGAGACAGTGGAGCTTAGTGTGGAAGATTGAGATAGTGGATCATAGTGTGGAAGGTTGAGACAGTGGATCTTACCATGAAAGGTTGAAGCCATTGGTTTTAGAGGGTTAAGTTGCCTTAGTTTAAAAAAAAATTAATGTAGTTGGTCTTAGTATAAAAGACTCTCACAATATAACATCACTTATTTCATTAGCTGGGGTGAAGCAACTGGACACTCACCTGTGGATCAGAAGGTCATGGGTTCAAGTCCTGGTAAAGACAGACTCTCCCCCCCCCCCCCCCCCCCCCCCCCCCCCCCCCCCTGCCCCCCCCCCCCCCCCCCCCCCCCATCAGTGACCTTGGCTCCCCGGTCATCATAGAATGGGTACCAGATACAGTCCTAAGAAGTAAAGACAGCTGGCATAAATACTGACCACATCCCCCAGCCGAGTGCTGATTCATAAAATATAGTTCTAGCCCTATATGCCAAATATGAATGAAAGCTACTTTAAGTAGCAAGTATTTCATTTTCTTGTTTAAAGGTGACCAGTCCAAACTTAGATAGAATGCCTTGTGACACCATACCTTACAAAGCATACATGGAAAGAGAAGAAGGACGTAGAGCACGGGGTAGACTAAGAACAAGATGGAAGGATAACATCAGAGAAACTCTACAACAGCACGATGTGCCTATGGTCGAGGCAGCCAGAAGAGCTAGAAACAGAACCTTATATCTCCCTCGACACCCACAGCGGTAAAAGAGGAAGTGAAGAAGAAGAAGAAGAAGAAGTCCAAATGTAAACAGAGGTTGCTAAGTTGATTTATATAAAGGCAGGGCACAGAAACATGCAGATAACTTGAAAATAATGACACTAACATTTTAAATAACATATTGGATTAGTTTCCAAATATACACCATACACAAAATATCGGTTAAAATAATTTTCATCAGCTTTTTGGAGGATCTTATTCTTCAACATGCTATTTTGTTGTATTGTATGTAGATTTACTGAGCCCCAAGTTGTGAAATTGTTAAGCCATTTGCCTCACGATCAAAAGATGGAAGTTTTGCATTAGTCCCAGGCAGTCATCATTAGAGCTTTGAAGTTTGTGCTTCAGGTGACTCTCGGCAGGTGCCAGGCCACCCTGCAGAACGAACGAACGAACGAACAAACAAACACAATTTATTTTCAAAGGGTTACAAATTGGGCATGCAGGTCCATCTGACATTCGGCCCTTCTAAGCACTCATTTTTCAGAGTACCAATATCTGTTATCTAACCGTCTGACATTCAGCCCTTCTAAGCTCTCATTTTTTAGAGTACCAATATCTGTTATCTAACCGTCTGACATTCGGCCCTTCTAAGCACTCATCTTTCAGAGTACCCATGCCTGTTATCTAACCGTCTGACATTCGGCCCTTCTAAGCACCCATTTTTCAGAGTACCAATGCCTGTTATCTAACCGTCTGACATTCGGCCCTTCTAAGCACCCATTTTTCAGAGTACCAATGCCTGTTATCTAACCGTCTGACATTCGGCCCTTCTAAGCACCCATTTTTCAGAGTACCAATGCCTGTTATTTAACCGTCTGACATTCGGCCCCTCTAAGCACCCATTTTTCAGAGTACCAATGCCTGTTATCTAACCGTCTGACATTCGGCCCTTCTAAGCACCTATTTTTCAGAGTACCAATGCCTGTTATCCAACCGTCTGACATTCGGCCCTTCTAAGCACTCATTTTTCAGAGTACCAATGCCTGTTATCAATAATGCATGTTATGCAGAGAGAGAACCTGGCAATAAAGTCCATCTTCTTGACTTCATTCATCTTCTTGTCTTCATCCATCTTCTTGACTTCATCCTCTTGACTTCATCCATCTTCTTGACTTCATCCATCTTCTTGACTTCATCCATCTTCTTGACTTCATCCATCTTCTTGACTTCATCCATCTTCTTGACTTCATCCATCTTCTTGACTTCATCTATCTTCTTGACTTCATCTATCTTCTTGACTTCATCCATCTTCTTGACTTTATCCAGATTTTCGTCTCCACATGGAGTTATGGGTCCTAACTGTGGGGGCCCCCCCACCCCCCAATTATTGTAAAAGGTGACTAATTTGGGGTTTTCTGAAATTGGATATGTTTGGCCAGAAGGTGCAAATGATGCAGTCTTGCTGTAAACTACAACATGCTAATTAAACATTCTAGTTTGGATGTAGAAGACAATCTAGATTTACTTAAATCTCATTTATGCAATGTAACATGATGTTATTATGTATGATGTTATGTATGATGTTATTATGTATGATGTTATGTATGATGTTGTTATGTATGATGTTATGAATGATGTCGTGTATGATGTTCTGACATGTGTTTCTTTTGTTTCTTCTTATCAGATAACTGACGTCCTTTTGAGTTCGGTGTCACCTAACCTTGAACTTGAACCCATGAACTCCTTCAGCCACATGGACAATATTTCAGCATTTTTCCAAAACAACGTCCAAGTTTTTCGTAAAGGTGTTGTTCCGCTTATTCAGGAATTCCTGGCAGGGGAGGAATCCACGCCAGATGAGAATCTCAATGCTGTGGATAACTTAGCCCAGCAGTATCCGGATTCACCCCTCGGATCGGATTTACTGAGTGAATTAGCCGATGCTTCTGAGGAGGAAGTGAGGAAGCATATCAATTTGGCCAAAGCTTTTCAAAGTGATCAGTTTAGAACATCACAGGATCGTTATGATTTAGCGGCCATTGGGACTGATCCGGTCATTTCTGCAAGTCTGAGTAGCGACAGTGAGTTCAGTCTTAGTGACAAAAAGAAAGAGAATGACGATGATGATAATGATACTGATGATGATGAGATTGAGAATAGAGTAGTGAAAGATACGAGTTATGAGTTCATCAGTGGTGCTAAAATGTCCAAAGATTTTTTTGTTAATGATAAAAGCGGTGCTGGAGATGGGGCTGATGTAGATGCCTTAGGAGATAACAAAGCTGCTGTGTTGGAAGGCGAAGGTCGGTTTGTGAATGATTTGATAGATTTTGAGTTTAATGGTAAAGATAACGAAGACATTGCTGTTGAAGTTTTGCCATCAGCTGAGGTAAATAGTGATTTTACGCATCCGGCTGATGGTCATGAGCGGGAAATTTTGAGCAACAGTTTGGATGCTCCATTCAGTGTTGAGCCTCAAGAGGTTGAACAGGGTTCATTTTCTGACTTTGATGTGAAGGTTTCAGACTCTAGAGATGACACCATGGGGGATCTTTTCAGCATAAGCAGTGACAATGTGGATGTGGATTCCACTACGATAGATGCCAAGAATGAGAACAATTTCGATTATGCATTCCAGGAACATAGCCCTTTTAATGTTTTTGCTCCTGACAACGTTGACAGCCCTGTGGATGTCTCCTCCTTGCCGGCTTCAAACCAGACCTCTGGGCAGGGGTCAAAAGTCCCCAGCTATCCAGAGACCCCACCTAACAGTTGCATGGAACCTTCTAACGCAGTCTTCAATAAGGAGACACAGCTGCCTAGTTTCAACAGTTCTGAGATGGTGAAGAGAATCCATGAGAAAAAGGCAGCTCTTGCCGGGCTTAGTGGCAAACAGAAGATGGGCCTGTTTGATGACGAGGGTCCCTTGGAAGGGCTTCTTCTTGGCGGTGAGAACAGCAGTGGTGGAGGGGGTTCATTGATCTCCCCAGCAGTGCCACAAAATAGTTATGTAGATATCTCCAAAGGGTTTGACTTCGAGTCTTCTGATAGCCAGTTGCCAAAACTGATGGACTCTGATATTCTGGAACGGGTTAACGAGAAAAGGTCTCAGTTTGAATGGTCTCTTGAGTCATTGGATGGATCCACCAGTGGGGTTGATATAGGGCCTGTTTCTGAGGAAGGGGAAAAGTCACCTTTCGTAACAGGCGCAACTCAAAACATCACAATTAGTGGAGGGATAGAGCCACAGGTGCCATATACACCCCAGAACAGCTACGTGGAGGAAAATTTTGACTCGTATGCCAGGACCAACCTGCCAAGTCTGAACAATGCTGAAATTGTGGCCAAAATAAAGGCCAAACAGTCAGCCATGTTTGGCAGTCATGGTTCCAGCAGGGTCAGTCGGAGCAGCCATGGGAGTGATGACAGTGGCGGCTGTCACAGCCCAGATGTTGTTGAGAAAAGTCCTCGGGGCACCAGTCTCGACAGTCCACAAGCACCATATACACCTCAGAACAGTTACCGTGATCTTGGTGTTCTTGAAACCAGAAACCATCTTCCTGACCTCAATGAGGTAGCAGAAAGACTTTCCACAGAAAACCCTTTGAAACGCCAGTTTGGCAAAAGAAGTGGTAGCAACAGCGGAGGTGGCAGTAGGGATGAAGAAAACGTCAACTTAAACATTCATCAACATAATCTTCGTCACCATGGAAGAAATTCTAGCAGCCAGTCAGACAGCCAGAACACTATGTCTGATGTTGAGTCCTTAATGAGTGTCAGTACTGACATTGGGACTCCGTCGGACAATATTGTCACTAGCGGCTTAGCCAATCAGATGAGGGGAGAGATAGCAGTACTTAGTAGGAAGGACACAGATGATTCAGATGTGTTTTCACCTAGGAGACCAGATGAAGATGCTCAAGACGTTGCAACACCAAGGGTATCCAGCATTGATCTTACATATGACGGTACAGCCAGTAATAATAATGCTGCTAGAACTGTTCCCAATGGGATTGATACAGATGCATCTGATGGTATTGTCAGAAGTGAAAGTGGAGGAGTAAAAGAACTGTTTTCTCCTTATGACAGTGAGAAGGTGCAGAGCATTGAAGATCATGCTTTGTTTCAAGTTGCTGAGAGTATTGTGGCTCAGAGTGTGGCCGCTGCTGTTGAGTTCAGTCAGAAGGAAACGCAGGAAGGGCAGGGAAGAAAAGAAAGTAGATTAAGGTGGAATGATGATGTTGAGCTAAGTAACAGTGTTAAAGAAAAGGATGTACGTCGTAGTCCGCAAATGTTTGTTGATGATTATGAGGATGATGAGGATGATAATGATGGAAGTGACATTGAGGATGACACTGTTGGAGATATTTCTGAAAATTTTCCGGAGAATGACTTGGACAAAACAGGCAATCAGAATGGGAGTATTGAAAATATAAATGAAGAGAATGCTGCCGAAGGCCTGGCTACGGGGTCATTTGAAGACCATTGTTTTGATTCTGACTTTCAAAGTCATTCAGTGCAGGAGCAGTCATACAATCAGGTTAATCAAGCAGAAGCAAAGGACAACAAGTCAGAACAGTATGCTGATGAAGACCATCAGTCTTTGGGGTCGGATGTCTTGGACAGTACAGAACAGATAAACAAATCCAAATTACCTGTAGTTTCACAGAGCATCACTGACTTGACTCTCAATGAACTGGCTTACGAATTAGCCAATGAGTTGATTCAGAGTGTGCTGGATGACTTCCCCTTTAGTGAATATTTAGCCACCATTCATGCAGAAGCTTCACCCAGAGATTTCAGACAAGAAGTAGTCAAGGATGGCAAGCCGAATATCCTAAGCCACAGAGCTCCATGGATTCCTGACTCCTCAGAGATTGACACATCTGCAAACAATGATGCTGATTTTTGGGCAGTTGAAGATGAAGCTAACACTTATGAAAATGACAATACTGCAGACTTCAGTGTTAAAGATTCTAGAACAATCCTTGAATCTAAAATATCTCAAGAGTCTTCACAAGAGGCATATTCAGCATCCTCAGCTTCTGAAAGAAAACGATTAAAAGATGCAGATCCTTCTTTGGTTATCCTGGAGAATGAAATGCTGACCACTTTTCCAGAAAGAAAGATATCCTCAGAATTCTCAGGGCTAGAAGAGGATGATGATGAAGACATCATCGAGTCATTTCCAGGGCGGAAGTTTTCCAAATCAGAAGACTACCCAAGTCGGAGATTTTCCAGGGATGAGAACTCTTCAAGGCGGTCTTCTCGTTTTGACGACTCAGAGCTAGAAGTTAACATCGGCCCTGAAGACATTGAGACTGGTTATCTGCCAAATGTGGACCCTTTTCAGGGAAATCTGGATATTTTTGAAACTTCTTTCAGCAAGATCACAGATGCAGACAGGGAAGTTGCGGAAGAGGAAAGCTTTAGAAGAGCTAGCGGTGGAGGCATTTCAGTTGATGAGGAAGAAGAGGAGACAGAAGATGGAATTAGTAATAATGAAGAAGAGAGTAGTCAAAAAATAGATGATGTGGAAAGTGTAGTTGGTGTTGAAGATGATTATGTCGGTGTGGAGCAGATTAGCTTCAGTGGCGGAGACGTTGCGAGTGAAGAAAAGCAACAAGAGGATATAACTGATGGTAATGATGAAGGGAGTAGTCAAAACATGGATGATGAGGAAAGTAATAGTGTTGATGTGAACGATGGTTATGTTGATCTTATCCATAATGATGATTTGGCTGAGGTAAGCAGATCCATTCCTGTAGTAAGGGAAGAGCTTGTGTACTGTGAGGAAGACATTTCTGGAGAATTAGATTCACAAGCTCCTGGGGATCGAACAGAGGAAGAGGCTTTTGCAGACTTTTCCAGGAAGTTTCCTGTTTTGGCCACTGAAACTTTGGGTTTGAAACAGACTGTAGATATTGCTTATCAGTTAGAAGACGAAGATTTAGATCAATTTGATGCTGATGTTATTAGTCAGAGTGAAAGACAGGCAGTAGATGTGTCAGATGAGATCTCAGTGCAGGATGATGCCACCCGGGAAAATGATTTGGCTGAGGCAAAAAGATCAGTTCCTGAAGTTAGGGAAGAGCTTGTGTCAGATGAAGAAGACGTCTCCCAAGAATTTGATTCACAATTTGTGGGGGATCAAGCAGAGGGGGAAGCTTTTGCAGACCTTTCCGGGGAGTTCCCTGCATTGGTCACTAACAGTGCAGGTGTGGAAAAGACTGTGGATTTTGCTGATAATTTAGAAGATGAAGCGATAGAAGATTTTGATAAATTTGATGCAGGAGAAACTGATGTTATTAGTCAGAGTGAAAGAGAGACAATAGATGTTTCCAATGAGGTGACAACACAGACCTTGGGAAAATATACCCTAGAGGATGATTTGGTTGAGACAAGAAGATCAGTCCCTGAAGTAAACGAGGAGCTTGTGTACAGCGAGGAAGACATTTCTGGAGAATTAGATTCACAAGATCCTGGGGATCGAGCAGAGAATGAAGAAATTTCTGGAGAATTAGATTCACAAGTTTCTGGAGATCGAACAGAGGTGGAGACTTTTGCAGACTTTTCTAGGGAATTTCCTTTATTGGTGTCAGAAAAATCGGATCTGGAAGAGGCTGTAGATATTGCTAATCAGTTAGAAGATGAAGCTGGAGATTTGGACAGATCTGATACAAAAGAAAGTGACATTATTAGTCAGAGTGAAAGAGAGACAAAAGATGTATCCAGTGTTTTGAATATTCAGGCCTTGAGGAAACATGATGAGGATTTGGCTGAGGTAAGCAGATCCATTCCTGAAGTTAGGGAAGAGCTTGTGTCAGATGAGGAGGACGTCTCTGGAGAATTTGATTCCCAATTTGTTGAGGATCAAACTGAGGGAGAAACTTTTGCAGACTTTTCCAGGGAGTTTCCTGTGTTGGCCACTGAAAATTCAGATCTGGAACAGCCTCTAGATATTGCAAATCAGTTTGAAGATGAAGCAGTAGAAGATACTGATAAATTAGATGCAGAAGACACTGATTTTATTGGTCAGAGTGAAAGACAGGCAGTAGATGTTTACAATGAGATAACAGAGCAGGCCTTGGAGAAACATGATGGTACCCAAGATGAGGATTTGGTTGAGGCAGGAAGAACCATTCCTGAAGTCAGGGAAGAGCTTGTGTCAGATGAAGAAGACATCTCTGAAGAATTTGATTCCCAATTTTTTGGGGATCAAACAGAGGGGGAGGCTTTTACAGACTTATCCAGGGAGTTCCCTACTCTGGCTACAGAAATTGCGAGTCTAAAAGAGGCTGTAGATATAGCTGATCAGTTAGAAGATAAGGCAACAGAAAAGGTTGATGGATTAGATATGGAAGAAAGAGACATTATTAGTCAAAGAGAGGCAGTAAATGTTTCCAATGAGATGACAGTGGAGGCCTTGGAGAAACATGATGGTACTCAAGATGATGATGTGGTTCAGGCAAGCCGGTCCATTCCTGAAGTCAGGGAAGAGCTTGTATCAGATGAAGAAGACATCTCCGAAGAATTTGATTCACAATTTGTTGAGGGTAATACAGAAGGAGAGGCTTTTGCTGACTTTTCCAGGGAGTTCCCTTCTCTGGCTACAGAAATTTCAGGTGTAAGAGATGCTGTAGATATTACTGATCAGTTAGAAGATAAAGCAACAGAAAATGTTGATGAATTAGATACAGAAGAAAGTGAAAGTCAGAGTGAAAGAGAGGCAGTAGATATTTCCAATGAGATGACAGGGCAGGCCTTGGGGAAACATGATGCTACCCAAGATGAGGATTTGGCTGTGGCAAGCCGATACATTCCTGAAGTTAGAGAAGAGCTTGTGTCAGATGAGGAGGACATCTCTGGAGAATTTGATTCACAGTTCGTTAGGGATCAAACCGAGGGAGAGACTTTTGCAGACTTTTCCAGGAACTTCCCTGTTTCGGCCACTGACAGTTCAGGTCTAGAAGAGGCTGTCGATTTTGCTAATCAGTTTGAAGATGAAGCAGTAGAAGATACTGATGAAGTAGATGCAGAAGACACTGCCATTATTAGTCAGAATGAAAGAGAGAAAGTAGATGTTTCCCATGAGATGACAGTTCAGGCCTTGGAGAAATATGATGCTACCAAAGATGATGATGTGGTTGACCCAAGAAGATCAGTTCCTGAAGTTAGGGAACATCTTGTGTCAGATGAAGAAGACATTTCTGGAGAATTTGATTCACAAGCTGCTGAGGATCGAACAGAAGTAGAGACTTTTGCAGACTTCTCCAGGGAGGCCCCTGTTCTGGTTACAGAAATGTCAAATCCTAAAGAGGCTGTAGATATTGCTGATCAATTAGAAGATGGAGCAGTTGAAGATTTTGATGAATTGGGTAAAGAAGAAAGTGAAATTGTTAGTCAGAGTGAAAGAGTGGCAGTAGATGTTTCCAATGAGATTAAAATGCAGGAATTGGAAAAGCGTGAGGCGGACTTTTTTGAGACTGGAGACGCTGAAGTTGAGGATGCAGAAACATCCAAAGTATTAGATGAACAGGTTGCAGAAAATGAGTTGGACATCCAGACAGAAACCTCTGATTTATCAGAAGCTCAGACAGTGACAGCCTTCAGTGAATTAGAACAAACTGCAGACACCAGACATAAATTTGATGTGGACATTTCAGAAGCTACCAGAGAGTTAGAAGTGCAAGCATTTGTCGATGATAAAATAACCACAGAAGAGGCCAGTGTTTTAGAAGTTGTTCAAGTACCGAAACAGAAGAAAAAGATTCGTGTCAGTTTCTCAGAGGATTTTGATGATGAAATCGGGGACTTTAACATATCATCAAGTTCAAGGTCTTCCCTGAAATCACCACCACCACTGCCTTCATCTGGAGATTCCGAATCACCGTCACCTTCTCCTTCCCCTGAAGACGTTAATGATGCCTCAGCTGATGAAGAAGATGGGATTTCACCTCTATCTGCTGCCCCCTCTACTAACTGGGCACTGCAGGAGCAAGCACAACGGAAGGAGGTATACCACACGAGTGCTGGCCGCATGAGCATTAGTGTAGGAGAGGAAGAGGACAATAGCATGACGTTAAACAATGAAATCTCACCCAGTGTCGCATCTTTTACCGATGAGATAATCATGAAAGCCAGAGCGCAGGTGGGGGAGCTGATTGTTTCCGCTAAAGGCACTATTTCTGAGGCAGATGACCAACTTGCGGATGCTTCCTTGCATGCTTCCGATGCTGCTGTGCTTCATTCCTCTGATATCTCCCAGCCAGAACTCTCCTCTGATGTCTCACGGCCAGATTTCTCCTCTGGCACCTTGCACTCAGCGCATGATACTGCAATAATGTCTGAAGAGGAATCTAATAATGCCTTTAATATTGTGACCTCTGACTTTGCAACCTTTGACTCCACTAACCCTGACCTAAGTGCTGTTAATTCTTATCCTTTGAATGAAGCCAGAGTAAAGTCCCTTGCAGACAGCCGTAACCTTGAACTAACAGAGACTTCTGGTGTAACCTCTGAACCTTTGACATTAAATGAGCCGGAGCCTCTCCCGGCTGTTCTTGCAGTGAGCTCGTTTGAGGATGCACCATTTGATTCCCTGGCTAGTCTGCCTACTCATGTTCGAACCCTTTCTGGTGCTTCGACAGGCTCATTTCAGGTTTGTTGCATTCAGACAAGTTAAGGCGCTTATGTTTAGATTAGCTGATAGCTTTAGGCACATATGTTTAGACTAGCTTACCAGGTTTGGGTCACATAGGTTTATGGTCATATGCTATCAGGCTTACTTACATACATTTAAGCCAACTGATAGGTTTAGATGAGGACTATTCAACTCAGGGTCCAACATGTTGAAAATGGGGATTGTCATGGGCCTGAGGCCCGGCTTAGACAAACATTAATACAATATAGTTTGCACTGATCCACCGTCCACTTTCGAGGTCTCTGTAGGTCAGATTCGGCCCGTGGCCGGCCAGTTTGAATAGCCCTAGTTTAGACAGATATTTTTGGACCAACTGATATGTATGGCTGGATGTGTTTAGACAAGATGAGAGGTTTCACCTCATAGGTTTTTACTGATAGATTTGGATGGATATCTAGCAGAGAGGTTTAAGCACATAGGTTTTGTTAATAGATTTGCATGTAGATTAGCTGAGAGGTTAGGCTCATAGATTTATACTTAATGATTTGTATGGATAGGTTTAGACTAGCTGAGAGGTTACACCTCATAGGTTTTTACTTCTAGATTTGGATGGATATGTTTAGACTAGCTGAGAGGTTTAGGCTCATAGGTTGTTACTGATAGATTTGAATGGATATGTTTAGTAGGTGCTAATTAACAACAAACATGGTTGCTTGTTTATTGGACATGCATGTGCCATATATTAATATTTGGACTTCTTACAACCCAGTGTTTTCTGTGTCTGCTTGTCTGTCTGTCTCCTACCTAACCACATGTCTGTTTAAAAAAAATATATATATATATGCCTACCTGCCTACAACTAACCTAACTACCAACAAACCTGACTGTCTGCCTGCCTACCTATCGGTTATATACCTACCATGTTACCTACCTACCTGTCTATCTATCTGTCTATATATATATATATATATATATATATATATATATATATATATATATATATATATATATATATATATATATATATATATATATATATATATATCATATACATGTTTAATCTGTATGTCTAATCTTAGTGTGAGAGGAAGTCACAAATGGTCTAACCATGCATCTGTATGTCTTATCTGTGTAGCTATATGTCTGTCTTTCTAATCTGTCTGCCTCATCTGTGTATAAATCTGTCTGACTCCATCTATCCATCCAACTACCTAGCTGTCATCTACCTACCTTCTCACCTACCTACCTATCTATCTATCTATATATCTGTCTGTCTAATCTTAGTATGAGGGTAAGTCACAAATGGTTGTTTAAAAAAACACTAAAGATGATAACAACTTGAACACCATTTATGTTTACATAAACACTGTCCCTTTAATTTTCAACTTAATTTTCACCAACATTAATGCACGTCCTATTGTTTGATCAGTCCCCCCAAACCTGCTGCATAGAACTGCATGCTCTGTTTTCTAAACCACATTTTCACTTCACATTCAACTTCTGTGTCATCTGTGAAATGTCTCCTTCCAAGTTGGGTTTTCAGTAGACTAAAAAGGTGGAAATTGCTAGGGGCTAAGTGGGGGTGTAAAGTGGATGTTCCAGAAGTTCCCACCCTAGATGGTTAATTTTCTCCTGAGTTAACCGAGTCATAAGTGGTCTGGCATTGTCGTAAAGGAGCAGTACTCCTCTTGTCAGCAGGCAGGGATGTGTTCTTCAAATTGCATCATAAAGCATTGATAGAACTTTACAGTATGAATTAGCATTCACATTGTCATATCTTTTTTTTTTTTTAAATTGGTTAAAAGCACCCTTTGACAATTCCGGAACACTCCACCTTTTTTATTTGTTGCCTTTTATGGCATGCTTGCTGGTGGCAGTGGGTCTCATATTTTTTCCTCAAAATGGGGCCCTGGAACCCACATGGGCTGCTGTGGTAGTAACTGGTGCAATTTGTGCACTTCAACATTGCAATAACACTATGTATTTAACAAATTCATGGCAGTAACTGGTGCAATTTGTGCACTTCAACATTGCAATAACACTATTTATGTATTTAACAAATTCATGGCAGTAACTGGTGCTATTAGTGCATGTTAGCATCGCAGTGACATTATTTACTAGTGCCATTGGTGCATTTAAACTTTGCTGTGTAGTAAACAGATGCATGGCAGTTACTTGCGCTGTTTTTCTCAACATAGCCAAGGAATATCTGACCAGTGATGTTTTATATCACATCATACTTACGGCTGTAACCAGTGTTTTGTATCACATCGTACTTATGGCTGTAACTAGTTGTGTTTTGTATCACATCATACATTTGACTGTAACCAGTGATGTTTTATATCACATCGTACTTATGGCTGTAACTAGTTGTGTTTTGTATCACATCATACATTTGACTGTAACCAGTGATGTTTTATATCACATCGTACTTATGGCTGTAACCAGTGTTGTATTTTATCACATCATACTTATGGCTGTAACCAGTTCTGTTTTGTATCGCACCATACTTATGACTGTAACCAGGGATGTTTTGTATCACATCATACTTATGGCTGTAACGAGTTTTGTTTTGTATCACATTATACCTATGGCTGTAACCAGTTCTGTTTTGTATCACATCATACTTATGGCTGTAACGAGTTTTGTTTTGTATCACATTATACTTATGGCTGTAACCAGTGCTGTTTTGTATCACATCATACTTATGGCTGTAACCAGGGATGTTTTGTATCACATTATACTTATGGCTGTAACCAGTGCTGTTTTGTATCACATCATACTTATGGCTGTAACGAGTTTTGTTTTGTATCACATTATACTTATGGCTGTAACCAGTGCTGTTTTGTATCACATCATACTTATGGCTGTAACGAGTTTTGTTTTGTATCACATTATACTTATGGCTGTAACCAGTGCTGTTTTGTATCACATCATACTTATGGCTGTAACGAGTTTTGTTTTGTATCACATTATACCTATGGCTGTAACCAGTGATGTTCACTTATCTCAGCGTAGCATGGCATTAAGTCGTGCTTTTTATGTATCTCAGCATAACCATTCCAAAACCAGTGCTGTTTCTGTATCGCCATATAACTGTTCATAACCGGTGCTGTTTCTGTATCGCCATATAACTGTTCA
>CAJHNH020001233.1:0-47500 GCA_905116865.2 Candidula unifasciata | reverse complement strand
GTTAGCTGGCTGGTTGATATGTTAGCTGGCTGGTTGATATGTTAGCTGGCTGGTTGATATGTTAGCTGGCTGGTTGATATGTTAGCTGGCTGGTTGATATGTTAGCTGGCTGGTTGATATGTTAGCTGGCTGGTTGATGTGTTAGCTGGTGGCTGGTTGATATGTTAGTTGGCTGGTTGATATGTTAGCTGGCTGGTTGATATGTTAGTTGGCTGGTTGATATGTTAGCTGGCTGGTTGATGTGTTAGTTGGCTGGTTGATATGTTAGCTGGCTGGTTGAAATGTTAGCTGGCTGGTTGATGTGTTAGCTGGTGGCTGGTTGATATGTTAGCTGGCTGGTTGATATGTTAGCTGGCTGGTTGATATGTTAGCTGGCTGGTTGATATGTTAGCTGGCTGGTTGATATGTTAGCTGGCTGGTTGATATGTTAGCTGGCTGGTTGATGTGTTAGTTGGCTGGTTGATGTGTTAGCTGGCTGGTTGATGTGTTAGTTGGCTGGTTGATGTGTTAGCTGGCTGGTTGATGTGTTAGTTGGCTGGTTGATATGTTAGCTAGCTGGTTGATATGTTAGCTGGCTGGTTGATATGTTAGCTGGCTGGTTGATATGTTAGCTGGCTGGTTGATGTGTTAGTTGGCTGGTTGATGTGTTAGCTGGCTGGTTGATGTGTTAGTTGGCTGGTTGATATGTTAGCTGGCTGGTTGATGTGTTAGTTGGCTGGTTGATGTGTTAGTTAGCTGGTTGATTCGCTGGCTGGCTAGTGTATTAGCTGGCTGGTTGATTTGTTAGTTTGCTTGTTGATTAGCTCGCTGGTTAATATGTTAGTATGATGGTTGATTAGCTGGTTGGTTGATATGTTAGTTGATTAGCTGGCTGCTAGTTGCTTGACTGGTTAATTAGGTGACTGACTGCTTGTTTGACTAGTTAGTTGCTTGATTGACTGACTCATTGGCTAGCTGGTTGGTTGAGTGCTTGACTGGGTTGTTCATTGTTTGATTAGTTGGCTGGTTGGTTTGTCAGTTCACTGATTGGTTGATCGATTGACTGATTTGTTGGCTAGCTGGCTGGTTGGTCAGTCAGTTGGTTGGTTGTTTGACTCTTTAGTTGCATGGTTGACTGGTTGATTAGCTGGCTGGTTAGTCAGTTGACTGGTTGGTTGGCAGGTTGGTTATTTGGCTTCTGGGTTGGTTAGTTGGCTTGTTGTTTACTTGACTGGTTAATTGGTTAGCTGGCTGGCTGGTTGGTTGCCTGGTTAACTGCCTGGGAATTCCTCTGAAAGACTACTTTCATTATTTGACTCCAATGCAATCTTTATATGAAACGTCTCTGCTGTTGCCTGAAGGTTTGACACCCCTGTGACCCAGTCAGACACATCTTGGATGTTAACCCCTGAGGACAAACCAAGATACTGTATTCAGTCTTCTGAGACATGATTTCTTATTTGATGGTCTGCAGACTCCCCGGGGGTAACATATTTATAGGGTTCGTCATATCATTTATCAATAAACTCTCAACTTTAAATTGCAATCCGTTTTTGGAATTGTAATATCTATCAGTTATAGTAGGAGCCACCATGGTGTAGTGGCTAGATGCTCATCTGCACATCTGAAGGTCATGGGTCGGGTCCCTGATGAAGCTGGACTTTATCAGAAATGACCTCTGCTTCTAGGTCGACCTAGCTTTAAATGGGTACCCATTAAAGTCTTGGGAAATGAAGATGGCTGGCGTGATGTTGACAGCATTGCCCACCGAGTACAGATTGGTCCATAAATTATGGGTCCAAAACAGTACGGCTGAAGGCATGGAAAAAGACTGCACAAATGTTGCTAAGTTCTTCAGTATGTATTAAGTATGGGGTCTGTAGCAGATATTTTGGAAATACAAGGAGTTCATGGGTCTTAGGAAAGCCGGATCTACTGCTCTTAGAAGTTATAATTATGGCACCCTGATATACGCACTGACTACACTATTGTATCCAGCTCTCCGTGCATGGGCGAAGGATTGTGCAATTCATTCTGTAATTATCCCTGTCTTCAAATATTAAGCGACCCTTTTGAACCTTTTAAAATATTAAATATTTTTAAATATTAGGGACCCTTGTAAATCACTTAAATATTCAATATTTTTATCCCTGTTTGGGCTCCGGGGGCTGCAGTGTGGGCAGAACCAGAATAGATGGGTTCCGGGGTTGCAGTGTGGGCAGAACCAGAATAGACTTATTGCCACCCTGATGAGCATGTCTTAAGGGTCGACTAATTATGTGTTTCTTTTGAAGTTGGAGTGCATCTGCCTGAGCGGCAAGGAACCAACAGTCTGCATACAAATAAGCCAGATCTGTAAAATAAGTATGCATGCAACACTCAAGTTCTGGTACAGGATGAAAATCTAGAAGTGGATGAACAGCCAGAACTTTTCTGTCAGAGCTTACAGCTTGTGAACTCGAAGAAGAAGAAATAGTTTTAGATATTAGGGATCCTTTTGTGTAATGTTTCAAACTTTATAATTACTGTTGACCGTTTGCAGGACGCAGGCTCCTTCAGGGAGGTAAACTCAACAGCATACAGTTGTTATTCCCTCCTGGCATGATATCTGAGTGGTTTCTTTTAAAAAAATGTGTTTATTGTTGTTGTTGTTGTCTATTGTTTTCTTTAAAGCAGTGTTGTCATAACTGTTGAGTATTGTGTTAACTTGAATTAACCAAGTTGACTTTGAAGTTTGATTAAATGTGGTGCTAACAAACTAACTGTCCCAGTTTGCTTGGTAATGGTAGATTTTAGTGGGGAGGTCTCCGTGACAAAGGGATCAATACTAGGCCTATCTGTAGGGAGCAGGTTTTTTTGTTTATCAGTAGTAACCTTGGTTTCTTGGTGGACCCGACCTAAAATGGGCACCAGGAAATATCCTGTGTGATATGACACTGGTTTGGACCAGACATTTTCCAGATATTTTGTCTTGGAGCTGGTCACCTCATTGTTTATGTATGGATGCTAATGTATGTATGTTTGTGTATGTGTGGAAATGTTTGTATGTATGTATGTTTTTGTGTATGAGCATCAGTACATTTGAGTGTGTGTGTTTGTATATGCTTGAATAAGTACAAGTGTTTGTAGAATGGTTGCATATGAGTATGTATAAATATGGTTGAGGGTATGTATGCATGGGTGGATATGCTTGGGTATGTGTGTATGAATGTGTGTATACATACAAGTGTGTGCATGCATAAGTGTGTGTAGGTATATATGCTGGATGTATAAATGTGTATGCATGAGTGTAGGGGTGTGTACGTGTTATTGAGTGTATAAAATGTGTGTGTGTGTGTGTGTGTATATGAGTAAATGTGTGAGTGAGTATGCGTGTACACATGCATTTACCTTCCATGCTTTTGTGTCGTTTCCTTAATATTCATATGCATATTATTATATGAACATAACATGTTTTATTGATAAAATACAACAGCTGTGTGAGAGGTGGGTGTTTGGTAGGGCCAATTTTAAGCGAGCCTGCATGCCTAAGTTGTGATCCTTTGAAAAATAAAATTTATATACTGTGCTTAAGAATGTTAGGCTGCGATGCAAGAGACCCAGGTTTGAATCCCTGGAAGGTCATGGATTTTTCTCTTGGGGGCAAAAATCAAATCCTAACCTGTAGTGTCCGTGGTGACAGCTCTAGCCACGTGGCCTTAAATCCTCAGACTCTAAGACCCCCCCCCCCCCCCCCCCCATGTCTACACCTGAAAAGTATTATATACAGCCAGTAACTGGCATCTTTGTGTATGGCAATAGTAGTAGCTGAAATGGAACTACTTTCACCTTTCATAGCCATGGTAGTTCAGTGCCTGGTCACTTGGGGATCTGTGTTATATGTTTTTATTTCTTCAAATTCTGGTGTTTCTGCATTAACCTTAAAAGGTGGTTGGCACAGTGTGTTGTCATTTAGAACTAGGTCGCAGCACTATTTGCATCGGATTTCTGCAAACCCACATTGTAACCTTTTATAACATGCTTAATATGAAGCAATTGGACTGCCCCCTACCCCGCAACCGCCAAATAAATGGAGCCCATGAAACCATATATAGATTTATTTTAAAATGGCTTTGGGCTCCCAGGTCAACTCAAAAGTAGGTACAAGACATTTTCCTGGGAAGTAAAGGTAGCCAGCCTGATGTACCAGTGTCAGGGATAGGGTCTATTTCATTACCTTGCAAGTTGTGTAGGCTAATCAAACGTGTGTTCCTTGTCCCATGTTTCCTTCTACCGTTGTGATTTGCATGAAGTGGCTCTATGTTGTCTAAACACCACCCTTCCCTTGTCAGTTGATTTTGTTCTTGTTAAACCTTCTCTTTTTTTTCCTTTGCCTGATAAAATGAGTGTAAATAATTAGTCTTCTGTTTCTTCACCAGCTGCAAATTCTGACAGAATGTTTTGGTTGTTCGGCCACTTCTGGACTTTCATCTTCTTCCATAACATGAAAAATGTGTGCACACCAGTTTTACAAACTCTCCTTGGTTTCTCGCTTCTCAGGCATATTTTGGAGGGAAAATCCCTAATTAGTCGGCTTTTACGACATGCTTGTAAGGGAAGCAGTAGGTGTATTCTTGCCCCCAAAATAGGGCACCGGAACCCACGTGTGGAAATAATTCATTCTAAAATACACCAACTTTGAAAGGTCACCAACAGCACAAGAAGTGACAGAGTCATGAGTCCTGACATTAGAGAGAAGGCTTGGAGAAGACTATGTTTGAATTACATTGAAAGACAGATAATGAAGCACAGATAGCTTTCATAAAACCAACCGACCTCCTGATATACGTTTTCGAACAGAAGGATCGAAGAAAATGAAGAAGACTTGATATACACATATTAGCATTTGGCCATTATGCTCTTGGGGTGCATGAGTAAGTGCCCCATGTGCCCATGCATTAAGGCAGCACTCGTAGGCACTCTGAGGAGGAGGAACTGAGCCATATTGGATAATACCTCGGCCAGTGAAGTTGATCTTCTTGACTTTAATAAATACAGTTGCCCGGTTATTTCTCTGGTTTCTATACCTTTCTTGAATTCATCCTCTGTAATATACATACAGTTGCCTGGTTATTTCTCTGGTTTCTATGCCTTTCTTGATTTCATCCTCTGTAATATACATACAGTTCCCTGGTTATTTCTCTGGTTTCTATGCCTTTCTTGGATTCATCCTCTGTAATATACATAGTTGCCTGGTTATTTCTCTGGTTTCTATGCCTTTCTTGATTTCATCCTCTGTAATATACATACAGTTGCCTGGTTATTTCTCTGGTTTCTATGCCTTTCTTGGATTCATCCTCTGTAATATACATACAGTTGCCTGGTTATTTCTATTTTTTCTATGCCTTTCTTGGATTCATCCTCTGTAATATACATACAGTTGCCTGGTTATTTCTCTGGTTTCTATGCCTTTCTTGGATTCATCCTCTGTAATATACATACAGTTGCCTGGTTATTTCTCTGGTTTCTATGCCTTTCTTGGATTCATCCTCTGTAATATACATACAGTTGCCTGGTTATTTCTCTGGTTTCTATGCCTTTCTTGGATTCATCCTCTATAATTTACATACAGTTGCCTGGTTATTTCTCTGGTTTCTATGCCTTTCTTGGATTCATCCTCTGTAATATACATACAGTTGCCTTGTTATTTGTCCGGTTTCTATGCCTTTCTTGGATTCATCCTCTGTAATATTCATAGAACAAACAGATTTCTTTTTCTGAGGGTTACAGATTAGGCTTGCAGGGTCACCAACACATATTTTTCCTGCTGAAAAAGTATTTGTTCTGTAAAGCATGTTATGTTCATATAACAGTATGCATATATTATTATCAATTGTTAGGCTAGTGTTGTTGTTTGAAATGTACTTTTGCATGAATGTTTGATTGTGTGCATACAAGTACTTACAGTTTTTGTTACTATCATTATCTTACTGATTAACCGCGCAGATTGAGAAACATAATGGGTTTCAATGAGTACTGAGAAACATAATGGGTTTCAATGAGTACTGAGAAGCTTAATTGGTCTGAATTGGTATACACGTTTAACTAGTTGTAATCCTTTTGGTACTATACCACTTAGCATACATTCGTTTGGTAGTTCATGGTCAGAAAACCTTTCTGACTCAGTTCTGTTACAGACAGCTGTTGCGTTAATTAACTCGTTCTATTAAGATTGTTTTTTGAACTCCCTGCAATGATCAGGGGATTAAAAATGAAACATTGTCGTTGCTGTTTCTTTCCCTATCCCAAATTGATCTGATTACCTTCTAGCACACCAGTATCACTTTCGTCATCAGTGTCTTTAACAGAGTAGCAAAGGTTTGTTGTTGTTGCATCAGCAGTATGAATAATTGTGATGGCATAATCTCCGCCCCCATGTGGGATGCCTTTTTTTAAATTTTAAAGCCCCATCCTTGTTGCTGCCTGTGCCCCTGATAAAATCTGGCAGCTGAACAGGGTTTTTGGGACCTCTCCATGGGTGATCCTCCTCTGAATGATGGCACTTTGTATCCCCCCAGTGTTTGTCACTCGGTGTGATATCCTTGTGGGGTAAAAAAAGTCAGTCAGTATCAATAAAGCAGTTTTAATCGCTTTTCGCTGACTAATTTTGAAGCACTATGAAATACAACCTTTCAGCACAGAATATATCATTAGCAGTGGCCAAAATATTATTTTTTAGCAACTAGAATCCTTTGTATGTCATTTTACATGCATGTGTCTGGAAAACAGGTCAAAAACCGGTTCGGTTACAGTACTTCCCAGGAATTGGACCAGCCAAAAAATGCTGGTTAAGCAGAATTTAATGGGAATTAGGTACTACCAGAAGTGCTAGATTTGCAGCTTCTCATGGCCAAAGGCTTGACCAAGATATGTATACATATTTTGTTTTGTTACTGAGGTTAAGATTATTGGACTGTAAAAAATTTTTTTAGTATAACCAATGCTTTTATGACATTGTCAGTTAAAGGTAAAAGCCCCTTCTCACAGTGCTGATTGGTCTGAAATGTTTATGTCTAGCCCTATGTACCCAAGATGTCTGATTATGTGGAAAAGGGTCCTTTACTTTACCCATACTGTTTTCCTCAATAAATGAGGCTTGAATTTTTGGAACAAAATATATTTTTATTTCAATTTCTAGGATATCTTTGTTGCTTTGTGGAGTGCTCTATTTTTATAGACCAATCAGCACTCAGTGACTGTTGTGGTCAACACCCCCTTGGCCACTTTTACTTCCGAGAACATTTCGTGGTATCCATTTTAGTTTGGGTGAGCACTGAAGCTCATTTCATTGATGACACATCTAGCCTGGATTTGGATTAAAATTTTAACATGTGGGCTCAGGAAACTTGTTTTCTGTTTATGCAGATGACACTCCAGTGAAGATACCTAGTCGTCCGGGCATCCAGCCGACCCTCACAGAAGAGGAGCCATCCGCAGAGGGACAGAGGTGGAAACGGGTCTCAGTCTCTGGGTCAGACTTCGACATCGACCTGCAGGTGGTGGAACCTTTCAAGAATGTCTTGTCCCACGGAGGTGAGGATTCTCCCTTACATCCTTGTGTGTAGCTTGCATCTTATCTTCTTTTGTTTGTTGTTGTTGTGTGTAGCTTGCATCTTGTCTTCTTTTGTTTGTTGTTGTTGTGTGTAGCTTGCGTCTCATCTTCCCTTTTTTTTTAATTGTTGTTGTGTGTTGGTTTTTCTTTTACTTACTTACTTCTTTTGTTTTGTTTTGGTTTGTATGTTATCTTTCTTGTTTTGTTTGTTGTGCGTTGTGCATGTTTTCTTTCTCATTTAGTTGTATGTTGGTTTGCAAGTTTATCTTTCTTTTGATGTTGTATGATGGTTTGCCTGCCTGCTTTCTTAGTTCTTTTGTTGTGTGTTGTTTCACCTCAAACTTGTTATTGCTACAAAGGGTACAGTGAGATATAAAAGAACTAATCAAACAGCTTTATTGACAGGCAATGACTTGTGCAATCTATTGTTTGTGTCACATTTACAACTGGGAAACATTGCATTGACTTACAGTTATGTCTGTAGACTATATTAGATGTTATCGTGTTGATTCCTTTATTGCCTGAAATCTGTTGATTTCTAATGTAGCATGTTTTATTTATTTATTAAAATGGTTTATACAGATAGCCGCCATTGTGTAGCCGATAGACGCTCGCCTGCAGATTGGAAGGTTATGAGTTCGGGTCATGAAGTTACTGGACTTTTTAAAAAATGACCTTGGCTCCCAGGTTGACCCAGCCTTGAATGGAGAACAGGGGGCTGGTGTGATGCTGACCATATTCCCCATCAAGTGCAGATTAGTCTATAAAATATAGGTCTAGCCCTATATGCCCAGTGCACCTGAAGGCATGGACAGGGTCCTTTTTCTTTAAAGGCTTATAAAATTGACAGCATTTATATACTCTTCTTCTTCTTCTTCTTCTTCTTCTTCTTCTTCTTCTTCTTCTTCTTCTTCTTCTTCTTCTTCTTCTTTTTTTCTTCTTTTTCTTGTTCTTCTTCTTCCTCTTCTTCTTCTTCTGCTGCTGCTGCTGCTGCTGCTGCTGCTGCTGCTGCTTCCTCAGCATTTCCTGCCCTTGAGGTTCATAGCTGCAGATATCACCTCCCTCCACTCATCTCCCTGGTTGGCCTTCTCTTTCCAATAGGTGACACCAAGTGTTTGCAGGTCTGTCTGGACATTATCACTCTGTATTCTTCTTGGTCTGCCTCATGGGCTACGACTTTTTTTCTCCCTTGTGTAATAGTTTTTACCTCTCTGTCATTTGACATTCTCTCAATATGCCCAAGCCGTTTCAGTCTATTAGAACTCATAATGCCAGTGAACAAATGGTGATTTAAACAGATTATGAATTTCATGTTGCTTCTCACTCTCTGTTCCCCGCAGTTTGGATCTTTGATGGGTCCAGAGGTTTGTCGTAATAACCTGTTTACAAAAATTTGCAATCAGGCTTAATCTTTTTTAGTTGTGCTCCAAGTTTCACAGCCTTTATATACTCGTGTTCCTAAAATGTATTTCTTCTTCAATTAGTTCATTAATAAATAATGAATTCTGGAATAATTGTTTGGAGGGGGTTGGGTGGAGGGTGGGTCAGCTGACCTGCTGGAGATGTATGGTTTTCAGCCCAGGATGTTATGCTCACCATAATTATCAGCTATGATATTACCTACCCCTGTGCTTATTTTGTCTTCATCCGACTTGCTCTGCAGGCTACTATGACGAGGGCCTCAGTGCCATTATTGTGTTTTATGGCTGCAACCTACCCAGCCGCAGCAGGGAAAACTATGCCTACATCATGGACCATCTGTTTCAGTAAGTATTTGCTTTGTCGTTCATTTGTTTGTTTCATTACATTGTGGAATAAGGAGCTGTGGTAGGAGAGGGGTTAATGCAGCTTACCTGGGTACCAGGAAATTTCATGGTAGGTAAAAGTGGCTGGCGTGATTTACACCACATTACCCAGTAGAGGTCTACATGGCCAAGTGGTCAGGCCATTTGCCTCATGCCCTGAAGGTTGTGGATTTGTTTCATGAATGTAATGTTCAGTTCGCAAGTGTAATTTTTGTGGAGATCCTAGGGTACTGTTGCTGGAGGTATAGGGTTCCTACTTCGTGTGACTCTATTGGCATGCAGCTAGCCTTTTGATGGAGAGACACTCAAGCTAATGGGATAAAGCCTGGTGCAGTGAAGTTTATTTTCTCAAGTTTAACTTTACTTTGACTTACCCGAACAGTGTCTGTTGGTTTGAAAATTATATGTTGATTCATTCTGTTCCTGTGTGGGCTCCTGGATCCCAATTTGCTGGGGAAGGGGGTGGAGAAATAGACCCACTGTCCCCTAACAAGCATATCGGTCAACTAATTAAGGGTGTATTCTTCAAAGTCAGAGTGAATCTTCCTGAGAGGTGAGAAACCAACAGTTGTATCTGATATCTGGTATTAAAGTTGATGGGAATGACACTGTTGATGTATGATGATATGTGATGTTGATGTGTGGTATGGATACTGCTGTTTAAGTATGGTGACATGTGATGTTGATATGTTATATAACTGTTTGATTTATTTTGATGATGTTGATGTTTGATGTGAATGATGTCATTGATGTGTGATGATATATGATGTTGACATATGATGGTATGTAATATTTGATGTGGGATTTGCCACTCGTGTATGATTTAATGTGTAATGTACGAAAGTATGATGCAACATGGTGTTGATGTTTTCACAGCTACGTCATCCACACACTTGAAGAGCTGGTGGCAGACGACTATGTCATCATCTACTTCCATGGTTCCACACCACGCAGACAGATGCCCAGTCTCGCCTGGCTGAAGAGATGTTACCAATCTATAGATAGAAGGTATTTATTACGATGTGAAGACCAAGGGCAAAATTTATGGAACAGACATTCATGGATCTTTCAGTGCGGAGAATAGATGCCATCTCCGCAGTAAAGTTTTGCAGCAGTGGATCTGCAAACCACTGTTCTGTCTTGCTAGCATAGTATGCTGTTCTTATGTTGCTTGATTTGTTCTTCACATTTTGTCATCTACCTCTTGCTCTCCTGCCTTCAGTTTTTGCCTCCACTGGGATTTTAAAAGAGTCTTATGTCTTTGGTTTGGCCAGATTATTTCACTTGTCTTTAAAAAAAAAACTTCTTCACTATTTTCTGACACCCTACAGAAATGATCCAACTGACACTCATTACTTACCTGACACTTCTAAAGTGAGCAGTGCATTCTGTGAAGCATGCCTGCCACTAAAAAGTAGGCTTGCAGTCACATTAGGCAGTTATGTTTTTTGTTGTTGCTTGTTTAAGATGCCACAAAATAGGGAAGACAACTATTTTGTTGTTAAAACATAGAAGTCGGGAGTAAATGACCAATTTTTAGAAAATAGTCATTAGAAAGAAGAACCCATTTCAATGCTAAAAAATAAAAGTGTAAATTGATTTCACATAAAAATCCCACAGCAACCATTTCACATAAGAATCCCACAGCAACCATTTCACATAAGTATCCCACAGCAACCATTTCACATAAGTATCCCACAGCAACCATTTCACATAAGAATCCCACAGCAACCATTTCACATAAGAATCCCACAGCAACCATTTCACATAAGAATCCCACAGCAACCATTTCACATAAGAATCCCACAGCGACCATTTCACATAAGAATCCCACAGCAACCATTTCACATAAGAATCTTACAGCAACCATTTCACATAAGAATCCCACAGCAACCATTTCACATAAGAATCCCACAGCGACCATTTCACATACGAATCCCACAGCAACCATTTCACATAAGAATCCCACAGCAACCATTTCACATAAGAATCCCACAGCGACCATTTCACATAAGAATCCCACAGCAACCATTTCACATAAGAATCCCACAGCAACCATTTCACATAAGAATCCCACAACAACCATTTTACATAAGAATCCCACAGCAACCATTTCACATAAGAATCCCACAGCAGCCATTTCACATAAGAATCCCACAGCAACCATTTCACATAAGAATCCCACAGCAACCATTTCACATAAGAATCCTGCATAAACCATTTCACATAAGAATCCCACAGCAATGAATTCACATAAGAATCCTTCATCAACCATTTCACATAAGAATCCTGCATAAACCATTTCACATAAGAATCCTGCATCAACCATTTCACATAAGAATCCTGCATAAACCATTTCACATAAGAATCCCACAGCAACCATTTCACATAAGAATCCCACAGCAACCATTTCACATAAGAATCCCACAGCAACCATTTCACATAAGAATCCCACAGCAACTATTTCACATAAGAATCACACAGCAACCATTTCACATAAGAATCCCACAGCGACCATTTCACATAAGAATCCTGCATAAACCATTTCACATAAGAATCCCACAGCAATGAATTCACATAAGAATCCTTCATCAACCATTTCACATAAGAATCATGCATCAACCATTTCACATAAGAATCCTGCATCAACCATTTCACATAAGAATCCTTCATCAACCATTTCACATAAGAATCCCACAGCAACCATTTCACATAAGAATCCTGCATCAACCATTTCACATAGGAATCCCACAGCAACCATTTCACATAAGAATCCTGCAGCAACCATTTCACATAAGAATCCTGCAGCAACCATTTCACATAAGAATCCCACAGCAACCATTTCACATAAGAATCCCACAGCAACCATTTCACATAAGAATCCCACAGCAACCATTTCACATAAGAATCCCGCAGCAACCATTTCACATAAGAATCCCACAGCAACCATTTCACATAAGAATCCCGCAGCAACCATTTCACATAAGAATCCCACAGCGACCATTTCACATCAGAATCCCGCAGCAACCATTTCACATAAGAATCCCGCAGCAACCATTTCACATAAGAATCCCGCAGCAACCATTTCACATAAGAATCCCGCAGCAACCATTTCACATAAGAATCCCACAGCAACCATTTCGCATAAGAATCCCACAGCAACCATTCTACATAAGAATCCCTTAAGGTGTATTGGGCATGTAGTGTTAGACCTACATTTTATAGATCAATTGGCACTTGGTGGATGATACATTCAACATCATGCTAGTTGCCTTTACTTCCCATTTCTTTACCATGTACCTTTTTAAGGCTAGTTCAGATTTAAACCCACAATTTCTGGATCTGCTGGCAAGTCTAGCCGCAACATCACAGTGGCTAAATATGAACTAACCATTTCATTCAAGAATTCCACAGCGAGATAACCATTTCACTGTTAGAACATAGATACTTGAAATGAGCTTGACCATTTTAGTGATGGCTAGCTGATTGCTTGCTTGTGTCTCCAGGTTGAAGAAGAACCTGAAAGGCTTGTTCCTGGTCCATCCCACGCTGTGGCTGAGAACTATTGTTATGATGACAAAACCATTCATTAGGTAAGCAACTTCTTTGTCCCGATATTGACTTACTGTTGTTCCTTTCTAAGTTTATTCCTGTCTGTTGTCCATCCCTGACAGGAGCATCTTGACCAGTCCTTTATATTCTGCAAAATTCTGTGGGACCCTTGATGCTGTAGTGACTAATGATTAGTGAGGATTATCATTACACCACTCCAGACAGATCCATAGGAGCTCAGCTCTGATCCCCTTTTTAGAAGCTCCACAAGCATAAAAGGCCTGATGATGCCTATTTTGTGTTGATTAATCATACATCTTGTCCTCTTGGTGAAAAATTCATTTCTAGCAGCTTCAGTTGCAAAGAGAAGGTCAAAAACAGAGATTAATGAAGGCGGGTAATATCTGCTGCAGTGAACCCCAAGGACTCAGTTTGCCGAAGAAGAAATCATATGTCTGATTATAAATGCATTTATGTTTCCACCATTACTGGTCCTAAGCTTGGATGAAAAAGGAGGACGTTGGAGTGTGAGATGTGGTCAGTTCCCCCACCCTGTAAAATGATCAACCGCCTTGCTGCGGAAACTTGCCAAAACCCTATTGATGGGAGAGGCTTGAAGTGCAGGACTAGGCATATGATAGGGAATATGATATGAAAACCCCAAAAGCTGTTTTGCCCTCTTTAAAGGGTCATTATAATGTAACTGTGTTCATCTTGACCGTGATGTCATGTGCTAAACACTCTTGACATCCTTAACAACAGTACTGACATGTTACAAGGCTGTGGCAAAGTTATTGCAGTTTCTTTCCCACTCTGGGGGTTTTCATTTGAATGTCCTCGTATTACTGAAAAAATGTGCACAGTATAGCCTGAAATGGAGGAAACCCTCATGAGCCCTGTATGACATATAACGTAGAAAAGGCAAAGCGGTTTTATAATCAAACTGCTGCTGGTACGGGTACGATCATTTTTGGAACTCAGTGCTGGCTGCTGAAGATGGAGATGGAGCGCTTATGGGAATGTCCTGAGTTTTATGTTGCTGGTTTTTAACTCAACTTAGCTGAGACCTGTAAGTGGCTAAACGTGATCTGGATGTAATTTTTTGGGTGTTTTATTATTTATGTTTAATATACTTTGGTGTATTCTGTATTATTCACTTAATTTTACTTTTTCAAATTTAGCACCAAGTTTACATCAAAGTTGAGATTTGTCCGCACGCTAGAGGAGCTCAATGCCCTTGTGCCCTTGACTAATGTTACAATTCCAGAAGCCATTGTTCAGTAAGTTTTCCTGTCAGAAATTTCACGCTGTCCTTTTGTGAATGTATGTATATGAATCAATTGTTGTTGTTGTTGTTATCGATCCAGCGGCACATGAGCTTTCGCCCTTTGGCCCAATGCCATGTAGTGGAATTTGCATGTTTTCACAAGCTGTTCTTTTCCTCCGTACAAGGTGTTCCACTTGTCTGGTCTCGGAGGGAGTAGCGTTCTTCTTGTCTCACTGAGTTCTGGGCACTCAAAGAGATGGTGTTCAACAGTTTCGTAGGGGTAGTTACATAGCTGGCACTCTGGGGAATGTTGTGGCTGTATTCTGTTTAGGTGTCCATTGAGTGGAGTATGTTGAAGATGGTGGCCTGGTCCCTTCTTGTTAGATGGTTAATGCTGTCATTAGGATCATGGCCAGACATATGTCTATAAACCTCTCTTCCAGTGTCTCCCATGGCCCATCTGTTCAACCAAGTCTCTTTGTTTATAGCTCTTATCAGTGTTTTTGCTGTCTGGAGGGTTGTCGCTGTAGGTGGTTGTTCTTGTGTTGCTCCTTTCTTTGCCAATCTGTCAGCTCTGTCATTACCTGGTGTGCCGGAGTGACCTGGAATCCACTGCATCACTATTCTGATGTTGTATGAGGTAATAAGCTGATCAGCATCCAGGATTATCTTGGCTATATCAGTTCTGCAGCGTTCACTGCCCTCCAGAGCTTGAAGGGCAGACATTAAATCTGTGAAGATGACAATATTTTGGACCTTTGAAGGGTAAACATCCATTACAGTCTTTAGGTGGTATACTGCTGTTTCCAGTGCAATTATTTCAGCTTCATAGTTTGAACAGAATTCCCCGCATGCATCAAAAATCTCTTCAACAGATCCATCGGGATAACCTATGTAGATTCCGTAACCTGCTTTAATGGTAGCTTTAAATGCTGATCCATCAGTATGGACATGTATCCATTCTTGGGGGTAAGAATCAACGGTCTTTAGTGATGAGTTCATAAGAGTGATTGGGTCGGACTGTTTGGTTTCCCCGCCTACCAATTTAGTTCGGACTTCTGGAGCTTTAAAGCGAGCATGTGGTGGTAGGTTTCTTGCAACATTCTGAATTCCTTGACGTCTTTCTAGGAGGTGGTATCTGTCCTGAATTTCATTAACACAGTGTAAAACCGATTTGTGCTTTATTCTTTGTTTGTATTCCCAGTTTTCTACAAGATATCTATTAGGATGGTTACGATTTTTCCTAACGCATCTTTCATAAATTTCTAAAGTGGCTTTTTCTCTCCGCAACCCAAGGGGTTCCACATTTGTATGGATTTCACATGCAGCAGTTGGTGTAGACTGCATAGCTCCGCAGATTAATCGGAGGGCATTATTTTGTACTCTGTCAAGAGTCTCTAGGTTAGTTTTGGAGCAAGTTGTAAGCAGTGAGTTGTTTTACTCTATCACAGAGCGAACATATCCTAGATATAAGCCCCTCAGAGTTTCCTTGTCTGATCCCCATGATGTACCTGCAAGTCTCTTTAATAACTGTAACCGCCTCAATGCCTTATTCCTGATGTTTTCAATATGGTTCTTGAGGCTGAGCTGCCGGTCAAGTGTGACTCCAAGGTATGTGGGATGCTCTTCTTTCATCACTTGGTGTTTGTCTAACCTCAGGTTAATATTCTTCCTTGCTACTTGGTGGCTTTTGGTAAAGATTGTGTAGACCGTCTTTGCACAGTTAACCTTGAGTTTCCATGAATCAATCAATCAACAGTTAACTGCACTCAGGACATCCCAACACATGCTCTGTCTTCTTTCTCAGTGACCAACAAAAAACTCCTGTAATGGTGGTGCAATTTGCAGCCTGATTAAAAGTTGATCCTCCTGTTCATTTATACATTGAAAACAGTACAGACACTCCTCCTCCCTCTAGTTGAATCAGTCTTTTGAGGTATTGATCCAGCAAGAGATGAAGCCACACCATCAGGAGCAACCTAACAGAAATGAACACCAACTTGAACAATGCATTGGAAAAAGTGCACAAAAGATCCTTATATCTCCCCCCAACACTTTGCTGAGGTAAATGGCGGAAGAGAAGAAGAAGAAAAAAGTACTCTCCTCTGTCACATTCTCATTTTCATCCCAGCAAACCATCACCATGTCCACTTTATCATACAGTAGCTCATGTCTCACAGGAACCAGTGAGCAAACAAAGGAACTTTATTTCCAGAGGGTCACAGATTAGGCACGTAGGCCTGTTTTACATTTCTCCCATTCAAACTCTCATCTTTGACACTGCAGTTGTATTTTATAAATCTAGCATATTATGTTAACATATCAAAATTCATAGTGTGAATGTAAATTCAAAATGCGGAAGCATGGATGACAAATGCATACTTTCAAATATACATGCAAAAATACACACAGAGTGAAGATACACACAAATCAGAAAAGATGTTGAGAGAGTGGCACAACCAGTCTGTTTGCCTACTCCTTATTTAGCTAATGCAGGCCGTTACACTTTTATTCCACAGTTAAAAATGGCTGCCACATACTCATCATCATCATGTTACGTCTTCTATCCATCTCATTGGGCTCAGCTTTATTCTTCCGTCAATCTCATTGGGCTCAGTTTTATTCTTCAGTCCATCTCATTGGGCTCAGTTTTATTCTTTAGTCCATCTCATTGGGCTCAGTTTTATCCTCCTATCCATCTCATTGGGCTCAGTTTTATCCTCCTATGCATCTCATTGGGCTGAGTTTTATCCTCCTATCCATCTCATTGGGCAGACAGTTTTTTTTCCCTTTTATCCATCTTATTGGACTTGAAAATCTTTCTTCTGAATTCCATTCTTTCATATGCAGTATTTTCAAGTTTGCTTATGGAATTCAGTCCTGAACCTTTGGTCTCACTTATCAACAGTCATCTTCGGGTTTATGTTGAATCCCTAAATGTTTCTCTCAGTCCATTAGTTTCCTATTACACTGCATGTGTATTGTTTCTGTGTCTGCTTCTCATTATGTGCACAGTGTATCACCATCTTTCTTGTCATATAACTGTTGATAATGGTGTTTGTCCATCATTTCATACACACAATAGGAGTTAGTTGCGTATCCTTTACAGAATGTTGCAGAACCAACACCAACAGCCTCTGTCTGTTGTGTGGGTTTTTCTAGGCAAATTACATCCAGTAGTTTGCTATTGCTTCCTGCACGGTCAGCTGGCTTTCTTGAAACCACTGTCGAAATCAATGCAAGGCGCATGGCCTGCAGCTGGGGTCGAACCCGGCATACCTGCATTACAAAGCGTTTGCAACAACAGCATTGTTGCTGTGGCTGGAGTGTCCTGAAATGTATTCATAGTTATAGTAGAAGTAAAAGTAAATTATATTCATGTTTGTTTATTTGCCCGTGTTTGTTTATTTACCTGTGTTTGTTTATTTACCTGTGTTTGTTTATTTACCTGTGTTTGTTTATTTACCTGTGTTTGTTTATTTACCTGTGTTTGTTTATTTACCTGTGTTTGTTTATTTACCTGTGTTGGTTTCTTTTCAGCTACGACATTCACCACCAGCACCTGCCCTCACCTCCCCCATCCCCCTCCCACGCTGCATCTTTGGATTAATTTATTTGTGACCTCAGAATGTACAAACCTCCCTGCAGATTCCAGTGTCAATGTGTGGGTAAGTTATTATTATCATAATTATTTTTTTTTTGCTCATAAAATTAGTCTATATTTTATTTTTCTAAAATTACAGAACTCATTATTTGAAATTGTCTGTACATTGTGTCTTAACCATTTCTCCCCATGAATGCTAGATAGAAAATAGATAATGAACCCATGAGAATTCTCAAAAAAGTCTCTCAATATATTTTTCCTCATGCAGGTTACTAATCTTTGAGTCCCAAGGAACGCATCATACGTTCATAGGTTCCCGTCTAGAGGCCCAATAAACGCAAGATGTGCCGAGTTTAATCTCTTTTGACTACCACTTGGGCCTCTGATGCTAAACCCCCTGGGACTCAAAAAGTTAAATGTATTTGTCTGCATTTATTAAATTTTTTCAAAATTTATTCATCTTGGTAATCTTAGTTTCAGCTTCATAGCAAACGGGTCACCCCAGAGTTGCTCCGCTCCTGTGCCAACGAAAAACACACAGAATGTTTATCACAGTCCCTTGTGGAAAGGTTGACAGACTGCTGACTCAGCATATGCACTAGCATATGCATATTTTTTTAAGAAATATTTAAAGATATAGAGTAATTTTGCTTCTGCATTCAACCGAAGATGTAATTGTGTTGTGCCCGCTTACAGCATGACTACGATAATTGCGCCTTCCTGCCAACACATCCATCTTTTGCAACTATTTGTTGACTGAGTTAGTCTTCTTCTTAATAGAATAATTAATAAACATGAATATAGTGAAATAATAAATGGAATACACCCCCTCAGGCTTAAAACAAATATAAATATGTATAGGGTGACTCTTGCTGCGATCCATATCACTGAGTCTTGTGGGATAATTTTACATCAACCTGGCTTTCAGACAGCTGTTGAATTCACAAGACCTCCCCATCCACACACACACACACACACACATGCACGCATGCACACATACTCCCCCCCCCCCCCCCCCTTCCCCACCCACTTTCAGATAGTTTTTTTGTTTGTTTATATATTCAAAACCAGGGTCTTCTAAACACCGGTACGGTGTATATAGAACCACTGGCATTTAACTTTGAGGTCCCTTCAGACATGCTAGTACATCTGCAGGACTGGGTCACAGTTATTTCTGCTTAAGAGGCGAGGAACCAAGTAAGCCAGACCTGCAAATGGATGTGCATGCAAGTCCAGACATGGATGAAGAGCCAGAATTGTCCACCAGTTTAAAGTTGAAGATCATTAAGAAAAAAGGAGATATCCTTTCTGATTCAGTGGCTGTGGGTTTGAATTCCTAACAAAGCAGTTATTAAAAATGACTATGGCGTCCAGCTCGACCCAGATTAAAAATTTGTACCAGGAAATTTAGGTGCATATTTTTGTGGACCTGTGGACGTTCAGTTTTGGGCATCTAATCAGCAGTGTTTACTTTCTATTACATTGCCTGGTACCTTACTTTGTTAGTACTTTTCTGCTTTAATACTTTTCTTCTTTGGTAGCTTATACCTTACTTCCTTGGCACTTTACTGCCTTGTTATTTTACTTTCCTGGTACCTTACTTCCTTGGCACTTTACTGCTTTATTACTTTACTTTCCTGGTACCTTACTTCTTTGGCACTTTACTCCCTTGGTACTTTCCTTTCCTGGTACCTTACTTCCTTGGTACCTTACTTCCTTGGTACTCTACTGCCTTGCTACTTTACTTTCCTGGTACCTTACTTCCTTGGCACTTTACTCCCTTGGTACTTTACTTCCCTGGTACCTTACTTCCTTGGCACTTTATTCCCTTGGTACTTTACTTCCCTGGTACCTTACTTCCTTGGCACTTTACTGCCTAATTACTTTACTTCCTTGGTACCTTACCTGCTTGGTACTTTACTCTCTTGGTACTTTACTACCCTGATACCTTACTTGCCTGGTACTTTACTTCCTTTTACTTTACTTCCCTGGTACCTTACTTGCTTGGTACTTTACTGCACTGGTACTTAACTTCTTTGGTACCTTATACCTTAGTTCCTTGGAACTTGTACTGCCTTATTACTTTACTTCCCTGGTACCCTACTTCCTTAGCACTTTACTTTGCTACATTACTCCACTGGTACTTTATTTCTTTGGCACTTACTTCCTGTGTACTTTACCTCTGTATACTTTACTTCCCTTGTACTTGTCTTCTTGGGTACCTTTCTTGGTACTTTACAACCCTGGTACTTTGCTTGCCTAAGTCCTTGATGCTTTCTTTTCCTGTTCTTTACTTCCTTGGTGCTTTGCTTTCCTGGTATTTTACATCCCTGGTACTTTACTTGCCTGGTACCATATTTCCTTGATACTTATGAACTATTTGCAATGTGACCAACATGATATGGTTTTTCCTTGTTTCCCTTAGGTTGGAGGAGATTGCAGTGGTAAACTTTTAAACTGGACAGCTGAAAGACGGAAAGACAGAGGGAAAGCATGAAAAAGACAAATAAATTAAACATTATAGCATAGATATCACCCATCATTATCATCACCACCACCACCACCACCACCATCATCATCATCACCATCATCATGTGCCCTGTCAGGTGGCATAGGCGCTTATGTCTCTACACAGATTTGGATCCCTGGTATTTTTAATCAATGTTGTAACCAGAGGTGAAGAAATGTATGCACACTTCAAGTAATTGAAAACAAATTGTAATACTAAATTTATACAGAATTGTTGGGAGAATGCAATGTACATGACTGACTTCTATGGTTACATGAAAGGCTTAGAGTAGTTACCATTATCGTCCAGTCTTCTTCTGCCTTCATCCTTTAAAAGGTGATTGACACATTCTGTTGTGGTTTACAGCTAGCCTGCAATATCTGTACCTTTTAGCACAACACAACTGATTTCAACAAACCCTAAATCTTGTTTCTACATTCTTGTTAACCACCCCCCCCCCCTCTCTCTCTCTCTCCCCCCCCCCCCCCCCCCCACTTCCTTCCTGAATCCATATGGGCTCAGAACCCACACGAGGAAGACCCCTATCATTACAGAAGACAACTGCTGCCTGGGTTTTGGCTAAAGTGTCCAGAAGGATTGCTGCACATACTGTTTCAATTTCTGTCCAAAGGTCGATGCTTGTGTCAGTAATGACACCTGAAGGGGCTGGAAATGAAAATAGAGTTGCTGACAGAAGTTTTAACAAGAAACAAGTTGAAATATTTCCGCTACATTCCTTTTTCTTCTTGGTCGCATTCACCAGCTGTAAACTCTGGCGGAAAGTTCTGGTTGTTCATCTACTTCTGTTCCAGAACCTAAGTGTTGCGTGTGCATCAGTTTTACAGATCTGACTCACCTGTATGCAGACTGCTGGTTCCTTGCCTCTCAGGCAAATGCACTCTGACTTTGAAGGAAGCTCCCAATTAGTCGACTCTTACGACATGCTTTTGGGTAGACAGTTGGTCTATTCTTATTAGGGCCCAGGAATCCTCTTGGGGATCGGCTAGACTAAAAGACATAATATCCTTTTAAAAATCACACTGCAGAGAATTTTGAAGGTAAGAGAGAGAAAGGTAGACAATGGTGGAAGTGGAAGGACAACATCAAGAAATGGATGAACACAGGTCTGAGAGAGCGTATTACGTGACAAGAGACAGAGTGTGTTACAGATCCATTGCAGCCACTCTTCGTTGTTGAGATGGCACCTGATTGGGTGATCAAAATATTTTGGATTTTGCTATATGAAAGGTTTGAATGAGCAAATAAAGAATCACATAAACAGTCTTTAGCTCAACATGAAATTAAAACATATGAATAAACAAACAAGTTAGAAGAAATAACTAGTGAAGAGACAGTTGAGATTTGGACAAGTTATGGTGTGCGACACATTTCATGGGTTCACCAGAAAAAATGTATCATGTATAAAAGGACTTTATCATTTCAACTTTATAACACTTGTCAAAATTTTTATTATGCTTTAGTGTTAAAGAATTCTGAAGATTTTCAGTTTTCTGAGTGGCAATAACTTTTACATGGATAAAGATCCAAATGAAAGAATACATTCTTGTTGTACAGTCAACAATCAGTGCCAAGGACCGTGGAGCTGTCCTGCTGGGTTAGGGAGCAGCAGCTGCTATGACAGTGAAGTCCAATGTGGGTTTGGCAGTCTCTGCCACATTGTCTGGTAATGGTAATCCTAGTTTCAGCTTCATAGCAAATGGGTCACCCCATAATTGCTCCGCTCCTGTGCCAACGAAAAACACACTAGCTTAGTGTCACACCATGCACTCAACTCAGAAGCTGGGCGACTAAACTATTAAAGTCTACATTGTCTACATAAAAACATTGATACACTGTTAGGCTGGGTTTCTAAAAATAAGTTCTTTGAAATAAACATTACAGATGAAAAAAAGAAAATGCCAAGGATAATTTGATCTAACTTCAAGAAAACCCATGGATGATATCTGATAAAGTATTCATACATTTTTTTGGCTGACTGTTTCTCTTTATCTGTTTGCAATAGAAAAATCCTGGCAAATGATAAAATGTGTATATTATAGCCTCATGCAGTTTGTATACCATTTCAACCAATCAGCTGTCAGCATTCCTCTTTCCTCACTAACAGGCACTTCTTGGCCTCATTACATCATGTGGTGGGTCGGCCTCATTACATCATGTGGTGGGTCGGCCTCATTACATCATGTGGTGGGTCGGCCTCATTACATCATGTGGTGGGTCAGCCTCATTACATCGTGTGTTGGGTCAGTCTCATTACATCACATGGTGGGTCAGCCTTATTACATCATGTGGTGGGTCAGCCTCATTACATCATGTGGTGGGCCGGCCTCATTACATCATATGGTGGGTCGGCCTCATTACATCATGTGGTGGGTCAGCCTCATTACATCACATGGTGGGTCAGCCTTATTACATCATGTGGTGGGTCAGCCTCATTACATCATGTGGCGGGTCGGCCTCATTACATCATATGCTGGGTCAGCCTCATTACATCATATGGTGGGTCAGCCTCATTACATCATGTGGTGGGTCAGCCTCATTACATAATGTGGTGGGTCAGCCTTATTACATCATGTGGTGGGTCGGCCTCATTACATCATGTGGTGGGTCAGCCTCATTACATCATATGGTGGGTCAGCCTCATTACATAATGTGGTGGGTCAGCCTCATTACATCATGTGGTGGGTCAGCCTCATTACATAATGTGGTGGGTCGGCCTCATTACATCATGTGGTGGATGGCCTCATTACATTGTGTGGTAGGTCAGCCTCATTACATTGTGTGGTGGGTCTGCCTCATTACATCATGTGGTAGGTCGGCCTCATTACATCATGTGGTGGGTCGGCCTCATTACATTGTGTGGTGGGTCGGCCTCATTACATCACATGGTGGGTCGGCTTCATTACATCATGTGGTGGGTCAGCCTCATTACATCATGTAGTGGGTCCTTATTGCCCCCATGAACACCCTCTGCCTCATGTCAGTCTTCTTTTTTTTTTCTATTTTATAGAAACAGTAGCTCTTTATTCTGTATTTTAATGAGCAGTTCTTTCTACTGTAAAGATAGCCTATTTTTATTGAGTTATTATTATTATGGAAATAACAATGCTTTTAGAAATATGAGATATTTCTATCCAGTATATAGTATAATTTTTTTTTATTCTGTAGATTGTAGTTTTCTTGTCTTGTTTAGAAACCAGTAGTATTTATGCTATGTAGATAGTGTTTGGTTTTTCATAAACAAAAGATTATCATATTCTGTAGATAGTGCAAAAATTGTTAAAATCAGAAATTAGTTTTTTTTTTTCTTTTTTCTATAAATACAATATTTTTGGGGGTAAGAAACAGCAGGTCTTTCTACTGTACAGAGAGTGTGTATTTAATCAGGAGCGAATTGATGGGCATGTGTTTTATTACAGTTTGATCTCTGTTTGAAAAGGTTGTGTAAATATTTTTTTTTTTGGTGGCAAACATGTGAAAGATAGCAACTGCTCTGGCAGATCTTGTTTTAGGGTATTGAGTGTATGAAATATTGTAATCCTTATGGTCATTGCTTTTGAATTTGTATCTTATTGCACAATGGTGCTGTTAACAGGGACTTGTGATAGATATGTGTATTATTTATGATAGGTGTTGTGTGTTGTGAACAGTGCTGCCTCAAAGCTAGAGGTACTGTGACCAGTTTTCTCGTTCCAACTAACAGATGAACTTACACTGGTTTGTTTGGTCAGTAAAATATAAGTAAAGCGAAGGACTCCTTTGTAGCCGATTGGAGCATTAAATAGATAATACTAGACCCATAATTGTGTTGACCAGTCAGCAATCAAACAGTGATATGGTCAACATTATGCCCGCCAAGTTTCTTCTTCTTCTGTCCTTCTAGCCCCCCACTGGAGCATAAGCCCTCAACCAGCTCATGCCAAGCCATTCTATCTTTCGCCGTCGCAGGCAACTTTCCCCATGTCCTCCCCATCTTTTAACCTCACTCTCTAGCTCCCTTCTCCATGTGTTTTTTTTTGGTCTTTCTTTATCTCTATGCCCCTGTGGGTTTCACTGCAAAGACATTCTAGTTATATTGTTCTCAGGTTTTCTCATTGTGTGTCCTATCCAATCCCAGCATCTTTTCTTCACCTCTTCATCCATTGGAACCTGTTTAGTTCTCTCTCAAAGCTCTACATTAGTGATTCTGTCACACCATTTAATTCCCTTTATTCTGCGCAGGCACCCGTTAATGAATATTTGTAGTTTATTAGTAATTGCCTTAGTTGTTCTACGTTTCCGCTCCGACCAAACAGTACAGATTTGTTCTACATGTTTCCGCTCCGACCAAACGGTACAGATTTGACATTAGAATTAAATTAATTAATTCTAGCCATATTTACTTACCAGAATATTTCCTGATGGTGGGGTTGACCTAGGAGCCTTATATAGCAATAGTCCGACCCCGGCTGGACGTTAGGTTACTTTGTAACCATCAGGGGCCCTAATATAGCCAAACAGTTGAACAGGGTTTCTAGGACTTGACCTGGGGATTCTCATCTGAGTAATGATGCATTGCACTTTCACCCGGTGTTAGTTGCTCAGTGTGCGGTCCTAATGGGGTTCTGTTTCAATAACTTACTCTATTGTTGGTCTGTGCCTAATAACTGTCTGTGCCCCTTCTAAGCTGGATTGACCTCGGAGCCCTAGATCATTTATAGACATCTGTTGCAAAGTGGATTTGAAATCCAGTGTGGATCTGAACCTCAGAACCTTCTGTCAACAGGCAAGCGTTTAGCCTCTTCAATGTCATGGCTGCCAATGAGTTACTTGGATCTGAAAGAATGTAGATCTAAAACTGTGTATAAGCCAGCACAGACTAACACAGCTTAGAGACATCATTGACCATAATAATAACCCTGAAGAGTTGGCGAGGATACTATTTTTTTCTAATGTCCCAAACCATTTACGTGTATAACCCTCTGTGCAATTGCTATATTTTCTTAGATGTTTTCCCTCTCACATTTGAACAGAAAAATGGCACACATATTACCAGAGTGTATTTGTTCTGTTTGTTTAATATAATTTATCATTTTCAAGAAACTGGTGTGTACATATAGAACCTACTTGTTTTGTTCCGCCCACAGATTGAACAACAAGATAGCAGACAAGTTGCTAACTTGTTGTATATAATAAACAGACATGTATTGATTGGCATCCATAGAAAGAAGATAGGACGGACATACCAGACAGTGTACGAATCGAAAGCTACAGTTACCATGCAGGAAATCAAACATGTCACCTGCAAGCGATGATAGCGCTTCGCTGCAGAAGCAAGTCTACTAAGACGAAAGACCAGTTAGGCACCTTGGAGGTGACAAGGTCTATTCCTGGCATTGTTACAAAAGCTTTTGATTTTTATGTTGTCTAGTATGTCCTTCTTTCTTTCTACTTCCTGCTGTTATTGCAGATCAGTGTGTCTTTGTTTTTTTTTATATATAAAATGTATACACTCTCATGGGCCATCCATCATTTTTTTTTTAAATGGTAAATTGTTGGTCCATTTAGCCAGTAGAATTTATACATTTTGAAAAGGTATTGGTTTGTAAAAAGAAACCATACAGTTTACCTTCCCAGATATCAGCAGCAAGATGGCAAATATTTTGCTGAACTGTTTTGGACTCATTTAAGAGAAAGAATCTGACGTGTTTACAGCAAATGTGCTCATAGAGAAGTCAGCATCCACATCTGAAGACAGTTGTTTCTGGAGACTGAGCATCTGTGGATATTCACCTTGTGCTATGATGTTCGATTCTAGAGTCAGTTGGATCATTTGGCCACTAGATTAAATTTCGAGAAAATATAGTTTGTAAATAAACCTACATTGTTTATCTTCTCAAATGTAAATATCAAGATGGCTGATGTTGCCTGATTCTGTTTGGTTCTGTTTAACCCTAATAAATAATTTCTGAGAAGATATGGTTTGTGTATAAAACCATAATATTTTAACTGCACATAAATGTTGATATTCACATTTATTTTTATGTTGTAATATTTTTCGATGTTCGAACTGTCACCCTTTGACATTTCATTTTACATTAATATCTGCAGGTGGCATTCTTTGATCTTTTGGGATATGATTTATATACAGGTCACCATTTTCACTTAGTAATATTAACACAGTTCATCCTTTGTCATACAATATCTTGACAGAATGCCTGTTATAAAGTGGTATATTACAGAGGTCATCCTTCGCAACAAGGTGAGATCTACAAGTGATATCTTTTGTTAAGTGGTGATATCTACAAGATCACACTTTGTTAAGTTGTGATATCCACAAGGTCACTTTTTGACAATTTGATATCTAGAAGGTGATTTCTATAGAAATTACCCTTGACAGCTGGTGATATCTACAAAGGTTATAATTTGCCACTAGATGATATCTTGAAGGTCACCCACTGTCAAGTGGTGATATCTGCAAGGTCCCCCACTGTTAATTGGTGATATCTACAAGGTCCCCCATTGTCAAATGGTGATATCTACAAGGTCCCCCACTGTCAAGTGGTGATATGTACAAGGCCACCCACTGTCAAGTGGTGATATCTACAAGGTCACCCACTGTCAAGTGGTGATATGTACAAGGCCACCCACTGTCAAGTGGTGATATCTACAAGGTCACCCATTGTCAAGTGGTGATATGTACAATGTCACCCATTGTCAAGTGGTGAATCTGTACAGGGGATCAGTTACCAGAAGGTGTTACATGTGTATATCATATCTATGTACATGAATGTATACACAGGTCACTCTTTACCAAATGTTGTCATCCCTGTATGATTTATAAATTGTTGGTGTTATTCCATAATTCTCGTGTTGTGACCTATAAATATGTTTAATCTGCCTCAGATCCAATGGTAGTGATAAACGGAAGTAAAATATATCACTGTTCCATTGTGTGAGAATTATTCTGTTGCATAAAAAAAAATGTTTGCCCTTTGACCTGCCCGTTGCTAAATCTGAGAAATGTGTTGTTTCTATGTCAGTTTTCTCCCCAAAACAGCAAATTATTTTAACAAGTTTATGTTTTTTTTTCTTTTGTTGTTGTTGTTGTTGTTGCTATGTTTCCCTGGTAACTCATGCGAACTAGTGATACTCATGCAAACTATAATAGACACATGCAAATTTGTGCTGACTCATGCAAAATAGTATTCACCAGTGGGAATTAGAGCTGATTTTTGAAGCTTGTTGTGAATTCATTATTAACTATGGTAAGCTTGTGCGAATTAGAAGTGTCTCATGTGAACTAGGTTTGGCTAAACTAGTTCTGGTGTATTTGAACCAGGACAGACTTGGGTGACTTGGAACTAGCACATGTAAGTGAGTCTCTATACATGCCGATGTGTAATAATGGCTTGTGAAATATAGCAGGCTCATATGAATTACAACTGGCGCATGGAGCTAGACTGACTCATGTGATTTAGAACTAGCTAGAGGGACCCATGCAAATTAGAGCTAACTCTTGAATTAAAACTGAACTGTGTGAATTAGAGTGGAATCAGTTGAAATGTATAAACTCGAGCTAATGTGAATTAAAATTAATTCAATGAACTAGACCTCCCTCATGCGAAGTAGAACTGATTCAGTTGAACTGATGGGGACCAATACTGAAAGATGTGAACTAATGTAAACTTGACCTGATTTACTTGGAGTAGCACATGGTTATATTACTGGTGCTGACATATTTGATCTAAAATTATAGAATGTAAGATTGCATAGACACTTGTAAATGTTGACTGTCTTGTGTGAACTAGAACAGACAAGTCAGGTTAGTGTGACTAGTTCAGATGAGACAGTTTTATTTCAGTACATGTGAGCTTCTCATGTGAACTAGAAGAGACACTTATAAAATCATTGTGACTAGTTTAGAGGAGAGAGTTCAAGCTCAGTACGTGTGAATTAGAACTGTCTTTTATGTGAAATAGAACAGACACTTATGAAATCACACTGGTGATGGCATTAGTTGACATCATTTTGTTCCTAGTTCAGTAAAAGAGAAATTATTTTCACTAATGTTCATTTGCAAAAAACGTTTTGACTAATGTTCATTTGCCAAAAATGTTTTGACTAATGTTCATTTGCACTGACATATAAATTAAAATCGACTCTTTGCACTGACATGTGAATTGAAATCGACTCCTGTCAACTACGTATGAAAACATAGGAACTAAAAATGGTTCATGTAAACCATTCATGAAGCAAACAAACTAGAACTAGAACTTACTGATGTGAACCACTCATGAAGCATATAAACTAGAACTTATTCATGTGAACTACTCATGAAGCATATAAACTAGAACTTATTCATGTGAACTACTCATGAAGCAAATGTACTAGAACTTGTGAGCCCTGAAGCAACAGCAGCATTGTTTTATAGGATTCACTGAATAAAACCGTATAGTGGGACAGCTAGCTCCCATTTTACAGCATAAGACAGTCCCATTTCAGGGAGAGAGAAACGGAGAAATATCTCATACAAAGCATTTTTATCCCCATCCAGTGCCACATATTGCACTCACAAGACAACACGTTTTTATCCCCGTCCAGGCCACACATTGCACTCACAAGACAACACGTTTTTATCCCCATCCAGTGCCACATATTGCACTCACAAGACAACACGTTTTTATCCCCATCCAGTGCCACATATTGCACTCACAAGACAACACGTGTTTAGCAGCTGAAATAAGGTGTCTTTGACAGCCTGTGTGAATGGTCAGAAATGATAAAATCAGGACTGAAGTCGTAAGATAAACAAGTATCCACAGAACCAGTACTAAATGAAATGCAAAGACAGCAAATAAAATTGTTTGCCTACTTAGAGAGAATACCCTTCTATGTCATACCATACAAGACATATACAGAGGAGAGGGACATGGAGCACAGGGTCAATAAAGAAAAATGTGAAAAGAAAACATCAGAGAAACTCTACAACAATACAAGTCTATGATCAAGACAGGCAGAAGAGACTGATCCCTCGACAGCCGAAACAGACAAAGTGAAGAAAAAGAGGAAGAGGATAATTTATAGCTAGTGTCATATGTTCGAAGAGAACTGATTGTCCACATCAGAAAGAGACAATCTACATTCTTTGATCATGTGATAAGGAGAAAACTGGAGTAGATCGTGACGGTAGGAAAGTTGGAGGGGAGGGGAGGCAGAGGGAGACCAAGAAAACAGTTGCTGGACGGTTTGACACCATGCATGGCATGGAGGATCATCTGAGTGAGAGTTGATTGAAAGTACATGAGACAGAAGGTTGTGGATAGTAATGACTACCAACACTACACAGCAGAGACTTCAAGAAAAAGAAGGAATCATGTATTCTTTTCTTCTGAATAATAGTTTATATATTGCTATTATTCTATAGAGTCGGCTCTGTGGCTAAGTCGATGCGAATGCTTGTAATGCCGGGGTGCCGGGTTCGATCCCAGCTGCGGGCCATGTGCCTTGCATTGGTTTCGACAGTGGTATCAGGGGGCTGACCGTCCAGAAAGAAAATGACAAACTACTGGATGAAAATTTGCCTAGAGAAACCACACAACAGCCAGGGGCTGCTGGGGTTGGTTCTGCAGCGTCCTGTAAAGGATACGCAACTAACCTAATTATTCTATAGCAACATATATACCTATCATAAGGGAGTGATAAATAAATAGCTGTGTAATATTTTTCTTTATGCCTCTCTTTTATTTCTCCCATTGTCTAGAATTGAATTAGTTTGTTACGTGTGTATTTTATATTGTTATTATTTCTTTTTCTTTTCTCCCTGATTGTATTCAAATTTTGAACTCGAGTACTGATAAAATACTTTATAATAACAACAATGCAGTTGATTTGTGTCTGATGTTGGTTTTTGTTTAATATTGGTCTCTGTTTAATGTTTCTGTGTGTCTAATGTTGGTCTGTGTCTGATATTGGTTTCTGTCTACTGTTGGTTTGAGGTTAATGTTGGCTCTCAAATGTTGGTCTGTTTAATACTGGTCTGTCTAGTGTTATTCTGTGTCTAATGTTGGTTTGACACTGGTCTCTGTCTAATGTTGGTTTATGTCTAATGTTAGTCTCTTTGTAATGTTGATCTCTGTCTTTTGCTGGTCTGCTGTTTCAGTTTAGCCTCTGTCTCATGTTGGTCTCTGTTTAATGTTGCTGTCTGCCTAATTTTTATCTCTGTCTGTTGTCAGTCTAATGTTACTGATTAGTCTCTGTCTAATGTTGCTGTCTGCCTAATTTTGGACTGTATCTGTTGTTGGTCTAATGTTACTGATTAGTCTCTGTCTAAAGTTAGTCTCTGTTTAATGTTGCAGTCTGCATAATGTTGGTCTCTGTTTAATGTTGCTGTCTGCCTAATTTTGGACTGTATCTGTTGTTGGTCTAATGTTACTGATTAGCCTCTGTCTAAAGTTAGTCTCTGTTTAATGTTGCAGTCTGCCTAATGTTGGTCTCTGTTTAATGTTGCTGTCTGCCTAATTTTGGGCTGTATCTGTTGTTGGTCTAATGTTACTGATTAGTCACTGTCTAAAGTTGGTCTCTGTTTAATGTTAGTCTCTGTCTAAAGTTTGTCTCTGTTTAATGTTGCTGTCTGCCTAATTTTTGTTTCTGTCTAAAGTTGGTCTCTGTTTAATGTTGCTGTCTGTCTAATGTTGCTGTCTGCCCAATGTTGGTCTCTGTTTAATGTTGCTGTCTGCCTAATTTTGGTTTCTGTCTAAAGTTGGTCTCTGTTTAATGTTGGTCTCTGTCTAATGTTGGTCCCTGTCTAAAGTTAGTCTCTGTTTAATGTTGGTCTCTGTCTAAAATTGGTCGCTGTTTAATGTTGGTGTTTGCCTAATTTTGGTCTCTGACTAAAGTTGGTCTCTGTTTAATGTTGCTGTCTGCCTAATTTTGGTCTCTGTCTAAAGTTGGTCTCTGTTTAATGTTGCTCTCTGCCTAATGTTGGTCTCTGTCTAAAGTTGGTCTCTGTTTAATGTTCCTCTCTGCCTAATGTGGTCTCTGTCTAAAGTTGGTCTCTGTTTAATGTTGCTGTCTGCCTAATGTTGGTCTCTGTCCAATGTTGCTGTCTGCCTAATGTTAGTCTCTGATTAATGTTGGTCTCCGTCCAATGTTGCTGTCTGCCTAATGTTGTTGGTCTTATGTTACTGATTAGTCTCTGTTTAATGTTGGTCTCTGTGTATTGCTGGTCTTTGTCTAAATGTGTCCAAAATACCATGCGCCCTTTCGCACGGACTCCTGCTTCTTTATCCAGCAACATTGCCTTCCACTTCAGTTTCTTCTAAGCCAATATGACATTTCCTGATTAGTTGAGAGAATAGGTAATTGAGCTTACCTATTGAAGCTCCATCTCCTGCAGCAAATATCTTTTGGTGTTGACACTAGTTGTACACAATACTACTCTTTATCTCATGCATTAATTTGTGCCATATATCCACACATAATGCCAAATTCTCACATCTGTGCATATGTTGTTTGATCTAACATTATTTAGTTAGTTAGTTAGTTAGTTAGTTGGGTTATCCTCATTGCACTCCGGACATGTCCATAGGTGCTCAGATCCTCCCCTCAGTATGAACCCCAACGTCCGATGGCTAATAGTACCAGTTCTATGTTGATTAACAAGTCTTCTGGCGTAGCTGGTGTGCGTCTCGTTTTTTGCTGTGCCGATCTTAATTCCCAAGTCTGCTATTCTGGCGAGTGATGTGGATTCACTGCCACCAAAGTCATCTATCCTTCCCATTTCTCGGAGGGCATTGATAATATCAGCATGATCCAAAGGCTGACCGTCGGTAGTGATAGCGGATCCAGCCAACCTGTCAGCTCTTTCATTTCCATCGACGCCTGCGTCTCCCGGAACAAAAATAAAGGTGACTCCACGGACAGTGGACTTCTGTAATGATTCAAGCCATTGTCTTCACACTGAACCTGCCTGAACCCTCCGGATCATACTCATTGAATCACTGAGTATACACACGCGGGTGTATTTTTGTGTCTAACATTATATCTTTGGTCAGTATTTGTTCACATTGTCTTCAGAATGGTTGCTTTAACCACTATGAAAAAAACTCAGCTCATCCATTGCCCTCCACTGCTGCACATTACGGACAATTTTATATTTACAAAAGTCTGTAATGTTGAAGTGCTAACACTTGGTATTCCTCGTGTCCATCTTGTCTTCTTCTTCTTCTTCTCTAGCCCTGTTCTGCCTTTCAGCGTCAGGTTTTGAAGAGGCATGGGGTGCGAGCCTTGATATGGACTTCATACATATTGGTATTCACAGCTTTGGATATCTCATCTTTCCATCACTTGTGTGGTCAACCTCTAGTTCTGCTTCCATTATGTCTAAGTGACAGGGCTGTCTGTGGTGCACCATCTTGTTACAGTCTTGACACATATACAATTTGCTCTTTTGTCCCTATATATAGTTCAGTCCTTTTTTTCCCCTGATATCCCTCATATCCATACTGAATTTAAACAGCCTTAAAGATATCCATCCAGGTGAGGGATGGATACCAGCTTCTAAAGTGCCCAGTCTCACATTCTCCTGTATCGTGAAGCTTGATAGAAGTTGTCGGGAGCAGAATCCAGATGCTGTCAACGTCGAGGTATGCGTGCTTATCAGTGACAAGTCAGAAGAGACAGGTGTGCTGATTTTCACAGACGAGGACATAAGAGTGCATGGGCATTTACAGCTCGCTCTTTAGGCAGAACAATTCAAGAAGCCAGCGGTGCCTTCTCCATGACTACCAGCAGCATGACGATGGAGGTGATGGCGGTGACACAGGCTTTCATGTGGCTAGAATCACGGGACCATTCCCGCGTGTGTGTGCTGAGTGATTCTTTGAGCATGATCCGGCGGGTCGAGGCAGGCTGGACAGTGAACTTATTCATTGCAAAACTCTGCTGAGTGTGCAGTGTTCCCTTGTCTCTTAGTGTAAATCAAAGAAACGATCATAGCAACACGAAGTTTGAGGTTTGAACAACGGATCAACAATGGCACATAAGGGCTCCGTTCTTCTTCAACTCAAGTCTGAGTCCGACCATTCTTCTTCTAACTTAAGTTCCGAAGAAGCTCAGTTCAGTGCAGGCTCTGTAGCACCGGCGAGGATCCTGAAATACTTTGGGTAGATTTTTAACTCCAAATTTGGCCTCGGCAGCACGTAAGGCTACTCTTTTCGATTTCCAACTGCAATGGAATTTTTTACGTGCGCAACAATGTACACGGGCGTCTGATCTCACTACCCAGAGACCAGGGGAATTACTAAATCTAAGTCCAGGTGGAAAAAAAATCCCAGCCCTTATCGGGGATTGAACCCCTATCACTCGAGGTGGACACCATGACTTGAGACCACACAGCCACCAGCAACAAGAAGAAGAACTCTGAAGTGGATCGTGTTTTTTCAATAGGTAAGTTTAAGTGCAGTTGCTAGATGCCTGCCTGCCTTCCTGAAATGTTTGGGATTACATCCGCTATGGTGTATGTTTTTTTTTATAGTTTTGTCTTGAGATTGCTTCATTGATTTTCATTGACAGTCGAGTGGCTATGGATAAATACTCGGGTGTGTACAGTTGAACTGAGGGAGAGAAAAAAAAGGAGGTCCTGCCATCCAGATGAACATCAGTGCAGAATTTGCATGTACTTCATCTTCATCTTCTTTTTTGTTCATCGGTCTTGAGCTGCGACGGCGGAAGGTCCTAATTGTTCATCCATTTAAACTTTGGCTCTGTGACAGGGCTCGAGTTTTGCGTGTACATCCGTTTTACTGGCTTATTTGTACGCAGTTGGGTGTTCCTTGCCACTCCGGCAGATGCACTCTGACTTTGAAGGAAGTTCCCAATTAATTAACTCTTACGACCTGCTTGTTAGGCAGGCAGTGGATCTATTCTTGTCCGCCCATGGGGCCCTGCAACCCACACAGGGAAGTTGTAAATACAATCAGAGATGCTGTAGCTGAACTCAATATGAAGTTTAACTAAGAGAATTCCTGTTCGCATTCACTCGAGGGTATCATGATTGCACTTAAAGTTTGTCTTAAGGGAAGTGATATCTAGAATTCAGTTTTGCACGAGTGTGTGTGTGTGTGTGTGTGTGTGGCTTCTGATCAATTGATCGTGGCTTCCAAGTCAACCCAGCATAAACCGAGTACCAGGAAATGTGTCGAGAAGTAAAAGTAGTCAGCTTGACCTTGATCACATCACATAATTGAGCTAATTAGTCATACACATATGTGTCAAGCATCATATATCCGATTCCCGACTGGCGAAATAATAATCCTCTACTTCTTTTAAACGTATTTCAGTTTTGGAGACATAATTCTGTTTATGAATCATGTTTCTTGTAAATCGACATCATCTGTGGCTCAGACATTGCGTATGCGCTTTGTAACTCTAAGGTATCAGGTTTGATCACATCTGTGTGTGATTAGGCAGCAGACCACCTTGCATTTGGTTTCGACGGTGGTAGTGAGATTTGACCGTTCAGTGGTAGTGAAAACTACTGAACGTAAAATTGCTTCATAAAACCACGAGCAGTCGGAACATGTTTTTCTAAATCTCAATGAGGAAGACAAAACAAATTAGTTGCGTAACTGTGACAGGATGTTGCAGAATGAACTCCAGCATATTCTGGCTGCTTGTGGGTGATTCTGCAACATCCTGTCACAGTAACGTAACTAAATTTTTTTTTTGGGGGGGGGGGGGGGGGGGGGGGGGTCTTCTGCATTGAGATTTAGAAAAACAGCAATATTTAAAGAAAAAAAAAGAAAAAAAGCCTTATCATTAAAAAAAAAAAAAAAAAAAAGAAATCAAAAAAGTTATTGTGAAGTTTAATCAAGTGCAAATTACACAAGAGCAAAGGGACACCAGTATCACTGTTAACATGCTGTATCTTCCTCGCCGTTGCCTGGAAGGACAGCAAATTTTACCACATTGAAATACTGGCCACTAGACTGTAGTCTGACCGCTGAACTGTGGCACCTCAACTTGATCAGCTTTGGCTCTGATCAGTAAAAAAAAAATCAAGAGCGCTATTCAATGACATAATTTTTAACCAGTGCTAATCATGGACACTAACTAAAGAAAAATTTGAAACAAAGAAAAGAAATGTCTACGATGAATCTTGAGTGCAACAAAGCTTGACTTGCTTTGCAACAACGACAACACACACACAAAATTGTCAGTGAGTGCAGTTGGTATGGAGACAAAACGAGCCGCATGGGATAAAACCCGGTGCAATGAAGTCGATCTTCTCGACTTTAACCTTTAACCCTATTGCACAGTTGTACAGGGATAGACTGGGAGAAAAAAGGAGGCCCTACCATTCTGGTGAGCATCAGTGCAGACGTTTCATGTATAAGGAGGGACGTTCCAGCTAAAATCAGCATGAACTTCATCTGAGAGAATTCCCGTTCGCATACGAGGATGTCTGGATTTTGCTTAAAGTGTTTTTAGGAAAGTAATGATTGGATTAAACTTGGACATTAACAAAAGAACACGAGAGAAGACTAACCACCTGTGAAATGAGATGTTTGAGAATGGCTGCGAATAAAACCAGAGAGATCGAGTGAGAAACGATGTGATTACAAGAACTATTGGAACCATACCCATCGTTAAATTTATTGAGAAGCAAAGAATGAAATGGTTTGGTCACCTAATGAGAATGGAACCAACGATGCCAGCATCAAGAGCATACAATACGAAAATCGAAACATCAAGAGGCAGGGGAAGACCAAGAAGAAGATGGATTGAAGGAGTCACAGACAACTTGAGACTTCATAACATCACGGCATATGAAGCGACTGAGCGCGCCCTGGCTCGGTTGCCGATCATCTGATAGACTGCGACGCCTAGCGGCACAAGCAGATTTTGACAAAAGAAGAAGAAGAAGAATGACTGGATGACCATTTTTTTATATATAATCACGGAAACAAAGAAATGACTCTTTTATTGAAGCAAAACTGATCCTTTCCCCCTTTCCTAACCACAATTACTAATTTCGATTTAAAAACAAATATTAGGAGGCAAGTGCTGGCACTGCACACCACCAGGAACAATGACCTGTATGTAACCCAGAAAAAAATATTAAAGTGTCTCTATGAAGAGCCATTAAAGTGACGTATCGTCTGAACGGGATGGATTAAAATGCCACTTAAGTGGCGATACGTCTGTAAAAAATAGAGAAAAAAAAAAAGTTGCAAAATTAAGGAAGAGAAAGAATAAAAAAAAAAAAAAAGTCTACATCAGCTTTACAAAACAATTTACTATAAGCCAACAGAGAACATTGCGGTGATTAGCCTTTATCAGCAGAACAACGAGGAAAAACAACTACAACAAACACAAACATGAACTATGTGTACTTACCTACACCGCTCTGACTGCTTTCATAACTTTACTCCAGTCACCTTTTTTTCGATGTAGGTAAAATAAAAGTAAAGGTCCCTTTACACTTTAGTTGAGCATCGAGATATGAGGCTAGACTCATACTGCTTTGTACAGTCGCCCACCTTTACTTCCCAGGACTTTACCTGGTACCCATTAAGGCTGTCGACCTGAAGCCAAGGTTATTTCTATTTAAAAAAAAAAAAAATCGGCTCTGGCAGGACCTAAACCCACGACCTTTGGCTTCACAATGAACGTCAGGCCGTCCCCACCACAGCAGCTCTCTGCATCTCGATGTATTTGACTATTAATTAAAAAAAACAGACAGACAGACAGACAGACAGACAGACAGACAGACAGACAGACAGACAGGCAGGCAGGCAGGTAGGCAGGCATACAGACAGACAGACAGACAGACAGACAGACAGACAGACAGACAGAGAGAGAGAGAAAGAGACAGACAGAGAGAGAGAGAAAGAGAGAGAGAGAAAGATAGACAGACAGACAGACAGACAGACAGACAGACAGACAGACAGACAGACAGACAGATAGACAGACAGACAGACAGACAGAGAGACGGACGGAGAGGACGGACGGACGGACGGACGGACGGACGGACGGACGGACGGACGGACGGACGGACGGACGGACGGACGGACGGACGATAGATGGATGGATAGATAGATGGATGGATGGATGATGGATGGATAGATGGATAGATAGATAGATAGATAGGATAGATAGATAGATAGATAGATAGATAGATAGATAGATAGATAGATAGATAGATAGATAGATAGATAGATAGATAGATAGATAGATAGATAGATAGATAGATAGATAGATAGATAGATAGATAGATATATAGATAGATAGATAGATAGATAGATAGATAGATAGATAGATAGATAGATAGATAGATAGATAGATAGATAGATAGATAGATAGATAGATAGATAGATAGATAGATAGATAGATAGATAGATAGATAGATAGATAGATAGATAGATAGATAGATAGATAGATAGATAGATAGATAGATAGATAGATAGATAGATAGATAGATAGATAGATAGATAGATAGATATAGATAGATAGATTAGATAGATAGTAAGAGAGACTAGATAGATTAGATAGATGGATGGATGGATGGATGGATGGATGGATGGATGGATGGATGGATGGATGGATGGATGGATGGATGGATGGATGGATGGATGGATGGATGGATGGATGGATGGATGGATGGATGGATGGATGGACCTGAAGGTCTTGGTGTAGGTCCTGACCGAACCAGAGATTTTTTCAGAAATGATCTTAGCTCCCATGTCGACCCAGGGTTAAATATGAAGCAGGTAAATTCCTTGGAAGTAAAGGTGGCCGGCGTGATGTTGGCCACATCACCCACCGAGTGCCGACTGATGTATAAAATAAACGTTGAGCCCTATATGCCCAGTGCGCCTTAAGGCGTGGAAAAGTGTTTCTTTGCTTTACACTGACCTTTACAATACCAGAATATCTCGAGCTACCTACCGGCAGTCTGTCTGACTCCACAGACACCAAAGACCAATCTCCAGCTGGCAGATCCCACACTCCTTCCCTCATACAGCTGAACGCTGTCCTCTCCACCCAGCGGACTCCGACACTGCCAACAACATAGATAATCAAAATAGTCAGTGCTGTTTAAATAGTAATCCTGGCTGTTTTTGTTATTTTATACAAACGACTTTCTTGTTTCACTTTGCATGCAGTTTTGAATTACAGATGTGTATTATATATATGGTATAACATGGAATTTATTAGCATTGCACATATAAACAATACCGACAATCGTCACAAAGTGGCTAAAAAGGTGTTTGTCTCACTAAATACTAAAACCTATTATTATTATTTTTACTATTATGCTCTTAAACATGGATAAATTACTTAGACCCCAGCCCTTTGCCTAGAAAAATACAGTGGAACCTCGCTTAATTCGTTCTAGAATCATACTCGTTAAGCGAAACACTCGTTATGCGAAACAATTTTTCTCATACAAATTAATGTGAAATACGATAATGCGTTCCATGTCGAAAAAAAAAACACTCACAAAATATTGTGTAAAACATTTATTCAAAGAAAATTATATACATATTGTTAAGGAGAGTGAATCATCTTCATCTTTTATTCAAACGCGGAATGAACCCACCTGGAATGCGAATTCGATTTACAGAAACAAAAGTCGAAATAATTATGATACGTAGCTAATTGTTTTTTTTTTACTAGAAAGATGTCCAGAGACATTTGTTTTTGCCGACGCTTCAAAATTTGGCCAAAATGCGACACAGCACTATCGTTAAATAAATTTGCAGCACGCATAGCCACTTCCTCATTAGGATGATGCTTCTCAATGTAAGATGCAACAGTTTCCCATGCTTTCAGCATTTCTTAAATTCGCCAGAAGATTGTTGCTTTTCTGTTACCTCCTCCTCTGACAAACTTTCCTCCAAAACTTCTTGCCGTGAAACACAATGCAACTCCATAAGCTCTTCGGTAGCCAGCTCTTGGCTGTGCTCTTCCACAAGCTCTTCGAGATCACTGTTATCCACCTGCAATCCCATGAAAGTGGCCAAAGACACAATCTCGGTGACTAAAGGTTCCACATGTACTGTCTCTAACCCCTCAAATTCACAAATCGACATCGGTCTCCGGCCAAAACTTCAGTAGTTTGGGTTCTCTTGGTAACCCCTTCCTCCGCCTTGTCGATCATCTTGAGACAGGTAACGATGTGGAAGTTATTTTTCTAAAACTCTTTGAGAGTGAGGTTGGTCCCTTCAGTCACCTGAAAATCATGCTCGAAGAGTGCTTTGGTGTAGAGCTGCTTAAAGTTAGAAATAACTTGCTGGGCCATGAGCTGGAGTAACGGAGTGGTGTTGGAAGGCAGAAACTGAATCTTGTTGTAGTAATAGTTGTAGTAACAACAGCAGCAGTAGTAGCAGCAGTAGCAGCAGCTGCAGTAGTTGTAGTAGTAGTAGCAGCAGCAGCAATTGTGGTAGTGGCAGTAGCAGCAGCAGCAGTAGTAGTAGTAGTAGTGATGGTAGTAGTAGTAGCAGCAGCAGTTGTAGTAGTGGCAGCAGCAGTGGTAGCAGCAGTAGCAGCAGCAGCAGCAGCAGCAGCAGCAGTAGTAGTAGTAGTAGTAGTAGTTAGCACAGTTGTTACAGCTGTAGAATTAGCAGAAGCATCAACAGCAAAAGCAGCAATAGTAGTAGCTATAACATAATTTGAGAATAGTTTCTTCTTTTTCTTTGTCTTACCCTCATTCCTCTGTCAGCTCTTCTCCTTTATTTATGCCACACACTTTCAGACTCGACAGATTTTGGACAAATTGATATGATCGTAATAACAGCCGATACAATCATCTTTGAACCTAATCGCTCCTGTGTCCTATCTATACAAGAGTAGTCTGAGTGGTCTCGAGGCATGGTGTCCGCCTCGAATGCTAAAGGTGCCGGGTTCAAGCCCTGGGAAAGGCTCGGATTTTGTCACATGGACTTCTTGTAATTTCCCCTGTTCTCTGGGTAGTAAGATCGGCACCCGTGTGTATTGTCGCGCACGTAAAAAATCCATTGGCAGTTGGAAATCGAAAAGGGTAGCCTAACGGCGCTGCGCGGGCAAAATGTAGGGTTCTTTCGTAATATCCTACCCCAGATGACGTCACAGGACAGACCCACATTTTCTAGGGTGGTAAGACTGGGTTTCCCCGCTTTCTGATGCTTTTAACGACCCCGAAACATCTAGAACTGGTACTAACCCTAACCCACCTACGTCCAACGAGAGAGTGCAGCCTGAGTCCCACGACTGCATCTAGCCTATCTACCACCCCCTTAGATATTAGACAGTCCGGTGACCTGTGAATTTCCCCCTGTTTGTGGTAGGATATTAGGAAAGCTCCAAATCTAGAATTAAAAATCAACCAAAAGTATTTTAGGATCCTCACCGGTGCTGGGAAGTTCGTGCACTGCGCTTATATACCTCAGACCTAGGCTTGAGTTAGAAGTAAAACAGAGCATTTATGGGTTACACCCGTGTTCCATGATGTTAATCCTTTCAATAAACATAAACATCTATATAAGAACGCATCTATGCAATCCTCTTCTTTTGCCTTACTGCTTATGCCGAAAAGCATCTCTGAGAGGAGTTGGAGGCAGGTTCCTGTCTTTTGCTAGTTACGTAGCATGTGTTAATGTCATATTCGTTTTCTATAGTGCCTCTTTTACTCCCTCCACCCATCTCTTTCTTGGTTGGGCTCTTCATTTGCAGCCTGGTGTTTACATGCAGTACGTTCAAGCTGCTGTTTGATTTTATTCCTTCTGACCAAATGACCAAACCTCGATTTGTTAATGTTTTATGAAATCATTTGCATAACATTGTTTTTAGTTCTTCACTGTTTCATTGTTTTATTGTCACTAACAGAAACCATGGAAGAAAAAACATAACACTTGAAAAAATAAAAGATGCAACGAAACAACATCACACAATACTAACCATTGTTCTTACAGCAGAATTCTGTTCGAGTTTGGAGGCCATAAAGAGTCTGTCCTTGGCCGTCTCCCCTGCAGCAATGTAAAGTTAAGTAGTGTGAACGATTACAAATGTGTTAAAAGGAGCCGCAGTAGCCGAATGGATAGACTCTCGTCTGCCGATCTGAAGGTATTGGATAGAATCCGAATCGAAACGAATTATTATTTCACAACTGACCTTGACTCCTAAGTCTTGTTCCAGAACTTGAATGCAAATCCGTTTTACAGATCTGACCTATTTTATGTAGACTATTAGTTCCTTGCCACTCACAGATGCATTTATACTTCGAAGAAAGCCCTAATTAGTCAACTCTTACGACATGCTTGTTAGGAAGTCAGTAGTTCTGTTCTTTTCCCTCCACACAATAGGGCTCTATAACTCACAGGGAGAGGATCTCATGAAATAAAGGCGGCCGGCGTGATGTTGCCGACATTGCTCACCGATCGGTCTATAAACATGTAGTTTGACATTATGTGCCCGAGGCCTTAGTGGTCGATAAAAGGATCCTTTCTCTTATTGCGCACATATTTCTGGGGGATCATAATGTATGTTTTGTTTGAAACTGTTGTGACTCTCTCGCCAATTCGCTAACTTGATTACGTAATCTGGGACTGAAGAACGACCGAAGCACGTTTTTTTTTATCTTCTGAGACAAGATATAAGAGATTTTAACTAATATCACACCGGTCGAAGCTACATGGTTAAATTGACTTGGCTGTTGTCGCACTGGATAACCGCTTTGGCATAGAAATGCCACTACCGCATTGGACTTTACGGTCATAGAAGAAGCTGTTCCCAAAACCATAGGCACAGCTCCATGTCTCTAGGGACTGATGGTTGCCAACGCAAGCTCTACGAGAGGTAAAACGTTTACGGTACTCTACGAGAGGTAAAACGTTTACGGTACTCTACGAGAGGTAAAACGTTTGCCTTGCTCTACGAGAGGTAAAACGTTTACGGTACTCTACGAGAGGTAAAACGTTTGCCTTGCTCTACGAGAGGTAAAACGTTTACGTACTCTACGAGAGGTAAAACGTTTACGGTACTCTACGAGAGGTAAAACGTTTACGGTACTCTACGAGAGGTAAAACGTTTGCCTTGCTCTACGAGAGGTAAAACGTTTACGGTACTCTACGAGAGGTAAAACGTTTACGGTACTCTACGAGAGGTAAAACGTTTACGGTACTCTACGAGAGGTAAAACGTTTACGGTACTCTACGAGAGGTAAAACGTTTACGGTACTCTACGAGAGGTAAAACGTTTGCCTTGCTCTACGAGAGGTAAAACGTTTGGCTTGCTCTACGAGAGGTAAAACGTTTACGGTACTCTACGAGAGGTAAAACGTTTACGGTACTCTACGAGAGGTAAAACGTTTACGAGAGCCAAGGGATGACTGTGAATCCCTAGCCGTGACCCAACCTGAAAAACAGCACGTTAATAATGTCATTTGTTGTTCTTGGTTTGAAAAGTGATTGGTCTAGTAGCTGCAACGTCAGGTCTCGTACAGAGGACCCATGTTCGAATATTTGGTAAAGTGTTTTCTTTTTCTAGTCAGTTGTCCGTGTTATTGTTTGTGGTCGTAGGTGTATGGAGAGATAAACTGAGGGACAGACGACCGATATACATCAAGACAGCTAAACAGGCAGATAGAATCCGGTCAAACAGACAGGCTGCAATACAGACACATGGACTGACAGATACACGTATCAATGAACCGACTAACTATTTTGTCCGACCTAAACAGGATCACATCTTCAATGTGAGGATAATTTTTGAAAAATGCAGAGAATACAATTTAGATCTCCATGCTTGTTTTAATAATTATAGCAAGGCATTTGATTGTGTCCAGCACCGCCAACTGTGGACTGTTATGAAAAGTATAGGGTGACCAGCGCATTTAGTGCAATTAATAGAAAATTTTTATCATGAACAACAAGCAGTCATCAGAGCAGCTGGTGAAACATCTGATTAGGTGCAACAAAAGGGGGGAAGGAGGCAGGGGTGCATTCTCTCACACCTATTCAATATATACGCAGAAAATATAATGAGAATTGTCAAAAATGACCAGACTTGTGACAGTTATGATCGGCTCAAAATTGGTGGCAACCCTATTCCGGAACTCCGCTACGCAGATGACACAGTCCTCCTTTCGTACAGTGTAAAGTTAATAGAAAATGTAATATTGTCCGTCCAAAAGCACAGTGAAGATCAAAATCTGTACTTGAATTTAAAGAAAACGAAAATAATGTCCACAGATAAAACTGGCTCTCACCCAAAAATAACAATAAATGATGAAGAAATTGAAAATGTCACAAACTTTGAATATCTAGGCTATATAATAAACAACAATGGAGACTGTTCGACAGAAATTAAAAGTAGGATGGCCATAGCAATGCAAAGATTGAACAGCCTTAAAAGTCTATGGTTAAGCACCATCAAGGAGATCAAAATTGAGATTTTGAGAGCATGCATCTTCCCTGTGGCTACATACGGATATGAGTCGTGGACTATCTCTCTGTCCTTAAGAAAGAGAATAGGGGCTTTTGAGCTGAAATGCTATACAGACATTCTCAGAATATCTTGGACAAAGAAGATGAGAAATATTGATATCTTAAAAGATCTGAACATCAAGGAAGATTGGCTAATAAACAGCATCCTTTCTCGAAAGCTGACATATTTTGGTCATATCAAGCGCCACGACGGATTGGAAAAAATTATAGCAGAAGGCATGGTACCAGGAAGGAGGGGCAGGGGCCGACCGACACGAAGATGGGCATATTATATAAGTGACTTCTTGAGTATGAATGTGCATGAGGCGGGAAAACTGGCGAGAGACCGAGTTTCTTTCAGGCAGACTGTGATGAGAGCGACGTTCTGCAAAGGACCTGCTACATGATGATGATGAAACAGGGAAAGACCGATAGAGGATGCAATACCGTACCAATGATTGAACCCGTACCTACCTATGTTCATGTACAGAATCTGAACCGCCTGTGGGTACAGAGACAGGGCGGTACAATTTCTCTTCAGGCCGTAATTTCTCAGCGTAATCTTCTGATAGTGATTGGACAGTAGCATCATGTTGCACGCTGAAAAGCACATAGTATGAAAAGCTTACATAATTTTTATTCATATATTCTTTTTCAGTTTGGAATACATTTGTTTGTTGTTTGTTTTAGTATCCAGAAGCCATGAGTTGTTAACCCTTAGGCTCGGTTTGCTATGAAGCTGAAACTAGGATTACCAGATTACCAGACTGGTAATATGGATATCGCAACCTTTCGGCCTTGATTCCAATGCAAATACCTTAAATCTGGGAGAAATGTGGCCTTTCTGCCTACCCCCGGGCGTGAACCTGGACCACAAGGAGTTTGTCACCCGGTCAGTCCAGTTTAGCCAACTACGCTAGAGAGCCGGGCTGGAATACATTTAAGTAGAGTTTTCAAGCAGCGAAGATGGAGTTTCTGAAACACATATTGAGGGTAATTTCGACAAGTCTTTGACGCTAGCTCGATTACGTAGTCTGGGAAAGAAGGCCTGCCAAAGCAGGTCTTTGCCGTCTTCAAAGTCAAGATATGAAAGACTGTAACCAAAGTGTCACTGGAGGAGGCTGTGTAATTACACAGGTTCAGCTGCTGTCATATCAGGTGACTGAGTAGCCATGGAAATGCTCTCAGCTGCAGCAGTGTTCATCAGAAAGAAAGAAAAAACAAAAAACGTGGGCAGGAAGAAAAGCTAACAAACATTGCAGTTACAGTCTAACCAGTGTATGACATTATATACGATAAGAAAGAAGCAAACAGTAGTATTTGGTCATGTAATGAAAAATGCATCATTTGGACATCGAGAAGAACTGGTTACACACACAGAGAGAGAGAGAGAGAGAGAGAGAGAGAGAGAGAGAGAGAGAGAGAGAGAGAGAGAGAGAGAGAGAGAGAGAGAAAGAGAGACGAGTGCGACCTTCTGTAAAGTACCTGTTGACTGGTGATGATAAATGAGAAATGAGGCGAGGAAGTAGTGACAATAGAAAGAACAGTAGTAGAAAATGCAGATAAATGTCAGATAACTTTTCCCGCCTACACCGCAAATGTGGTATAATAAAGGCATTAACTGGCAGGTTGGCAGGTTGGCAGGTTGGCAGGTTGGCAGTTTATTTGTTCAACTGATATGGAGGATGGAAAAAAAGATAGGGAAATAGAAACACGATGCCAACGAACCAGTGCACTTATACACCGACTGACACAGTTATTAAGACATTCAAAGATGAGTATAATCACCAAGAAACAGATTATAAACATAGAATGCATAACAACACTGTGCTACCAGTGCCAAACTTGGAAATTATCAAAAGTTATCCTACGTACAATTCTTTTTCTTCTTCTTCTTTTTCTGCCTTTCTATCCCCCAATGGAGCATAGGCCCTCAACCAACTCACGCCAAGTCATTCTATCCTTCGCCATTGCATGGAGTTCTCCCCATTTCCTCCCCATCTTTCAAACTTCATTCTCCAGCTCTCTTCTCCATGTGTTTTTTGACCTTCCTTTATTCCTATGCCCCTGTGGGATCCAATGCAAAGACATTCTTGTTATGCTGTTCTCCTGTTTTCTCGGTGTGTGACCTATCCAACGCCAGCGTCTTTTCCTCACCTCTTGGTCCACTGGAGCCTGTTTAGTTCTCTCCCAAAGTTCTACATTAGTTATTCTATTATACCATTTTATTCCCTCTATTCTGCGCAGGCACCAGTTAATGAATGTCTGTAATTTATTAGTAATTGCCTTGGTTGTTCTCCATGTTTCCGCCCCATACAATAGTACTGATTTGACATTAGAATTAAAAATTTTTAGTTTAGTATTTCTTTTAATTTTTTTTTTGACCTCCACAAATTCCCTAGTGCTATAAAAGCCCCTCTTGCCTTTTGTATTCTTATTTTAATATCTCTATCAGTTCCTCCATCTTTATCTACATTACTGCCTAAATAGGTGCACGACTCCACGTCTTGGAGTGGGGTGCCATTAAGAGAAACCGCATTACTATTTGCCAATTCATTATCTTTGTCTTTCCTTTATGGATTTTCAGACCAAGCTGCTTTGATCTCGCATTAAGTATATTTAATTTATCTTGCATCTGATTCCGTGAATGGGACAGAAGACCAATATCATCAGCGAAGTCCAGATCATCAAGCTGTTTTGTAGGGGTCCACTGAATTCCATTCTTGGTGTTAGCAGTTACTGTTTTCATAGTCCAGTCTATAGCCAGTAAAAATAAGAGAGGCGACAAAAGACATCCCTGTCGCACACCTGTTTTTATTTCAAATGCATCTGTTAGCTTTCCCTCATGAAGAACTCGACATTTCATGTCTTTATATGTTGCCTTTACTAAGTTGATAATTTTCTGTGGGATTTCATAGTGCCCCATCAATTTCCAGAGAGATTCCCTATCTATGCTGTCAAATGCTTTTTCATAGTCTATAAATCCAATGTAAAGTGGTGAGTTCAGTTCAATGCTTTGCTCTATTATAATACGTAGTTAATGAATGTCTGTACTTTATTAGTAATTGACTTAGTTGTTCTCCATGTTTCCGCCCCATCTACGTACAATTAACACATGTGAAATGAGATCAATGGGAAAAGCCGCCAACTTAACCATCCGAGACAGAGTTGAATGCTGAATGTTGAATTAAGAATCGACAGCACAGCACTGGGGACACCCTCATGAGCGCTCCGTCCCTATCTTTATCAGCAAGCGAAGAGTTACAATTCCGATGGCATGGCTGTCTGATTGTATATCCGTCTCGCCTTTTTCCTGAGTATCGAGCGTCTTCTAGATCCCCGTGTAACTCCTCGCAGTGCGTATTCCAGAGAGAGAGAGAGAGAGAGAGAGGGAGAGAGAGAGAGAGAGAGAGAGAGGGGGGGGGAGAGAGGGAGGAGAGAGAGAGAGGGAGAGGAGAGAGAGAGTTAGAAATGGCATTATCAGAAGAGATGTTTGGTCAGACACTTCTATTATTCTGGTCACAGCTCTATGAATTCATCCCATTGTATTTTTCAACATTTCCCTCAGGGAATTTTTCCAATGCATTTTGATTTAAATCCTCGATGAAATAAAATATACTGGTTCTGAAAAGAAAAGGATCTATTACCATCCATCCATCCATGTCTTTTGGAGAAAAGAAAAAGATTTGTCAAGTCCAACCAGCACCTTCAAGGGGGAGCTTAGGTTA
>CAJHNH020001232.1:0-187267 GCA_905116865.2 Candidula unifasciata | reverse complement strand
TGTTTGTGTGATCACAATTATAAATTCACTTGCAGCTTCCACTAAATGGCAAGAAAAGACTTGTTCATGTTTGCGGCACTGGCTTAATGTTCTGTGTTGTACTAATAGTATTTGTGTGGTGATTCTTCAGCCAGTGGAACTGTTGCCTCTTCATCCAGCAGAAGCCTTGCAATGTTGCTCAGTTCTGCTTAATGGCAAACAGTTAAACTGTTGGATTCACTTTGGATGACTGTGCAGTAAAATATGGATGACTGTGCATTGATATAGACGTGGAAATGGATGACTGCAGTGATACAGAGTCAGAATGGATGACTATGCAGTTGTGTACTCGAAAATGGATATTCGTCCAGTCATATAGTCAAAAATATAAGTGCAGTGATATAAAGTCAAATACAAATGACTGCAATTATAACAAAAGTCAAAACAGATGGCTGTGGCATGCATTTTTTTTTTAAAGTGCCAATAATGTACAGAAACGTGTATGGATATCCTGTGATTAAACTGTTGGATTCATATGTGCAATGATATGGACAGTCAAAAATGATTAGCTGTGTTATACTTCCCCCCCCCCCCCCCCCCCCATGTGTCAATAATCTGTATGGGTGTATTGCCCTTAAAACGCTTGTCTGCGGCAGTAACAGGACAGTCTGTCCTTTGAGTTGCCTTTACAAAACAGTTTTTAGCATAGCAGATTTTCAGTTGTGCCAGTGATCAGGTAGAGACTTTTGTGTAACTATTCAGCATGGGATAAGACAGTATGTAGCTCAAGGTACTTGCAGACTGGATGGGAGAAGCTCGAGTCTTTGACCGCGAGAGAACAGAAACTTGTCTTTGTATGCAAACTAAAGGAGCTTGAAATTGAAACTGGATGCAAGATGCATGTCTGTGGCAGTGAGAGTACAAGTGTATCTTTTAGTTCTGTCATAATAGGACAGATCTTCAGTTGTTAAATGATCATGCAAACATACTTCTTTGCCCTTATACAGAATTCAGACTTCCTGTCCAGAATGGAGGAATAGGGATCCCAGAATGTTTAGCCTCGAAATTTATTTCCTTCCGACAGCGCTTTGCTAATGCATTTTCCACATATGGACCGAAGTCTGCGGTTTTGCTGCCTGAGCTTAGTGCCTAGTGCAGCACTGCGAGCTGTGTTTTTCATGTGCAATGCCTTTCATTTATGCAGCGGTTGGGTCATGGTATTCAAAATGGCCAATAGTCTGTTAACAAATGGGCTGGTGAAATAACCTTATGTAATCATTTGTAGCCATCTTATTGTGATCAAGTACTTCCATCAATGACAAGCTGCATTTCTGATGCTGACTGTTGGGGTTGGCACCTCTAGCATTTACTGCATGCACATATTTCTGGATTGTTCTGGGAGAATCACTTGTTCACCAGTTTTTCCAGCGGGGCAGTGAAGGACATTTCATGTGATGTTTACACAGGAAGGAAACAAGTGCGGGGTGACCCAACTGCAGTGAAGTTGAAACCTCTACTCAGACCTAGACTATAGAACATTCAAAAAGATGACGATATGTCGCCTAAATGAACTTGAGATTCAAACTGGATGGAACATGCCTGAGTCTGTAGCACTGAGAGGACAATTTATTTTTTATAGGAAAAATTTGAAACCTGTGCCCGGGATCATGCAGATAATTAAGCAATCATGATACAAAATTCATTTAGATAACAATATGCCGACTAAAGGAATTTTACATTCAGTCTGGTTGAATATTCATATCAATGTTTCCACGTTGTATATTTGAACAAAGAAGACACAAACAATATATTGCACAATTTATTGCATTTAATATTTCGCTGTATCTCGCCAGGTGCATACTACAGTAAAAAAACTTAATGTATTCAGAAAGAGATGGTTCTGTCTTTACGGCTGCCCTGGTAAAAATAGGCAGTCATGTTTGATCGTTGTTGAAATTGTACTTCAGTTGTAAAGGATTCACTTATTTACTTCATTTATGTAATTGTTACTGTAGTATGCACCTGACGAGTACTGCGAAATATGCCAGGCAATAAATTGTGCAATCTATTCTTCTAGAGGTACCTTTCGTAGGGCAGATTTCATATGTTCAGTTGTGCCAGTGATCAGGCTAAAACCTGTATGTAATGACACCCCATGTGGGTTCTGGGGACCCATTGTGAGGACAATAAAAAATAGATCAACAACCTCACCAACAGGAGTGTACTGATTGGTAGCAGGCTTTGAAGTCAGGTGTTATCTGGCAAGAAACCAACAGTCTGCCTACAGGTAGATCTGTAAAACACAACACTCAGGTTCTGGAACAAGACTCAAGTCCAGGGGTGGACAGACAATCAAAACTGTCCGCTGGAGATTATAGCTGGTGAACGGAAAGACAAAAGTGATGAAACATGTAAAAAAAACTTTATGTGCAGATTTTTAACGACAATTCTTTCTTTGAGTGCCAGACTGGATTACTAATTCCACTAAGCATGCCCATATGTAGGCAGTGATTTTTCTTTCCTTGTACAAGTGATCATTTATAGAATGTGTTTTCCTTTTACAAGTGACTACTTATAGACTGTACACTAGGCTTTCCTTGTACAAGTGACCATTTATAGACTGCTTTCCTTTTACAAGTGATCATTTATAGATTATGCTTTCCTTGAACAAGTTTTATAGACTGCTTTCCTTTTACAAGTGATCATTTATAGATTATGCTTTCCTTGTACAAGTGACCATATAGAGACTGCTTTCTGTGTACAAGTGATCATTTATAGAATGTGTTTTCCTTGTACAAGTGACTACTTATAGACTGTACACTAGACTTTCCTTGTACAAGTGACCATTTATAGACTGCTTTCTTTTTACAAGTGATCATTTATAGACTATGCTTTCCTTGTACAAGTGACCATTTATAGACTGCTTTCCTTGTACAAGTGACTATTTATGTACAATGCTTACCTTTTACAGACGACCATTTATAGACTATGCTTTCCTTGTACAAGTAACCATTTATAGACTGCTTTCCTTGTACAAATGACTATTTATGTACAATGCTTTCCTTTTACAGGTGACCATTTATAGACTGCTTTCCTTGCACAAGTGACTATGTACGAATCTTTTCTTTTACAGACGACCATTTATAGACTGCTTTCCTTGTACAAGTGACTATTTATGTACGATGCTTTTCTTTTACAGACGACCATTTATAGACTGTTTTCCTTGTACAAGTAACCATTTATAGACTGCTTTCCTTGTACAAGTGACTATTTATGTACAATGCTTCCCTTTCACAGACGACCATTTATGTACAATGCTTTCCTTTTACAGACGATCATTTATAGACTTTGCTTTCCTTGCTCAGCCTCAGTTGCATTACAAGGAGGCTAGCTGACCAGTTCATGTCTACATACACCAATAAGGCCTAGCACATAAACTAGAGACTTGAAAAGGAAATTACTGTAAATATTTTAGCCAAACAAAAACGTTCATTGCTGGCAAATGTTACCAAAGACAAGATAGAGATGGGTATGTTTGTCAATGCCTCGTGACACTGGCCAGAATGACTTTCCAGTGGACCTAGGAGAACCTGAAGAAGGGCAATAGAAAGGGACATGAAGGAGAATAAACTGACATGGGATATAGGACCATTTCCCACAGCTTTAGGTAAATAGGGCATTTAGACCTGTATTCTATAGACCATTTAGCACTTGGGTGGGTGATGTGGTCAACATCACGCCAGCCACTTTTACTTCCCAGGACCTAACCTGGTACCCATTTAAGGCTGCGTTGACGTGGAAGCCACAGACATATTTTAAAAATGTCCAGCTCTGTTCGGATTTGAACCCACAACCTTTGGATCCACGGGAAAGTGCCTAGCTGTTACATCTGTCATGGAACACCAAAAGCAAGTGACCACCAGCAGTGGAAATCACTTGTAAATGCCTTATGTCAACAACATGAAGAAAATATAGACAGATAGGATGGCCTGAACAGTAAGACAGTGTTAGGAATCAAATTTGCAGTGATCACACAAGTTTCAGTTGTCAGTTTCTCAGACAGTGTTGAGACTGGCAGTTGCAATGTTGCTGATTGCATGTTTTCCTTGGTGTTGTTTTAACACTGACAATGATTGTAAACGTATTTGTTGCAGCCTCATGTGTTTGAACACAGTTCCTCGCTCAGAGTTAACTCATTTTTGCTTGCACATTTCTGTGTTTGCAGATGATAGTGTTGCTATGGCGCATGCTCCTCCCCTTAGCTGAAAGGCTGGGCAGTGTTGTAGAGACCATGTATTGTCTATGTCCCCATAGCTGAAAGCCTGGGCAGTGTTGTAGAGACCATGTATTGTCTATGTCCCCATAGCTGAAAGACTGGGCAGTGTTGTAGAGACCATGTATTGTCCATGTCCCCATAGCTGAAAGGCTGGCAGTGTTGTAGAGGTGGGGACCATGTATTGTCCATGTCCCCATAGCTGAAAGACTAGGCAGTGTTGTAGAGACCATGTATTGCCCATGTCTTCATAGCTGAAAGACTAGGCAGTGTTGTAGAGACCATGTATTGTCTATAATCCTATAGCTGAAAGGCTGGGCAGTGTTGTAGAGACCATGTATTGTCTATGTCCCCAAAGCTGAAAGGCTGGGCAGTGTTGTAGAGACCATGTATTGCCCATGTCTTCATAGCTGAAAGGCTGGGCAGTGTTGTAGAGACCATGTATTATCTATGGGGGCAGTGTTGTAGAGACCATGTATTGTCTATGTCCCCATAGCTGAAAGGCTGGTCAGTGTTGTAGAGACCATGTGTTGTCTATGTCCCCATAGCTGAAAGGCTGGTCAGTGTTGTAGAGACCATGTCCCCATAGCTGAAAGGCTGGTCAGTGTTGTAGAGACCATGTATTGTCCATGTCCCCATAGCTGAAAGACTGGTCAGTGTTGTAGAGAGACCATGTATTGTCCATGTCCCCATAGCTGAAAGGCTGGGCAGTGTTGTAGAGACCATGTGTTGTCTATGTTCCTATAGCTGAAAGGCTGGGCAGTGTTGTAGAGACCATGTGTTGTCTATGTTCCCATAGCTGAAAGGCTGGGCAGTGTTGTAGAGACCATGTATTATCTATGGGGGCAGTGTTGTAGAGACCATGTATTGTCTATGTCCCCATAGCTGAAAGGCTGGTCAGTGTTGTAGAGACCATGTATTGTCCATGTCCCCATAGCTGAAAGACTGGTCAGTGTTGTAGAGACCATGTATTGTCTATGTCCCCATAGCTGAAAGCCTGGGCAGTGTTGTAGAGACCATGTATTGTCTATGTCCCCATAGCTGAAAGACTGGGCAGTGTTGTAGAGACCATGTATTGTCCATGTCCCCATAGCTGAAAGGCTGGGCAGTGTTGTAGAGACCATGTATTGTCCATGTCCCCATAGCTGAAAGACTAGGCAGTGTTGTAGAGACCATGTATTGCCCATGTCTTCATAGCTGAAAGACTAGGCAGTGTTGTAGAGACCATGTATTGTCTATAATCCTATAGCTGAAAGGCTGGGCAGTGTTGTAGAGACCATGTATTGTCTATGTCCCCAAAGCTGAAAGGCTGGGCAGTGTTGTAGAGACCATGTATTGCCCATGTCTTCATAGCTGAAAGGCTGGGCAGTGTTGTAGAGACCATGTATTATCTATGGGGGCAGTGTTGTAGAGACCATGTATTGTCTATGTCCCCATAGCTGAAAGGCTGGTCAGTGTTGTAGAGACCATGTGTTGTCTATGTCCCCATAGCTGAAAGGCTGGTCAGTGTTGTAGAGACCATGTCCCCATAGCTGAAAGGCTGGTCAGTGTTGTAGAGACCATGTATTGTCCATGTCCCCATAGCTGAAAGACTGGTCAGTGTTGTAGAGACCATGTATTGTCCATGTCCCCATAGCTGAAAGGCTGGGCAGTGTTGTAGAGACCATGTGTTGTCTATGTTCCCATAGCTGAAAGGCTGGGCAGTGTTGTAGAGACCATGTATTATCTATGGGGGCAGTGTTGTAGAGACCATGTATTGTCTATGTCCCCATAGCTGAAAGGCTGGTCAGTGTTGTAGAGAACATGTATTGTCCATGTCCCCATAGCTGAAAGACTGGTCAGTGTTGTAGAGACCATGTATTGTCCATGTCCCCATAGCTGAAAGGCTGGGCAGTGTTGTAGAGACCATGTATTGTCCATGTCCCCATAGCTGAAAGGCTGGGCAGTGTTGTAGAGACCATGTATTATCTATGGGGGCAGTGTTGTAGAGACCATGTATTGTCTATGTCCCCATAGCTGAAAGGCTGGTCAGTGTTGTAGAGACCATGTGTTGTCTATGTCCCCATAGCTGAAAGGCTGGTCAGTGTTGTAGAGACCATGTCCCCATAGCTGAAAGGCTGGTCAGTGTTGTAGAGACCATGTATTGTCCATGTCCCCATAGCTGAAAGACTGGTCAGTGTTGTAGAGACCATGTATTGTCCATGTCCCCATAGCTGAAAGGCTGGGCAGTGTTGTAGAGACCATGTGTTGTCTATGTTCCTATAGCTGAAAGGCTGGGCAGTGTTGTAGAGACCATGTGTTGTCTATGTTCCCATAGCTGAAAGGCTGGGCAGTGTTGTAGAGACCATGTATTATCTATGGGGGCAGTGTTGTAGAGACCATGTATTGTCTATGTCCCCATAGCTGAAAGGCTGGTCAGTGTTGTAGAGACCATGTATTGTCCATGTCCCCATAGCTGAAAGACTGGTCAGTGTTGTAGAGACCATGTATTGTCCATGTCCCCATAGCTGAAAGGCTGGGCAGTGTTGTAGAGACCATGTGTTGTCTATGTTCCCATAGCTGAAAGGCTGGGCAGTGTTGTAGAGACCATGTGTTGTCTATGTTCCTATAGCTGAAAGGCTGGGCAGTGTTGTAGAGACCATGTATTATCTATGGGGGCAGTGTTGTAGAGACCATGTATTGTCTATATCCCCATAGCTGAAAGGCTGGGCAGTGTTGTAGAAACCATGTATTATCTATGTCCCCATAGCTGAAAGGCTGGGCAGTGTTGTAGAGACCATGTGTTGTCTATGTTCCCATAGCTGAAAGGCTGGGCAGTGTTGTAGAGACTATGTGTTGTCTATGTTCCCATAGCTGAAAGGCTGGGCAGTGTTGTAGAGACCATGTATTATCTATGGGGGCAGTGTTGTAGAGACCATGTATTATCTATGGGGGCAGTGTTGTAGAGACCATGTATTGACCATGTCCCCATAGCTGAAAGACTGGGCAGTGTTGTAGAGACCATGTATTGTCCATGTCCCCATAGCTGAAAGACTGGTCAGTGTTGTAGAGACCATGTATTGTCTATGTCCCCATAGCTGAAAAGGCTGGTCAGTGTTGTAGAGACCATGTATTGTCTATGTCCCCATAGCTGAAAGACTGGGCAGTGTTGTAGAGACCATGTATTGTCCATGTCCCCCAAAGCTGAAAGGCTGGTCAGTGTTGTAGAGACCATGTATTGTCCATGTCCCCATAGCTGAAAGACTAGGCAGTGTTGTAGAGACCATGTATTGTCTATAATCCTATAGCTGAAAGGCTGGGCAGTGTTGTAGAGACCATGTATTGTCTATGTCCCCATAGCTGAAAAGGCTGGTCAGTGTTGTAGAGACCATGTATTGTCCATGTCCCCATAGCTGAAAGACTGGGCAGTGTTGTAGAGACCATGTGTTGTCTATGTTCCCATAGCTGAAAGGCTGGGCAGTGTTGTAGAGACCATGTGTTGTCTATGTTCCCATAGCTGAAAGGCTGGGCAGTGTTGTAGAGACCATGTGTTGTCTATGTTCCTATAGCTGAAAGGCTGGGCAGTGTTATAGAGACCATGTGTTGTCTATGTTCCCATAGCTGAAAGGTATTGTCTGTTCCCATAGCTGAAAGGTATTGTCTATGTCCCCATAGCTGAAAGACTGGGCAGTGTTGTAGAGACCATGTATTGTCTATGTCCCCTTAGCTGAAAGACTGGGCAGTGTTGTAGAGACCATGTATTGTCCATGTCCCCATAGCTGAAAGACTAGGTAGTGTTGTAGAGACCATGTATTGTCTATAATCCTATAGCTGAAAGGCTGGTCAGTGTTGTAGAAACCATGTCCCCATAGCTGAAAGACTGGTCAGTGTTTTAGAGACCATGTATTGTCCATGTCCCCATAGCTGAAAGGCTGGGCAGTGTTGTAGAGACTATGTGTTGTCTATGTTCCTATAGCTGAAAGGCTGGGCAGTGTTGTAGAGACCATGTGTTGTCTATGTTCCCATAGCTGAAAGGCTGGGCAGTGTTGTAGAGACCATGTATTATCTATGGGGGCAGTGTTGTAGAGACCATGTATTGTCTATGTCCCCATAGCTGAAAGGCTTGTCAGTGTTGTAGAGACCATGTATTGTCCATGTCCCCATAGCTAAGACTGGTCAGTGTTGTAGAGACCATGTATTGTCCATGTCCCCATAGCTGAAAGGCTGGGCAGTGTTGTCTATGTTCCCATAGCTGAAAGGCTGGGCAGTGTTGTAGAGACCATGTGTTGTCTATGTTCCTATAGCTGAAAGGCTGGGCAGTGTTGTAGAGACCATGTATTATCTATGGGGGCAGTGTTGTAGAGACCATGTATTGTCTATGTCCCCATAGCTGAAAGGCTGGGCAGTGTTGTAGAGACCATGTATTATCTATGGGGGCAGTGTTGTAGAGACCATGTATTGTCTATATCCATATAGCTGAAAGGCTGGGCAGTGTTGTAGAAACCATGTATTATCTATGTCCCAATAGCTGAAAGGCTGGGCAGTGTTGTAGAGACCATGTGTTGTCTATGTTCCCATAGCTGAAAGGCTGGGCAGTGTTGTAGAGACTATGTGTTGTCTATGTTCCCATAGCTGAAAGGCTGGGCAGTGTTGTAGAGACCATGTATTATCTATGGGGGCAGTGTTGTAGAGACCATGTATTGTCTATGTCCCCATAGCTGAAAGGCTGGGCAGTGTTGTAGAGACCATGTATTATCTATGGGGGCAGTGTTGTAGAGACCATGTATTGTCTATATCCATATAGCTGAAAGGCTGGGCAGTGGTAGAAACCATGTATTATCTATGTCCCAATAGCTGAAAGGCTGGGCAGTGTTGTAGAGACCATGTATTGTCTATGTCCCCATAGCTGAACGACTGGGCAGTGTTGTAGAGACCATGTATTGTCCATGTCCCCATAGCTGAAAGACTAGGCAGTGTTGTAGAGACCATGTATTGTCTATATCCTATAGCTGAAAGGCTGGGCAGTGTTGTAGAGACCATGTGTTGTCTATGTTCCCATAGATGAAAGGCTGGGCAGTGTTGTAGAGACCATGTGTTGTCTATGTTCCCATAGCTGAAAGGCTGGGCAGTGTTGTAGAGACCATGTATTGTCTATGTCCCCATAGCTGAAAGGCTGGTCAGTGTTGTAGAGACCATGTATTGTCCATGTCCCCATAGCTGAAAGACTGGGCAGTGTTGTAGAGACCATGTATTGTCTATGGGGGCAGTGTTGTAGAGACCATGTATTGTCTATGTCCCCTTAGCTGAAAGACTGGGCAGTGTTGTAGAGACCATGTATTGTCTATGTCCCCATAGCTGAACGACTGGGCAGTGTTGTAGAGACAATGTATTGTCCATGTCCCCATAGCTGAAAGACTAGGCAGTGTTGTAGAGACCATGTATTGTCTATAATCCTATAGCTGAAAGGCTGGGCAGTGTTGTAGAGACCATGTGTTGTCTATGTTCCCATAGCTGAAAGGCTGGGCAGTGTTGTAGAGACCATGTATTATCTATGGGGGCAGTGTTGTAGAGACCATGTGTTGTCTATGTTCCCATAGCTGAAAGGCTGGGCAGTGTTGTAGAGACCATGTATTGTCTATGTTCCCATAGCTGAAAGGCTGGGCAGTGTTGTAGAGACCATGTATTGTCTATGTTCCCATAGCTGAAAGGCTGGGCAGTGTTGTAGAGACCATGTATTGTCTATGTTCCCATAGCTGAAAGGCTGGGCAGTGTTGTAGAGACCATGTATTGTCTATGTTCCCATAGCTGAAAGGCTGGGCAGTGTTGTAGAGACCATGTATTGTCTATGTTCCCATAGCTGAAAGGCTGGTCAGTGTTGTAGAGACCATGTATTGTGATCCCTCTTTCAGCCTTTCTTATTTATCCAAAGGAAAGGTAAAACCGGTACCTTTAAAACAAAGCATGCTACAGAAGCTGCCAAATCAGAAGAGAATTGCGGTGTCCGTCTGCCAATCCGAGCTTCGTTGTTACTATTATTTACAATATTCTACAGCATTCCGAGCCCTTGAGGTTCATTGCCCCAGATATCTCTTTTTATTTTTGTGGTTGGCCTTCTCTAATACTGTTTGTAGGTCTCTCTGGATATTATGTCTAGTCTTTGTGGCCTGATGTAGTAATTTTTACCTCTGTCATCTGACAGTCTGCTTGCCCCAGCATCTTAGGATAATCATATTCATTCCTTATGCATGTGTTGGGACTGGCAATATGAGAGTTCCTCTTTGAGTCTGGCACTGATATTAGCTATGAAAATGTTGGCGAAAGTCACATTTGTTCTTCATATAATGTTGGGGGACAAACATTCGCAGTTATTAGTTACTCAGATAATGTTGGGACTGATGGTTACATTAGTTACTCAGATAATGTTGGGACTCAAATTTGCAAGAATACTTCCTCATTGTTGAAGCAATGTTGGGACTGATATTTGCAATGACTATACTAAGATTAGTAGTTTCTCAGGCAATATTGGAACTAATGTTTGCAAAGATATATAGCTCTTTAGACGGTGATGGGAATTTGCAATGATAGGTCTTCAGTTAAAATGTGCAAATGACAATTTGTCACAGTGTTGAGACTGGCAGTTGCAATGATGCTGGTTGCATGTCTTGGTTTTTTTTTTTTTCCACTTATATAACTAAATGTATTTGTTGCAGCCTCATAACTAACATTGCCAAAGATTATGTACAAACATTTGTGTAAATATCTTTTTCTGTCAGTATTTGCTCAACGTTACTGTAACAGATGGTAGGTGGCCGAGCCAAGGGGAGTTTGCTATGTTGTCTTAGGTTTGACTTTACAGCTGGTATTATGAATTCCTCACATGCTCTGGGGGCCCCTATTTTAGGGAATGAAAGAAAACAAGCATGTTGTAAATGGAGATTAAATTAATGTTTTGCCAAACTCGGATGTGTTGGACCGAAAAAATAGAAATTGCAGCCTAGCTGTAAACCGCAACACAGTGTGATGGCAGACGCAGAACAAGTATAATGTAGTTACTTTTATGCCTCTTGTCCATCAAAATGTTGCTGGACAATGTTAAGAACTAGAATGGGGGAAAGAGAAAGTAAATGTATTATCTATGTAAGAACTAGAAGTGAAGGAAAAATTAAAATAACTATAACTGAGGGATAAAAAAAAAAATAACTAGAACTGAGGGAAACTAGAACTGGAGGGTCAGAACTGAAATGAGGTGCAACATATAAATGTAAGTGGATTTTTGACTAAGTGCCATTTACACCTTTGTGCACAGCCACAGTTAAGCAGCAGTTGGAAATTAGTGGTGTATTTGTATATTTTTTCATATGTATATTAGTCGGCTCTGTAATGCCGGGTTCAATCTCAGGTGCAGGCCATGCGCAGTGTGTTGGTTTTGACAGTGGTATTAAGAAAACTGACCAGAAAGCAATGGCAAACTACTGGACATAAATTTTCCTGGGGGGGGGGGGGGCAAAAAAACCACACAACCAGGGCTGCAACGTACCTTTTAGATTATTAGTGTAATTATCATAGCCAACATCCATCTTTCAGGGGGGTGGGAGGAGATATTTTTCCTGCGAGGGCTATCTGGCCAAAGCTACAAAAAAAATTTTTTTTTAAATATTGCGTGAGGAGAGGGAAACAAGGCCAACATCAACTTAATTTAATTTAGCTGTAAACCTCAGCCACCATATTGAAACATTTAATGTTTAACAAGCAAAGAAGGCTCAAATCGTCATAAACACTCTTTTGCAACAACCAAATCTCAGTCATAAAAATACCACGAAACACCAACACTTAAACAGGATATCTGAGAATGGTGGAGGTAAAAAAGAATAACTAAGGAAACTTTATTCAAACTTGTAACGGGTTTGTGTGCGAGAGAGAGATGTCATCTTCCTTGTCCTTTGCAGTTTTTTTTTAGGGGGAGGGGGGATGTTCGCCACACAAAAAGTTTGGCAAAAAAAAAAATGGAAAAATGGGGTGGGGGTCTCGTGTACCACCTGTAATGTCTGTCTACCTACTGTCTGTGTTTTTATATCTTATGTACCACCTATAGAATGTTGTGTAGAGGGAAAAACCCAAAAATTAATGAAAATGCTTGACAGCTCCAGGACTGGCACTCAGACTTCAAGATATCTCCACCACATCGCCACTGCCTCCTACATCTAACAGCCTTTTCTTCTTCACCAACTGGCCATCATCATCATCATGTGGCTCAGCCAGTCGCTTGCGGCCTGTCTGTGTGGTTTCAGTGACAGCAGTATCTTCACTCTCCATCAGAATTAGATCATCAGCGTCATCGCCTCCATTAGCTGCTTTGTCTGCAATAATAATGTCAGAAAATATAGTTACTAACACAGTAACTACAGAAACTGAGCTGGGCTGATAGGGGCATGTCGCAGCCTAGCTGTAAGGAAGGGTTCACGACCTCTCACAATACACAAATCAAATGGGTGGCCTAACCCTTTTCAATACATGTGACCAAACCATTTATTTGTTCTTTCTTTCCCTTCACCTGGCTAAGCCCTCCATTTTGCCAGTTATCACCAAGTTCTCGCCCATTCCTTCTCTTAACATGTCCAAAAGATATAGACATCTCTACGTTTCTCTACAATTTATGGTCTCATGACAATCATAGCACCAACAGTAAGTAGTACAGCTACAAAAGCATATTATTCCACTCAGAATGCAACAACTGAGATATGAAGATCAACGTAGACAACACAGAAGTGATAACATTCTCCAGAAAAGGAAGAACCAAAAAATATCAAAATTGATGAACACCGGTTAAAGCAGGCGAAGGATTTTTTTTTTTTAAATAAAGAAATCCAACAAAGATGCAATAAAGCCAATCAAGTTTTGGGCCTAATGGCACCAATTATCAAATGTAGGCATGTGAATATGAACACTAAAAGAACACAGTATTCTTACCAATGCTCTGCTATCAATGTCAAACATGGATGACAAAAATTGACAATATATAGAAGCGTGATACTCAAGGCAGAGAAAATAGACAGCATACACAGGAGGGATATTCAAGACGGACAATGGGCAGGAAATGGAAGGAGAACATCACTTAGTGGATAAATAATGTAAGGAACCTGCCATTAGATGATACCTACATCTGAAAATTATGGACATAACATCAAAATATAGAGCTCAGTTTCACAGACAGACAGAAACAAAAATAAAGATATAAATGTCCAACCAGAAATTGATCTGTTCAAGCATGCCAGTAGCTCAATAACTGGAGATGAAAGATGTGTGCACTAAAGAGGTTCTATGTTGTGTCATGCAGCACTGGGTAGAACGGGAGATATTCTTTGCAATCTGTCTTTGTTAAAAGAAGACAAGGAGTTAGTTCTTAAGAACTAGAGTCCCAGTGTGTATTTTCTTTGTAATTACTCTTTTCTGCTCTTCTTGCATTCACTGGCTTTCTGTCCACTTCTGGACTTTGGTCTTGTTCTGGAACTCGAGCTGTGCACACTTCTGTTTTACAGATCTGGCTCACTTGTATGCAGACTGTTGGTTTCAGCCTCTTAGGAGATTCACTCCGACTTAGAAGGAAACCCCTAAATAGTGGACTTTTATCGTCACAGATAAGACCAATAAAAAGACCTCAAATACCAGACATAAATTACAGACTAACCTGTTGTAGATGTAGACTCCTTTGGATGAAAGTCTGACAAATCTCCAACCACTTCAAACTCCTTCTCCTCATCCAGCTTCTCCCTGTTAACATACAGAGGAACAATCAAACTGTATCCAGAACAATGCTGGTCTAACAGACAAGACATGGCTCCACAACAGACAGATAAACACAGGGGGGGAAGGTAACATGGTTTAATACTCACATTTTCAAATGAAAGTCGGCATGGCTAGCGAGGGGTTTGCTGTTTGACTGCAGCTTCTTAGTGTTTGCCAGCTGGAAAACTCCGATGGAAAGTTCTGGATGTTCGTGTTCCAGAACTTGAATTTTGCATGTGCATCCGTTTTACAGATCTGTCCTGTTTGTATGCAGACTGTTGATTTTTCACCCCAGCAGAAAGTTCTAGATATTACACCACTTCTGGACCTCAATCATGTTCCAGAACTTTGTGCATACACATCTGTTTGATAGATCTGACTTTGTATATGCAGACTGTTGGTTTTTCACCCCAGCAGAAAGTTCTAGATATTACACCACTTCTGGACCTCAGTCATGTTCCAGAACTTTGTGCATACACATCTGTTTGATAGATCTGACTTTGTATATGCAGACTGTTGGTTTCAGGCAGATGCACTCCAAAGGAAACCAACTTAATCCAGTTTTATGAAACCTTTGTTAAGGGAATTTTTTTAAACCCCAATACTTTTTGAACAAAGCATGCTGAAGATACTGCTGGATCAGGACAGCAGTGCTCAAAAAGTACTCTGATTTTACCTCAACATAAGATGGCACAGCAAACTCTCCATTTGCAGACACCATTTTTTAGAATCAGTCAAAAGATTTTTAAAAAAGGGGGGGGGGGGGGGGGATTGCATAAGTTACAATCATTTAGTGAGAATGAGAGGATGAAAAAGAATAAATGAGTAAGAATAATAGTATAAGAGAATGAGACAGGATGAAACAGAATACATAAGAGAAAGTGTAGAGGAATGAACCATTAACTGAGAAAGAATATAACAATATGAACCAGAATGAAAGTATAAGAATATGAAAGACAAAGAGAGAAACAGAGACAGGAACATTATCAGACAAAAGAAAAAAACAAACCACTCACACGTGAGCCACAGTTATGTTGAGATTATAGTTCTGCAGGAAGTCGTCACACTTGAGTCTGGTGTTGTTGCCGATGGCAAAGTCTGACAAAAACTTGTCATTGTTTTCTGTTGGAAGTACAAGGGGTAGATAATTACCTCTCAGAAAACAGCAGGTCCGCTCAAGCGGCTGGCATTTCATGACCTATATACAACTGATTTTATCTGGTTTTCAGTGACTACACATTTGACTGGGGATCAACATGTATATTGAAACCAATATTTCTGTGCTTTCTCTGATCAATTGTTGACATACAAACCAGATGAACTGTTTGTAACCTTTCTGTTCATTACTGCTGAACTGAAAACCAAGCATGATTGTCAAAATCTCTCTCTCCCACTTGCATGCACGCACGCAAACACACATGTATGTATGCATATGTGGGTGTATCTGTGTCGAGTATGTGTGTTTGTATGAATGCAGGTGTATGTGTTCAGACTAACAAATCAGATGGTTCCTAAAATGTTAATGTTTAACTTTCTGTTTATCATCACCAGACTAGCAAATAAGTTTCGTTACTGAAATATATATCACCTTTATATCTCTTTTGTTCATTACGGCCAGATCGACAACCGAGCATGATTCCTAAAATGTCTACATTTGCTATTTTTATACAATAAAACCTCATTAACACAAACTGGCTAAAGAACAACATGTGGTTAAGACGAACAAAGTTGTCCCAGCAGGGAGGTCTTATTGTCAGTCCCCGTTTAGCATCAATTTTGTTTAACATAAACATGATTTTCAGTCATCAGGAATTTCTGATAGCATGGGTTTAGTGTTTTCCACTACTTCTTCAAGTTCACCAGTTGTAAACTCTGGTGGAAAGTCCTGGTTGTTCATCCACTTCTGGATAGTCCTGTTGCAGAACCTGGGTGTTGCATGCAAATCTGTTTTACCAATCTGACTTATTCCTATGCAAACTGTTGGTTTCTTGCCTCTCAGGCAGATGCATTGCGACTTTGAAGGAAGCTCCCAATTAGTCGTCTCCTACGACATGCTTTGTGGTAGTCTATTCTTGTTTTCCCTATAACAGGGCCCCAGAACCCACACAGAATTTTAAGTGTATTAATTTCTGCTTTTCATTACTGCCAAGCTGACAACAAAACATGGTTCCTGAAAGTTTGATTGGTGTAGTTCTTAGCTGGTTCCCAAGATGGTGGTCAGATTTCAATTTCAAACTTTGGCAAGCAAAAAGGTTCCATACATACACGGGGAACACTAATCAATGTGTGTCCTCCATGGCTGGAGAACATGTATAAGCACAGCTGGAGTTATGCCTGTAATGGCAGCGGTGATGTCTTTCACCATGTCTGGAAACATGAGATTCTCTCTCTATGGAAGCAACTTTATAAAAAAAATGAAACATGAGATAATTTTTATGATTTGATGGGACTTGCTGGGAAGCAACTTGGCAAGCCAGTTAGTCATTGCACCATGCCGACTCCCACATGACTGCAGGGAGAAATACAATACAGAGAAGAAATTGTTCATCATTGGCAAACGTAATCAGAGGACGAAGACGAACATGGCTTCGACATGTCAGTAGAATACCTCGTGACTTTTTGGCAAGGACAGCTCTCCGATGGATGACAGATGGAAAAAAGGAGACATGGACGATCAAAGGACAGCAGAAAAGGACATGGATGTAAATTTATCAGGGATAATATGGGCCTAAAATCAGCAGATCAGTTGCCATGGAGATCACTTGTGCCATATATGTCAACAAGGACAAGAATAGGATGTAGAATAAAACAAAGAGAGCTTTGGGCAGAGAAGCAACCAATGGAGCATAGAAAAAGGCATGATACTGTTGAGAACCTATGAATGTCTGATGAGGGATAAGTGGAAGCAAAAGAAGAAACAAGAAGTTTTAAATTCTAAAGAAAAACAGGCCATACAGGTCACTGTCAGGGAAGTATAGTTGGTAGACACTAGACTGCCGACCCAAAGGTCTATGGTTCAATGATGTGATTTTCTTCTTCTTCTTCAAAATTAACCTTTGCTCCCATGTCAAACCAGTCTTAAATAGGTACCAGGTAATGTCCAGGGAAGTAAAGGTGGCTGCTATGATGTGAACCACATCAGCAATTGAGTGCCGAATAGTCGACCAAGTAGAGGTCTAGCCCGAAATCTTCGTTGCGAGTGAGGTGTAAAAATAGTCCTCTACAGGCGACTGCCTTGATAACAAGTTTCTAATTATCAAGCTAACCACAAGCAGAATAGTTATTGCATATTTAGAGTGTGGGATTCACACACTGGGGTTTTGTGCACTGAACTGAGAACCTCCTTGTGTGTAGACTGAAGTAGGAGATTAATTCATCAGCTGTTAAGTCTGATGAAGATGGAGTCAGTGAATCAAACAAATCTGTATTTTAAAAAACTCTCTCCAATAAACTTAAGCAGTGTTGACATTTTCATACACACGAGACCCATCACTCACCTTCCGTTTCTCCCTCCTCGCTGGAAATAATGATGGTTCCTGTAGATGGACAAGAATCTCATGACTGATACAAATTACACAGAATTGTAGTTTTCTCTAACACAAATCTAAACTACTGCAACATAATGAGAGCCTCAGTTTTTGTGCCCACTTCTGGACCCAAATGTTGCATGCAGATCCAGATCTGGTTCACCTGTATGCAGACTGTTGGCTCTTGAACTTTGAGGCAGATGCACTCCATCTTCAAACTAAATGTCAACCCATCCTCACTGGCCAGGATCCCAACTGGGAATCTGTTTCTAGAATGATTGTGGAAAGGTGTCATGACCTGCATCAACTCTGGTCCTGGTACACACGCATGTATTGCATACAACAGAATGATTGCAATATCAATATGTCAATGCTTGTTTTATAACTGGTTTTGAAGAAGCAACATCACAGCACTCCAGACAAAGCCAATGATGCTCCATCTCCCACAGCAGGTGTAAGCTACAGATACAGATCATTACCATAAGTCACTGGTTGTACATGAGTGTTTCAGGCAGACAAACAGAGCAGAGCAATGTTTTACAGCCTTTCATACTTAGAGTGACGACACACAGACAGCAGTACTCTTAGTGTTTCCTACAAATAAAGATCAACACAGCAGTACTTTCAACCTTTTATGTAGACAGACAAGATAGAAGGAGCAGAACTTTCAGACTTTCACAAACATGCAGAGAAGTATCCACAGCCTAAAAGACAAGTAAAATAGCTAAAGCAGTTGTTATGGTCTAAATATCAGAGAGATCAGACAGACACCATGGTAATATATAAATAACAGATAAGATAAACAGACAGAGTAGTGATGGACAAATAACAGACATTTAAAATAAAGAGACAGAGTGCTGATAAGACAAATAACAGACAGATATGGTGAAGAGACAGAATGGTGACAGAGAAGATAAAGAGACAGAGTGCTGATAGACAAATAACAGACATTTAAGATAAAGAGACTGTGGTGACAGACAAATAACATAAAAAGACAGAGTGGTGACAGACAAACAAGATAAAAAGACAGCATGGTAACAGCTTCCTGCAGCGCTATTCTCCTTAGACATAAGTTAGTGATTACACAATATATAAAACAGCAGTATCTACAAGTACCTGTTATAAAGGTAAATGTGAGAGGATCGACTTCATTGCATCAGGTTTTAACCCATATAGCTCAGTCTCTCTCCACAGAAAAGTTAGCTGCCTACTGAGAGTGTTGCACAAAGCACAACCTCTGTAGCCATGGCGACGATCCCTAGGGATCCTTTAAAAAATTGCACTCTTGAACTGAACGGCGCCACCGTGAAACAAACCCACGACCTTGACCTCTCTGCCCCGAAGACCCACAGCCTATTATATAAAAATAGAGCCTATCAGACATACAGAGGGTTGGGACACAGGGACAGACAAGATATCTCCATGTGTGCATGAACCGTAAGATGGGGTGAACAGAAACAAAGAGATGCCACAAACAGACACTTCAATAAACACAAAGAACTCTCTCAATTTTCCCCCTACCTTTTCCATCATCGATTTCTACATCAGGCGCAATCATGTTCAAGTGACCTTTGAGAACCTGCAAGAGGACAACAAGGGCAACTGTATACATGTATCTTTATCCATCCTTCCAGAGAGTTTTCACTGGGCCATACAAAGGCATGGAATCAAAGCCCAAGGTGATGGTGCTTGTCAATTCCAGAAACACTAAGGTCAGGAATGAAGTTCCTCTTCCCCACAGCCTGGGCAGTACTGTAGAGACCATGTGTTGTAGGATTACCCCTCTCTCAGCCTGCTGAACTCTAAATGGAAGGTTAACACCAAAATATGTGTAACAAAGCATGCTGCAGAAGGTGCTGAGTCAGAAAAGCTTTCCTCCTAGACCAGCTATCAGCCAAGACTAAGCTCAGGCTTGGCCTGCCCTACAACAGCATTGAGTTTACAGGCTGCCTTTCCTTATCCTAGGATCGTGCTAGTATCTTCCCCAATGTGCACCTCTGCTCAAAGTCACTGGCACAATGTTGGATGTCAGGTCTGGTATACTAATGCCAACTACTGTTAAATGCTAGCTCAGTCATATATGACCAAGTTAACAGAGAACAGCTTGTACCAACTACTGTTTAGTGCTAGCTTAGTCATATATGACCGAGTTAACAGAGAACAGCTTGTACCAACTACTGTTTAGTGCTAGCTCAGTCATATATGACCAAGTTAACAGAGAACAGCTTGTATCAACTACTGTTTAGTGCTAGCTCAGTCATATAAAACCAAGTTAACAGAACAGCTAGAAAACAATCAGTCCATAAAATGAACCCAGCACATTCTCTACCTTAGGCAAAAGACCTTACCACTAAGCCACCCATGGTACACATTCCCATCAATTTCATCAGGAAGTACAAAAAGGCACCCAGCACCTACAAGCAAGCTAAGTACAGACCTTTGAGATCATGCAATTTTCTGTGGCAACTTATGGATGTGTGTCTTTTAGTCCCAGAAGGGTTAGCTAGCATCACAGGTCCAAGGGGTGGTATAGAGAGACAAAAAAATTGGCGCATCCTGCATTCACTGGGCTTTTAAGTAGGAACCTATATGCCCTACACGCCTAAAGAAAGGAAAAGGGTCCTTTACTTTTTTTTTTAACCCATGACTGTACAGTGTGTACATTGAGACTGAAAGAGTTAATCGCTGAAAAAAAAAAAAGAAATTGGAGCTTTTGAAGTTAAAACACTTCAGAAAGATAAACATCCAACATGATCTGAGTATCGAGGACAACTGGCTCGTCAACAGCATCCTGTCCTGAAGTATGAGGTATTTTAACCATGGTGGCCTGAAGAGAATGGTTTCAAGAAAACGACGTTGAGGCAAACCTTCATGGCTATGAAAGCACATAGGGCTGAAACTGGACAGAGAAAGAGAGACTCTCAGGTGTGCCATCATGAGAGTGAAGTTTTGTTTAGGTCCTGCTGAGTGATGAGAAAGACAATAAAGGGAAGAGTTTTTTACAGCACTTAGAAATCTAAGGGAGTCACAAATAAATAAACCTGGCACCAAACTTATAAATAATTATATCTGAAGTTAAATCAGTACCTCTCCCATCATCTTGTAGCAGCTCCTTTACAGAATATTGCTCTCAATCACAGCCAGGCTGGGGGAAAACTCAAGTCCCTTGTCAGCTCTCCCACCTCTTGCACTATCCTACCCAAATTCTCTCTTACATCCTGTGCATATCTTCATTCTGGTCGGCCACTGCCCCTCTTTTCTAGACCTTGCCTTCTGTTAAAAATCCTCATTCACTGTGGCGCTTAATATGGCCAAAATATTTCCCAGACAAGACGCTTAGAGATGTCAATTTCCCTGTGTGGGTTACCGGGCCCTATTATAGAGAAAACAAGAATAGAAACACTGCCTACACAAAAGCATGTCGTAAGAGTTGACTAGCTGGGAGCTTCCTTCGAAGTCGCAGTGCATCTGACTGAAAGGCAAGGAATCAACAGTCTGCACGCAAGTGAGTTAGATCTGTCAAACGGATGCACACGCGACACTCAGGTTCTGAAACAGGACTGCAGTCCAGAAGTGAATGAACATAATTTTCCGCCAGAGTTTACAGCCGGTGAACGTGAAGAAGAAGAAGAATACAATTTCCTATAAACACATCCACTGTAGGCAGCTGTGCTAGCACAGCAGACGGACACTTGCTTCAGATCATCAGATTTTACAAACTGACAGTGGCTGGAGATGGAACAAACTTAAAGATATAAGGGTAATGTCATGACAACTAGCAGGAAGCTAACCACTTCACACATCCACTGCCATATAGTCTTATCAAAAAGGGGGGGGGGGAAATCTAGCAATATATGCCTGTTACGCCTTCTCTTCTAGCCCTGTTTGGCCTTTCAGCTTCAGGTTTTAAAGAGGCATTGGGTGCCAGCCTTGGTATATGCTGCTATGTGGTGGTAGTCTCGATACATGACCAAACCCTTTTATCTGTTGTCTCCTGATGCGGTTTAGTGCTGGTTCCATCTCAACTTCTTTCTTGTTATTTCTGATTTTCTCTCTCTTCTTGTTATATTTAGGATTTGCTGTAGACATTTCATTTCAGGTTAAAGATGTTCCCCCAATAAAATATTAACAGTGAACATATGAAAGTGCCCCCTAGAAGTATCAACTGTGAACATATGAAAGTGCCCCCTAGAAGTATCGACTGTGAACATATGAAAGTGCCCCCTAGAAGTATTGACTATGAACATATGAAAGTGCCCCCTAGAAGTATCAACTGTGAACATATGAAGGTGCCCCCTAGAAGTATCAACTGTGAACATATGAAAGTGCCCCCTAGAAGTATCAACTGTGAACATATGAAAGTGCCCCCTAGAAGTATCAACTGTGAACATATGAATATGCCCCCTAGAAGTATCAACTGTGAACATATGAAAGTGCCCCCTAGAAGTATCAACTGTGAACATATGAAAGTGCCCCCTAGAAGTATCAACTGTGACCCAAGTGCCCCCTAGAAGTATCAACTGTGAACATATGAAAGTGCCCCCTAGAAGTATCAACTGTGAACATATGAATATGCCCCTTAGAAGTATTGACTGTGAACATATGAAAGTGCCCCCTAGAAGTATCAACTGTGAACATATGAAAGTGCCCCCTAGAAGTATCAACTGTGAACATATGAAAGTGCCCCCTAGAAGTATCGACTATGAACATATGAATATGCCCCCTAGAAGTATTGACTGTGAACATATGAATGTGCCCCCTAGAAGTATCAACTGTGAACATATGAAAGTGCCCCCTAGAAGTATCAACTGTGAACATATGAAAGTGCCCCATAGAAGTATCAACTGTGAACATATGAAAGTGCCCCCTAGAAGTATCAACTGTGAACATATGAATATGCCCCCTAGAAGTATCAACTGTTAACATATGAATATGCCCCCTAGAAGTATCAACTGTGAACATATGAAAGTGCCCCCTAGAAGTATCGACTGTGAACATATGAAAGTGCCCCCTAGAAGTATTGACTGTGAACATATGAAAGTGCCCCCTAGAAGTATTGACTGTGAACATATGAAAGTGCCCCCTAGAAGTATTGACTGTGAACATATGAAAGTGCCCCTAGAAGTATCAACTGTGAACATATGAAAGTGCCCCCTAGAAGTATCAACTGTGAACATATGAAAGTGCCCCCTAGAAGTATTGACTGTTAACATATGAATATGCCCCCTAGAAGTATCAACTGTGAACATATGAAAGTGCCCCCTAGAAGTATCAACTGTTAACATATGAATATGCCCCCTAGAAGTATTGACTATGAACATATGAATATGCCCCCTAGAAGTATCGACTGTGAACATATGAATATGCCCCCTAGAAGTATCAACTGTGAACATATGAATATGCCGCCTAAAAGTATTGACTGTGAACATATGAAAGTGCCCCCTAGAAGTATTGACTGTGAACATATGAATATGCCGCCTAGAAGTATCGACTGTGAACATATGAAAGTGCCCCCTAGAAGTATCGACTGTTAACATAAGAATATGCCCCCTAGAAGTATCAACTGTGAACACATGAAAGTGCCCCCTAGAAGTATTGACTGTTAACATATGAATATGCCCCCTAGAAGTATCAACTGTGAACATATGAAAGTGCCCCCTAGAAGTATCAACTGTTAACATATGAATATGCCCCCTAGAAGTATTGACTGTTAACATATGAATATGCCCCCTAGAAGTATCAACTGTGAACATATGAAAGTGCCCCCTAGAAGTATCAACTGTTAACATATGAACATGCCCCCTAGAAGTATCAACTGTTACCATATGAATATGCCCCCTAGAAGTATCAACTGTGAACATATGAAAGTGCCCCCTAGAAGTATCAACTGTTAACATATGAATATGCCCCCTAGAAGTATCAACTGTTAACATATGAATATGCCCCCTAGAAGTATTGACTGTGAACATATTAAAGTGCCCCCTAGAAGTATTGACTGTTAACATATGAAAGTGCCCCCTAGAAGTATTGACTGTTAACATATGAATATGCCCCCTAGAAGTGCCGACTGTGAACATATGAATATGCCCCTTAGAAGTATTGACTATGAACATATGAATATTCCCCCTACAAACACACAAGAGCTCACCTTGTCCTGGAATGCTCTGACTGTGGTCTTGGTGGTGTTGAGCACAACAGTGCATTCTGGCTTGGCCGAACACACGTAACATTTGGGGTTAGGCAGGTCAAGGACACAAGGCACCAGCAGACGCTTGCGGTTATTGGGAACTCGGTTTAAGTAAACCTGAAATAAAAGAGATATAAAGTGGTTACAGGCAGAAATGGTTGAGGCAAATAGAGAATGCAGATAAAAGTTGTGTATAAAATATGAGTTGAATGAGAATAGACCCTGATGTTCAATGCTGCAGATATCAACAGCTTCCAATCATCTGTGACCGGACCTATTTCCAGTAAGTGACCAAGTATTTGTAGGTCTGCCTGAATATTGTCTTCTTGGATTGCTTAGTTGTTCACCAATCAACTCTTCTGTGTCTAAAGTGTTGTTTTTTTGGTCTCACTGTTATCTGCCACTCATTCCATACGCTGCAACCATCAAAGTCTTAGCCTTCTTGCTGCCAGTAACTTGTGCTAATTTAAACAGATCATTAATTCTGTTGTAGCTTGTGACTCTCCATTCACTGACTGCATCGATGATGGTTCCAAATAACAGTTTTCAAAGGAATGTGATAAAGCTATGTCTCTGAGATTGTACTCAAAGATCTGTGATAAACCTGTGTCTCTAAGACTGTTCTCAAAGATCTGTGACAAAGCTGTGTCGCTAAGACTGTTCTCAAAGATCTGTGACAAAGCTGCGTCTCTAAGATTTGTTCTCAAAAATCTGTGAAAAAGCTGTGTCGTTAAGACTGTTCTCAAAGATCTGTGATAAAGCTGTGTCTCTAAGACTGTTCTCAGAGATCAGTGACAAAGCTGTGTCTTTAAGACTGTTCTCAAAGATCTGTGATAAAGCTGTGTCTCTAAGACTTGTTCTCAAAGATCTGTGACAAAGCTGTGTCTTTAGGAATGTTCTCAAAGATCTGTGATAAAGCTGTGTCTCTAAGACTGTTCTCAAAGATCTGGGATAAAGCTGTATCTCTCAGACTGTTCTCAAAGATCTGTGATAAAGCTGTGTCTCTCAGACTGTTCTCAAAGATCAGTGACAAAGCTGTGTCTCTAAGACTTGTTCTCAAAGATCTGTGACAAAGCTGTGTCTTTAAGACTGTTCTCAAAGATCTGTGACAAAGCTGTGTCTTTAAGACTGTTCTCAAAGATCTGTGATAAAGCTGTGTCTCTAAGACTGTTCTCAAAGATCTGTGACAAAGCTGTGTCTTTAAGACTGTTCTCAAAGATCTGTGATAAAGCTGTGTCTCTAAGACTTGTTCTCAAAGATCTGTGATCTGTGATAAAGCGATGTCTTTAAGACTGTTCTCAAAGATCTGTGATAAAGCTGTGTCTTTAAGACTGTTCTCAAAGATCTGTGATAAAGCTGTGTCTCTAAGACTGTTCTCAAAGATCTGTGACAAAGCTGTATCTCTCAGACTGTTCTCAAAGATCTGTGATAAAGCTGTGTCTCTCAGACTGTTCTCAAAGATCAGTGACAAAGCTGTGTCTCTAAGACTTGTTCTCAAAGATCTGTGACAAAGCTGTGTCTTTAAGACTGTTCTCAAAGATCTGTGACAAAGCTGTGTCTTTAAGACTGTTCTCAAAGATCTGTGAGAAAGCTGTGTCTCTAAGACTGTTCTCAAAGATCTGTGATAAAGCTGTGTCTCTCAGACTGTTCTCAAAGATCTGTGATAAAGCTGTCTCTCTCAGACTGTTATCAAAGATGTGTGACAAAGCTGTGTCTCTAAGACTTGTTCTCAAAGATCTGTGACAAAGCTGTGTCTTTAAGACTGTTCTCAAAGATCTGTGACAAAGCTGTGTCTTTAAGACTGTTCTCAAAGATCTGTGATAAAGCTGTATCTCTAAGACTATTCTCAAAGATCTGTGACAAAGCTGTGTCTTTAAGACTGTTCTCAAAGATCTGTGATAAAGCTGTGTCTATAAGACTTGTTCTCAAAGATCTGTGATAAAGCTGTGTCTTTAAGACTGTTCTCAAAGATCTGTGATAAAGCTGTGTCTTTAAGACTGTTCTCAAAGAGCTGTGAAAAAGCTGTGTCTCTAAGACTGTTCTCAAAGATCTGTGACAAAGCTGTGTCTCTAAGACTGTTCATAAAGATCTGTGACAAAGCTGTGTCGTTAAGACTGTTCTCAAAGATCTGTGACAAAGCTGTGTCTTTAAGACTGTTCTCAAAGATCTGTAATAAAGCTGTGTCTTTAAGACTGTTCTCAAATATCTGTGATAAAGCTGTGTCTCTAAGACTGTTCTCAAAGATCTGTGATAAAGCTGTGTCTCTCAGACTGTTATCAAAGATGTGTGACAAAGCTGCGTCTCTAAGATTTGTTCTCAAAAATCTCTGAAAAAGCTGTGTCGTTAAGACTGTTCTCAAAGATCTGTGATAAAGCTGTGTCTCTAAGACTGTTCTCAGAGATCTGTGACAAAGCTGTGTCTTTAAGACTGTTCTCAAAGATCTGTGATAAAGCTGTGTCTCTAAGACTTGTTCTCAAAGATCTGTGACAAAGCTGTGTCTTTAAGACTGTTCTCAAAGATCTGTGATAAAGCTGTGTCTCTAAGACTGTTCTCAAAGATCTGTGATAAAGCTGTATCTCTCAGACTGTTCTCAAAGATCTGTGATAAAGCTGTGTCTCTCAGACTGTTCTCAAAGATCAGTGACAAAGCTGTGTCTCTAAGACTTGTTCTCAAAGATCTGTGACAAAGCTGTGTCTTTAAGACTGTTCTCAAAGATCTGTGATAAAGCTGTGTCTCTAAGACTGTTCTCAAAGATCTGTGATAAAGCTGTGTCTCTAAGACTGTTCTCAGAGATCTGTGACAAAGCTGTGTCTTTAAGACTGTTCTCAAAGATCTGTGATAAAGCTGTGTCTCTAAGACTTGTTCTCAAAGATCTGTGACAAAGCTGTGTCTTTAGGAATGTTCTCAAAGATCTGTGATAAAGCTGTGTCTCTAAGACTGTTCTCAAAGATCTGGGATAAAGCTGTATCTCTCAGACTGTTCTCAAAGATCTGTGATAAAGCTGTGTCTCTCAGACTGTTCTCAAAGATCAGTGACAAAGCTGTGTCTCTAAGACTTGTTCTCAAAGATCTGTGACAAAGCTGTGTCTTTAAGACTGTTCTCAAAGATCTGTGACAAAGCTGTGTCTTTAAGACTGTTCTCAAAGATCTGTGATAAAGCTGTGTCTCTAAGACTGTTCTCAAAGATCTGTGACAAAGCTGTGTCTCTAAGACTGTTCTCAAAGATCTGTGATAAAGCTGTATCTCTCAGACTGTTCTCAAATATCTGTGATAAAGCTGTGTCTCTCAGACTGTTCTCAAAGATCAGTGACAAAGCTGTGTCTGTAAGACTTGTTCTCAAAGATCTGTGACAAAGCTGTGTCTTTAAGACTGTTCTCAAAGATCTGTGATAAAGCTGTGTCTCTAAGACTTGTTCTCAAAGATCTGTGATAAAGCTATGTCTTTAAGACTGTTCTCAAAGATCTATGACAAAGCTGTGTCTTTAAGACTGTTCTCAAAGATCTGTGATAAAGATGGGTTATCTAGTTGTACTCCAGGTTTCAGAGCCATAAGCAACAACAGGTCTTCTTTGTGTTTTGTATACTGTGATCTTGATAATACGAGAGAGAGAGAGAGCATTTGATGTAGGGCAAGAGCTATTAAGTTTACCGAGAGGCCAAAATATGGACAATGGGCATCGTCAAGGGCCAGAGACATAAGCCTCAACATATTAAGATGGACTGATAGTATAAGAGAAGTAGTACAATTAAAATGGGAACAGACACACGTTACTGAACTTAAGATGTGACACTGGCAAATCAACAATCCGCGAGCAACTGAGAAGGCACAGGAAAACAGGACTAAAGTAAGTTGGACTTTGAGGTAACATGGACGAGAGACCTGAATGTTAGAGACAGACGGCTTTGGGCACTCACTGCATGCACGCGTGTGTGTGTGTGTGTGTGTGACATATCAGATTACTGTAGCTATCTTAACAATAAATCTTTAGCTGCAAAATCTTAACAATCATAAACAAGCTTATAAAGGGTCTGAGTTGAACTAGTTCAGGACCTATGCTCCAATAGAGTCTGGAAAGCAGGAGAAGACCACTGTTCAAAGATTTCAAGTGAAACAAAGGATCTTCCTCAGTGCTAGAGTAACATACCTGTTTGCACTTGGAGATGTTGCCGGCCAAAATCTTGAGCGATTCCATCACAATCACCCCAGCAATGATGGCGTTGGTGGTTGCAATCGCGGGAATGATGTTGCCAGCCATGGCTGCAGACGTAAACACATTACATCAGCTGAATCCAATATCACAGCACTTTGGAAATTCCCACAAGTAATCTGTCTCTATTTTCAACAACCAGCAATAACACCCAATTCTCACCATACCAGTAGCAGTCTGATTGTATGTTAATCTTGCCTTTGCCCCGAGTGTTAAGTGGCTTCTGATTATATGTTAATCTTGCCTTTGCCCCGAGTGTTAAGTGGCTTCTGATTATATTTTGTCTTGCCTTTGCCCCGAGTGTTAAGTGGCTTCTGATTGTATTTTTGTCTTGTCTTTGCCCCAAATGTTAAGTGGCTTTTGAGTGTATTTTTGTCTTGTCTTTGCCCCGAGTGTTAAGTGGCTTCTGAGTGTATTTTTGTCTTGCCTTTGCCCCGAGTGTTAAGTGGCATCTGATTGCATGTTTGTCTTGTCTTTGCCCCGAGTGTTGAGTGGCATCTGATTGTATGTTTGTCTTGCCTTAGCCCCGAGTGTTGAGTGGCGTCAGTGTATGTTTGTCTTGCCTTTGCCTCGAGTGTTGAGTGGCATCTGATTGCATGTTTGTCTTGCCTTTGCCTCGAGTGTTGAGTGGCGTCAGTGTATGTTTGTCTTGCCTTTGCCTCGAGTGTTGAGTGGCATCTGATTGCATGTTTGTCTTGCCTTTGCCTCGAGTGTTGAGTGGCGTCAGTGTATGTTTGTCTTGCCTTTGCCTCGAGTGTTGAGTGGCATCTGATTGCATGTTTGTCTTGCCTTTGCCTCGAGTGTTGAGTGGCGTCAGTGTATGTTTGTCTTGCCTTTGCCTCGAGTGTTGAGTGGCATCTGATTGCATGTTTGTCTTGCCTTTGCCCAGAGTGTAAAGCTGCTTCCCCAAATCATGTATCATATATGATGTCCTAAATAAGCTGACTCATTGACATGCTTGTTGTGGAGGCTGTGGGTCTATACTTGTTTTCCCCACAATGGGGTCCCAAAACCCACAAAGGGATCCCAATAATATTATACAAGCAAAAGCTATGATGAGAATTAAGCCACCAACCCAAACATAAACCAACCAACAGCTACAACTTGCAGTACTCACATTTGATTCCAAACCTGGACTGCAGTGGAATGCCAAACACATGGGCTCTGATGTTGGCCACACAGGCCACAAAGTCCATGGCGTGCTGATCATCCTGGCATATGATATACAGATGGCAGTGTTATTGTCAGGATACACAATGTAAATAAAATAAAAGCATCCTTTTCTACGCCTTCAGGCCTGTCTGTGTAGGTGAACAATGCAGAAACCTGAACAGATCATGACCATATGGAGGGAATGGTGCAGGGCAAGAGACCAAGGGAAGTCTGGCTGACATTGGAGAACCATGATGGGCGTCTAATAGCTAATGCTGGTACCAGTGGCACTGGAACTCTTCCCTGACTGCTTAAGATAAGGACAGAGCGCTTGTGGGAATGTCCTGTGTGCTAATGTCAGTTCTTAACTCAACTTTGAGAGCCTAGACCTGTTTTTAAAGAATACTTTGTGGATATTTTCTCACTGACCATGCTGTTCACAAAGTTCCTGCATGTGATTCTATCGTTGACAGTTTATGGAACTGGAATGCTTACCAGATCAATGAGTCAGCTGATGAAAGTTGAACACATACATAATATAGCCAGGCAGGTAACTCTGAGATGTACAATGGATAAGTAAAGATCCTTTTTCACGTCTTAGGTGCATCAGGCATATGGGAAGAGCACCTATATTTTTCAAGATCAATCAGCATTAGTTGGGTAATGTGGTCAGCATTACACCGGCCGTCTTTACTTCCCCAGGACATACATCCTGGTACCCATTTAAGGCTAGGTCGACCTGCGACAACCCATACTATGAGTCAGCCTAAGCCATGGACACCGCTGTACAATAGATACCCCGGTATTATGTTAAGAGTATGTCAACATTCAACAATGACCGTGGAGACTGCTGTACAATCGATACCCCGGTATTATGTTAAGAGTATGTCAACATTCAACAATGACCGTGGAGACTGCTGTACAATAGATACCCCGGTATTATGTTAAGAGTATGTCAACATTCAACAATGACCGTGGAGACTGCTGTACAATCGATACCCCGGTATTATGTTAAGAGTATGTCAACATTCAACAATGACCGTGGAGACTGCTGTACAATAGATACCCCGGTATTATGTTAAGAGTATGTCAACATTCAACAATGACCGTGGAGACTGCTGTACAATCGATACCCCGGTATTATGTTAAGAGTATGTCAACATTCAACAATGACCGTGGAGACTGCTGTACAATCGATACCCCGGTATTATGTTAAGAGTATGTCAACATTCAACAATGACCGTGGAGACTGCTGTACAATAGATACCCCGGTATTATGTTAAGAGTATGTCAACATTCAACAATGACCGTGGAGACTGCTGTACAATCGATACCCCGGTATTATGTTAAGAGTATGTCAACATTCAACAATGACCGTGGAGACTGCTGTACAATAGATACCCCGGTATTATGTTAAGAGTATGTCAACATTCAACAATGACCGTGGAGACTGCTGTACAATCGATACCCCGGTATTATGTTAAGAGTATGTCAACATTCAACAATGACCGTGGAGACTGCTGTACAATCGATACCCCGGTATTATGTTAAGAGTATGTCAACATTCAACAATGACCGTGGAGACTGCTGTACAACATACCTTATCCCAGATCAAAATCCCTTCCTCTCCTCGTGCAGCTAGATCAGCTTTCAGAGCTTCCAGGCACTGGGTGAACACATCGGCACACTCCTGGACTGACCACACACGCTGATCTCTCATCACTGAAGAGTTCACCGTTTCTCCTAAATGTTTGTAAAAAAAAGAGCAAGGTCAATCAAACTCTGTACACACATACACACAAAAAAGAAAGAAAATATTCCCCAAAATTATGAGTATATCAAACAACCCTCAAATAATTCTCTGCCCTCTTTCCCATTAGTCCTCAACCAAATCACTCCTTTGTGATTTCAAGTCCTTTGCTATTGCATGCAGTTCACCCCATGTCCCCCATATCTTTATACCTTCACTCTAGCTCCCTTTATGTGTTTTAGGTCTGCCTTTTTTCTATGCCCCCAAAGATGCCAGTGTAAAGCCCGTCTATTTATACTGTTCTCAGGTTTTCTCAATGTGTGCCTTATCCTAATCAAGCGTTTCTTCTTCACCTCTTGATTCACTGGAATTTGTTTAGTTCTATTCCAAAGCTCTATACTAGTGATTCTACCATACCATTTCCTTATATTATGCACAGGTAACAGTTAATGAACATTTGTAGTTTATAAGTAATTGTAGTTGTTCCTCATGTTTCTGCTCCATACAGCAGTACTGATTACAGTTCAATATATTTTATATTTTGAATCAAGTTTTAATTTACTTTGATTTCCACATATTTCCTAGGGTTTTAAAAACTATTATTGCGTCTTGTAACCTCCAATGCTTGGACACTGGATAAAACACCTAACCTCAGATAATGGTGAAAAATAATTGCATTTCCTTCATAGGATTTGTCAAACTAATCCCACAATCTGATAGCTGTTGTGTGGTATTTGCAACTTTCTTCATCATCATCATGTAGCAGGTCTTTTGCAGAACACCGCTCTCATCACAGTCTACCTGTCATCAGCTTTTCCATCTCATGTACTTTTCTACTCAAGATGTCACTTGTGTCCTGTGTCCACCTCCGTACTAGTTGGCCCTGCCCCCTCTCTCCTGGTACTTTCTTTTGTTATTGCTTCTGATCCGCCGTGGCACGTGAATGGAGCAAGTTTAGGGGAACCCAATTTCAGTTAAGTTGAAACCTTGACTAAGACAAATGAAGACTTGTCTGTGGTTGATTTGATTTGATTCGATTCAAGAACCAACATCACAGCACTCGGGGCATTCCCATAAGTGCTCCGTCCCCATCTTCAGCAGCCAGCTAAGAGTTCCTATACTAATGGTGCCAGTAGCATTCTGATGAAATGTCCGTCTTGCCTTTCCTCTGAGCCTCGAGCATCTGCCATAACCTCTCGTCACTCCCTGCTGCATCAATCTCACCAGACTGTGGTGATCCATCTGCTCCTCCGAACTGTACTTGTCTGTGGAAATTCCACTTGTCTGTGGAAATTCTATAATGGTTTCCTCACATTATGTTTCTCCAATAAATAACGACTGTTGAAGGGAAGATTTGTGGTAGCTTTTTGCTCTGCAAATGCTAAATAAAAAGGGGTCAAGAATACGTGGGTTTTACGGGGACATCAAAATAACTAATTTACACAGGTAACAAACTGTTTAAAAATTAAGTATCTACATTTTTGTATTATTGTACTGAAATAAAGATAGATCACAGAAGTAATCAATAAACAAGGGGAATGAAGCATTAAGTAGAATGCTTACCCTTGGACTTAAAACAAATATGTATTACGTGACCCTTGCATATAAGGACATAATTCACACTAGGTGAGTGTAATGAGGTGAATTCCTGGGGAAATCCCAGAGAGTTCCCGATTGGGGGGACAAGGTCAGAGGACTTGTGAAACAAGAGGAAAGTGAGATAAGCATGTCTCAAGTATCCCGAGTTGGGTGAATAGACGTACGAGGAAAGCGTGAGACTAGAAGAACCGAAGGTGTGAAGCCATAGAGGATAGGGAGTCCGTTGAACTTTGGACTTGAATGTGTGCAATCAACAAGAAGGGACAAAGTCCGCAATCAGACAATACATCAAGATCTTGATACCCAGTCCTTACAAACCCGAGTGGATCAGTCACAGTTACGATGGTTTGGACATGTATGCAGAATGGGAGAAAATCTGCCACCATGGCAGGCATGGGAGGCTAAGAACCAGGGAACCAGACCTCCAGGGCGACCCAGGGTGCGCTGGGAAGACAACATCCGACAGTCCCTAACTGACAGAGGACTGGAATGGAACAAAGCCAGAAAGAAAACTGCTGATAGAGACGTCTGGCGATCTCTCTGGCAAACCTCTACACCCCAAGGTAGAAGAGGAGCGACTAAGTAAGTAAGTAAGTATGTGTGCAATCAAATGAAACAAAACAGCTGAGAAGAATGCGGACTGTCTGACCACGTGTAATTGTTCGAGATGAGGAATGAATGTCTACTGACTGCAAGTCTTGACTGTGTACAGGTACCAGGAACAAGATGTTAGCCTGATCCAGATGTATAGTCCAAAAGATAACAGCAGAGAGAATCACCGTGTGAGATAGTTGGAACTGTTGTTATAAATAAGCCATGTGTAGCATCCACAAGAACACAGATGAGCGACTGGACAGTGTAGCGGTTGGAACAGCAAATAAAGATCGATAACTGCCAAGGGATGTGTTTGTCATCTGGTGTGTTCATAGTAACTTTATATAACTAAGAACGTTAGTACAGCATTGTGATGAGTTCAACTAAGCTCTAGACAGAGCCCCATTGCAGTCAGGAATGCATGTCCACTCAACATATCCTGTGCATTAGGTCATGACAGTATGTACCCTAGGTCAGTAAACCACGGCCAGTACTTCACATGCACTAAGTCAGGATATCATGCACATTCAGGACAGGAGATAATGTGCATTAGTGTAAGACATACATTTAGGTGAAATATACCTTTTTCTTTAATAGCTATTCACATGGTGGGCACTGGTGGTTGGAGGACTTTACCCTCTGTTACTTTTGTGTAGTTCATGTTGAGAAATGCTCTTGCTGAAATGTCAATTTGTCTGTTTTATGCATGTTTTTCCACTTCCTCCCTTTCATTAGAGTTTTTTTAGTCACAGTTTATTGGATTAATATTTAAATCAAATCCTCACATGCTGTCTGTTAGGATATAGATACTTTAAGACAAGGGCCGTTCACTGGGCAACTAATGAGATGAAAGACAGTAAGGAATATGACAACTGGAAAGCTCAGTGGTAGCAAAGAAAGAGGTGAGAGTAGCCTGGGAGAAATTATCCCTAGCCTTGCAATATTTAACACAATTTTTGAGAATGGAAACCTTACCTTTGCCAGGTAAATTATCGTAGTCTAACGGCTGGGGTGGCCTTCTCTTTCTCCAGAGTGTTTCCATGGAAAGCAAGTATTTGATATCGTCTCGGAATAACTGGTGTAGGTGTAGGAGAAGGCATGTATTAAACTCACTTGTGTTTAATGTATTTGTCCGAGAAGGCTTACTAATTCAATACATTAACATACAGTACAATCAGACGACTGGCACCATTAGGTATTGGAACTCTGCGCTAGCTGCTGAGAATGGGGACGTAGCGCTATGGGAATGCCCCGAGTGCTGTGATGTCCATTCTTGACCCAACTCAACAGTACAATCAGAGGAGACCAGAAGAGTTGACAGTTCCCTGCGTGGGTCCCAGGGCCATCTTGAGAGGAGGGCCCCCCCCCCCTTTCTGGTGGTGGGGTGTGGGGAATCACTACCCACCTATCTATGCCATGCAAGGCAAAAATATGATTTAGCTGTAATCAAATGTGTGGGACCGAAAGGGACAGCCGTCACAGCCTAGCTGTAGACCACAAGATAGCGTGCCAACCCCTCTTGTGTGCAGAAGAAGACTGGTTGTACACACATGATGGACATGGCGATCAATGCCATATTTCAAGAAATTTAAACAGAAACAATGAGTCAGAGGGGAATCTCTCTCTCTCTCTCTCTCTCTCTCTCTCTCTCTCTCTCTCTCTCTCTCTCTCTCTCTCTCTCTCTCTCTCTCTCTCTCTCTCTCTCTCTCTCTCTCTCTCTCTTTTCACTCTCCTACACAGACGATCTTTAGATGGTAGAGAAAGCACACAAACTGCTCCTGCTTCCTTTTTCAGTCTGATCTCCTTTTTCAGTCTGATCTCGGACAGTCTACCCTAAATAAGTCTCAAACAAGGGGAGAGTAGTCATTCCTTCTGTCATGGTCTCATTTTCAAACTGTTGTTCCATTCAAACTGTTGTTCCGGAATGCTTCCGGAGGTCAGCAGAGGTCGTTGGTGGCGTTACAGTTTGTGCTTTGTGTGATATTTTAGGCAGGCAGCTGCTCCTGGTTACACTGGATCAAACCTGGTGCAGTGAAGCAAATCTCACTTTCTAAAAGCCCCCAAGAGTGACATTTGGAGAACCACTTAGGAACCATTTATGATTAAATGTTGATAAGGACAAAATTAGATTTAAAAATGTGCCAGAATGTGTGAACGTGGAATAAGGAGCGGACCCGACAAGGAGGGACGTATGAGAGGAAAACAACAAGAGTATAATCAGTGTGCTATGGCAACAGTTAGCATCTACACCTTTGATGCAGAGATAGGGCATCTATGGCTCGATGTGCTGTGCCAGCAATTCTTAAAGCAGTAATCAGTAAATACCAAGAGTAATCCCTGAAGACTTCTTTTTCCATGCTTGACATCGGCCGTACTAAACATTCAGTCCAGTCTGGTTCATAAACAAAACAACAGTGCCTCTTAGGTCCCCCCATCTTGAAATGTAGCTTCCTTGCAACAGATTCATAACCTCTGTTTGAAACAGATCCTGCAGTACATGCCCTGGAGTATGTCTGTTTGTCCTAGATTATGTTTGCCCTGGAGTGTGTCTGTCTGCCCTGGAGTATGTCTGTCTGCCCTGGAGTATGTCTGTCTGCCCTGGAGTATGTCTGTCTGCCCTGGAGTATGTCTGTCTGTCCTAGATTATGTTTGTCTGCCCTGGAGGATGCTGGAGTATGTCTGTCTGCCCTGGAGTATGTTTGTTTGTCCTAGATTATGTTTGTCTGCCCTGGAGGATGTCTGTCAGTCCTAGACTATGTTTGTCTGCCCTGGAGTATGTCTGTCTGTCCTAGATTATGTTTGTCTGCCCCGGAGTATGTCTGTCTGCCCCAGAGTATGTCTGTCTGCCCCGGAGTATGTCCGTCTGCCCCGGAGTATGTCCGTCTGCCCTGGAGTATGTCTGTCTATCCTAGGGTATACCTGTCTGCCCTGGATTACATCTGTCTGCCCCTGTCTATGACAGACAGGAAATTTTGTTATGCTTATTCTGTGTACATGTGCTCTCAGACCACACAAACAGGCAGCCTGGCTGGCTGGTTCTGCACCTTTTGGTGGGGAACTGATGCAGGACAAGCACAATGATGTCAGAGCCCTTTGGAAGCAGGTAAACAGTGCGGAGGCACACATTAGGTCATCAGGGTCTGATGAGAACGGTGCCGCCAGGAGTGACCAGGGGATGTGGGAGACAATCCACACTCACGGGAAGGGTGAGACGAATATACAATCAGACTGTTACTGGTGCCATTGGTATTTGAAAATCTGCACTTTGCTGTTGAAGATGAAGATGGAGCGTAGCGAGTACTGTGATGTGCATTCTTAATTCAACATTCACATCTCGAGTACTGTGATGCGCATTCTTAATTCAACATTCACGTCTCGAGTACTGTGATGTGCATTCTTAATTCAACATTCACGTCTCGAGGTATGTGATGTGCATTCTTACTTCAACATTCAGAGACTGTAATGTCCCATGTGAAGCTTGTAAGACAAACTATATATGCTATGAAGTCATCAATCACACCATCCTATTTGTGACCCATGATGAAACAGGAGCATAGCAAATGTTGATCATTGAATTAAAAAAAGAGGAAGTGATCCAACAATACTTTTCTTGAGGAAAATTTGTTGATGTTAACAGGCTGCTGGATGTCTGGGAAGCCACCAATGAAACATCTCAAACCTTATCACTGATTTCTTCTTCTTCACGAAGTATCCTGCAGAAACTTGGGGTTGTTCTAATACTTCATACTTTGGTCCTGTTCCAGAACTTGGGTTTTGCGTGTACATTCATTTCACTGATCTGGTTTATGCACCATACAGCATGACTAATAAAGGCGAGTTAGTTCCGTATCCTTTAAAGGACATTAGAGAACCAGCCGCAGCATTTTGTTGGTTGTTGTAGTTTTCCCAGGCAAATTTTACGTTAGGTAGTTTGCCACTACTTTTTTAACGGTCAGCTCTTGGTATTACTGTTGAAACCAACACAAGACAAACCGTCAGCAGCTGGGATCGAACTAGGCACCCTAGCATTACGAAGCCTAAGTCACATATGCCGACCTTACAAACATACCTTGTTGAAAATCTTATGTGCATTGTAGTCAGTCTCCAGAGCCCAGGCTCGTGTGGACTTGCGAGTGATCCCTCCAATAGCATCACTGTTTGCATCAGCAGCCAGTGCTGCCTTGCCCGCTTCAGCTGGGGAAACAAAGCCACATGAAACTCTCAATCATTTCACCAGATAATAATCTTTAATATTTGCATATTTTTTTAAAAGAAATCGCCATGCTTAATATGAAATGACTGTTTGTTGTGAATCAGTTGGAAGGCTGGGAGTTTTATGCTTTGGTGTTCAGATCACCCAAGCATGGGGACAAAACAGGTACCGTAACTTCACATCTGCAAATCCCTGTGTGGGTTTCAGGATCCTATCCTGAGATATAAAAAAAAGAATAGATACACTATCCTCTTAAAAGGCCTGTCATAAAATGTGATTTATTAGAGGTACACTGAAACATTTTGGGCTGAAGGCGCAGGTGATCTCAGCCTAGCTGTAAACTACAAAACAACCAGTCAAGCACCCTTTCAAAAGGAAAGAAGAATAAGAAGAAGAAATTACTGAAAATACAAGATGGAAGGCTGAGGACAGAAGGCTGGGGACACATATAATTAGCAGCGCCCCACAGCATCAAATATAAAAAATTAGCAAAACAAATATTTACCTGCAAGTTCAGGGTCCTCTGTATCTGGAGAAACATCCTCATCTGGGTCATTCTCGCCAAACAACTGACTGTAAAAGAAGATGTGAAAGTTGGCAGGTCAGCAAAGAATCTTCTTCCCGTTCCCAATAAACATGAGGGACAGACAGTGAAGCGATAATTAAACATGAGAGACAGACAGTGAAGCGGTAATTAAACATGAGAGACAGACAGTGAAGCGGTAATTAAACATCAGGGAAGAAAGTAAAGCGGTAATTAAACATGAGAGACAGACAGTGAAACGGTAATTAAATATGAGGGACAGACAGTGAAACGGTAATTAAACATCAGGGAAGACAGTAAAGCGGTAATTAAACATGAGAGAGACAGTGAAACGGTAATTAAATATGAGGGACAGACAGTGAAACGGTAATTAAACATTAGGGAAGAAAGTAAAGCGGTAATTAAACATGAGAGACAGACAGTGAAACGGTAATTAAATATGAGGGACAGACAGTGAAACGGTAATTAAACATCAGGGAAGACAGTAAAGCGGTAATTAAATATGAGGGACAGACAGTAAAACGGTAATTAAACATGAGAGACAGACAGTGAAACGGTAATTAAAAATGAGAGACAGACAGTGAAGCGGTAATTAAACATGAGAGACAGACAGTGAAGCGGTAATTAAACATGAGAGACAGACAGTGAAACGGTAATTAAACATGAGAGACAGACAGTGAAACGGTAATTAAACATGAGAGACAGACAGTGAAGCGGTAATTAGACATGAGAGACAGACAGTGAAACGGTAATTCAACATGAGGGACAGACAGTGAAGCGGTAATTAAACATGAGAGACAGACAGTGAAACGGTAATTAAACATGAGGGACAGACAGTGACGCAGTAATTAAACATGAGGGACATGCTTTGAAGCGGTAATTAAACATGAGGGACAGACAGTGAAGCGTTAATTAAACATGAGGGACAGACAGTGAAATGGTAATTAAACATGAGAGACAGTCAGTGAAACGGTAATTAAAAATGAGAGACAGACAGTGAAGCGGTAATTAAACATGAGGGAGAGACAGTGAAACGTTAATTAAACATGAGGGACAGACAGTGAAACGGTAATTAAAAATGAGAGACAGACAGTGAAGCGGTAATTAAACATGAGGGACAGACAGTGAAGCGTTAATTAAACATGAGGGACAGACAGTGAAATGGTAATTAAACATGAGAGACAGACAGTAAATCGGTAATTAAACATGAGGGACAGACGGAGAAGCGTTAATTAAACATGAGAGACAGTGAAGCAGTAATTAAACATGAGGGACAGACAGTGAAATGGTAATTAAACATGAGAGACAGTGAAGCAGTAATTAAACATGAGGGACAGACAGTGAAATGGTAATTAAACATGAGAGACAGTGAAGCAGTAATTAAACATGAGGGACAGACGGTGAAGCGTTAATTAAACATGAGAGACAGTGAAGCAGTAATTAAACATGAGGGACAGACAGTGAAATGGTAATTAAACATGAGAGACAAACAGTGAAACGGTAATTAAACATGAGGGACAGACAGTGAAATGGTAATTAAACATAAGGGACAGACAGATAGAGAAACAGTAATTAAACACAAGGGACAGATAAGAGTAACAGTAATTAAATTTAAGGAGAGATAGAGCAACAGTAATTAAACATAAGGGACAAACAGAGACACAGTAATTAAACATAAGGGACAGATAGAGACACAGTAATTAAACATTAGGAGCAGGTAGAGAAACAATAATTAATCATAAGGGACAGGCAACTGAAGATACTGAAAATATCTGACTTGAAGAGATGCTTGGCCCAGACCACACAGTGGATGGGTTCTGATGGAGTATTTCTGATGGTGCATCCTGGGAAGGTTTTTTGGGTCGGCTTTGGCTGACATTCATAGCATTCCGTCAGTCCCTAGAATTACATGCAAACATGACAAGTTAGGGGACAAGAAGTGAAAATTTAAGGAATAGCACTAAATGTGAGTTTGTAAAGACACATATGATATCTGTTACATTAAGAACACCAAAGATATCTTTGGTACTGGAAATGTTAATCAAGAACCACTGGCACCCTTCCATCTGTCCAGTGTTATGCTGTGCTGGGGGAAGCAGGTGGGGGGGGGATCACAGTCAATGGCGTGGGGAGTGTGACTAGCAAGACCCGACTGTGTTTGAAAGAAAATTCTTCCACAATTCAAGCTTGAGATTCAAGGACTGTTATTGCCGTCACATGTAGTTAGTGTGCTTTTTTCAGATGTTCAGCTCTCATCATTTCTGCAATCATTTTTTCCCCTTTAATCTCGTTCCCTTCCTGATTCCTCACCCCTCTACGCAACACAGTCCTTGGCATTTTGTTCCCACGTTAATCCACCTCAATACCTCTATCATTCGTGTCCCACTTGGACACATCATATTGTAATAGAGGCTGATCTCAACGTCTTCTACCTTTCTGTTACTCACCATAGAGAACGTCCTTAAGGACTCTACCCTCAATTCTCCAAGTGTAACCAACCACCGGAGCCTTTGGAGACTGAGCACTAAGAAAACTGTTGTGACACCTGCTCTATCCAATACCTCAGTGTTTGTGATCGTGTCTTACCATGTAGTAATCAAGTACCATCTTCACAATAATGGGTCTCAAACACCATCTCTTGTCCTGATCTCCTGATGCTATCTTCTCAAATCTATCTCTGTTCACCTTTTGCTCGCTTGCCTTCAACCTTTCTTTCCTGTGTCTTTATAGGAGTGCCATGTCTGTTAAATTCTCCCAAATATTTTATTTTATTATTTTTATTCCATCAAACTCTATTTTCATTTCTAACTTCTTCAGAACTTTTGATTTGTTTTTGTTTCCATCTTTTAAGAACAACCCTTGCAGAACTGTCATTAGTGAACTGACCTTAAGCAACTGTCCTCATAGAGCTACCCATTCAGAACTGTCATTGTTAAATCGACCTTTAGGAACTGTCCTTAGTTACCCTTGCAGAACAATCAAACTTATGACCTTAATGAGCTGTCTTACAAAACAACCTTTGCAGAACTGTCAAACTGACTTTAAGGAACTGTCCCTACACGGCAACTCTTGTGGAATTGTCACTGTTGAACTGATCACCTCAAGGTACTGTCCTTATTGCAATTATTTTACCAATGTTGTGGTGAGGAACTGGTAAGATCCTTAGGAAAACACAGCAGATTAAAACTATAAACCTCACACACAACCAACCAACCTTTTTGATAACAGTCACCTGGCCAAGATAACCGGCAGTGCCACTCTCTACCAATGGTACATCTGCTGCCAGACACATTCGATTAACATGGTTCCGTGCCGCTGTGAAACAACAAACACACCTATTAAAGAATGTCAAGTTAACTGATAAAGGTAGATCATGGATGTGAGTCAGGGACACAGTCTTTGATGAAGAAACTCAGAAATGCTACAGAAGAATTCTTAGAATACCATGAACCAAGAAGAAGAAGAAAGACATCCTTCATGACCAGAATATCAAGGAAAATTGGCTCGTAAACAGCATCCTCTCCCGAAAACTGATGTATTTTGGACATGCCAAGTGCCACTAAGGTCTGGAGAGAACAGTGATGGAGGGCGCAGTTATGGAGAACAAGGCCGAGGCCAACTAGAAAAAAAAAAGAGAAACTTTCAGGCGTGCATCGAAGACAGTGGCGTTCTGTCAAGGACACGCTTACTGATCGACTGAAAGGTAGATTGTTCTTGTGCTATTGGACAGTGATACGAGAGTCACACCATGGAAGAGATTGGGGCCCCAACATATAACATTCGTAAATAAGGTATACAGCTACTGTAGCCAACCTCTACTGTGGAAACGGCACATTATTTATTTATTTAAAAGCAGTCCCAGAGCAGATACTGCCTTTCATTATTTGTTTTTTTCTTTATCTTCCTTCCCTCTTTTACAGCTTTAGGTGTCGAGGTTGTGCTTCCTGCTCTTCAGGCCACCTCGACCATATAAACATCATGCTGTAGTAGAGTTTCTCTGATGCCATCTTTCCAGTTTGTTTTTGGTGAACCTTGAGCTCTATGTCCTTCCCTTTTAATGTATTGAACTTTGAACAATGGATCAACATCATGGCACACGGGTAGTTACCCATAAGTGCTCCGTTCTTTCTTCTAACTCAAGTCCTAAGAAGCTCAGCACAGTGCACAGGCTCTGTAGCACCGGCGAGGATCCTTTGGATAGATTTTTAACTCAAAATTTTGCCCAGGCAGCGTCGTTAGGCTACTCTTTTCGATTTCCAACTGCCAAGGGATTTTTTACATGCACAACAATTCACACGGGTGTCCAATCTCACTACCCAAAGACCAGGAGAAATACTAGACAATGAATGACAATCATCACTTGTGTGAAGTGTCTATACTATTTTCCACATGCATTTTCCTGTGCCTGATCAGACCACTCGTTACAGTAAAGGAAGCACCACAATCATCACACTTGTAAGGTCTCTCTTCTTTAAGTATTCTCCTGTGTTTCTTCAGTAAGAATTAGCAAGGGATAAACCACAATCATCACACTTGTAGGGTCTCTCTCCTGTAAGTATTCTCCTGTGTTTCTTCAGTAAGAATTAACAAGGGATGAACCACAATCATCACACACTTGTAGGGTCTCTCTCCTGTATATATTCTCTTGTGTTTCTTCAGTAAGAATTAGCAAAGAATGAACCACAATCATCACACTTGTAGGGTCTCTCTCCTGTAAGTATTCTCCTGTGTTTCTTCAGTAAGAATTAACAAGGGATGAACCACAATCATCACACACTTGTAGGGTCTCTCTCCTGTATATATTCTCCTGTGTTTCTTCAGTAAGAATTAGCAAAGAATGAACCACAATCATCACACTTGTAGGGTCTCTCTCCTGTATATATTCTCCTGTGTTTCTTTAGTGAGTGAGAATTAGCAAAGAATGAACCACAATCATCACACTTGTAGGGTCTCTCTCCTGTATATATTCTCCTGTGTTTCTTCAGTGAGTAAGAATTAGCAAAGGATGAACCACAATCATCACACTTGTAGGGTCTCTCTCCTGTATATATTCTCCTGTGTTTCTTCAGTGAGTAAGAATTAGTAAAGGAAGCACCACAATCATCACACTTGTATGGTCTTTCTCCTGTATATATTCTCCTGTGTTTCTTCAGTGAGTAAGAATTAGCAAAGGATGAACCACAATCATCACACTTGTATGGTCTTTCTCCTGTATATATTCTCCTGTGTTTCTTCAGTGAGTAAGAATTAGCAAAGAATGAACCACAATCATCACACTTGTAGGGTCTCTCTCCTGTTTATATTCTCCTGTGTTTCTTCAGTCAGTAAGAATTAGCAAAGGATGAACCACAATCATCACACTTGTAGGGTCTCTCTCCTGTATATATTCTCCTGTGTTTCTTCAGTGAGTGAGAATTAGCAAAGAATGAACCACAATCATCACACTTGTAGGGTCTCTCTCCTGTATATATTCTCCTGTGTTTCTTCAGTGAGTGAGAATTAGCAAAGGATGAACCACAATCATCACACTTGTAGGGTCTCTCTCCTGTATATATTCTCCTGTGTTTCTTCAGTGAGCAAGAATTAGCAAAGGATGAACTTTTTAACATATCTTTTAGGGTATGACATCACAAGGCATTTCTCTAACTGGACTGTCTTTATATGCAACAGAATTGGTTCTGTGCCTCATTGTTCTCTTCTGACCTCATTCTTGATTTTATTTCAGCCGGTCACTCGTGCAGCCCTTCTCAGACATTTCCATGATTACCAATTTTCTTTTCTGGTTTGTTGTGAGTGACTATGTCTGGCACTGGTAGCACAAGGTGGAAATAAATACGCTTTCTATGAAATGTTGCTCTGTGCAGACCGGAATCGTCTTATGCTGTTTAAAATTAGGGCGGCGGTGCTGCACAATGAGGTAGGGTGACCACCGCCCTTTGCATTTTAATTTCACAATATTCTGATTATTCTCATTTACAACAATGAGAAGGAGACAAAGTTCTTTGGTCAGGTGATAAGAAAAGGAGTACTGGGAAATATCATGACGACTGGAAAGATCACTGGCAGAAGAGACAGAGGCAGACCAACAGAAATGATGGTGGATGGCTTAAGGCAGAGGCATGGAGGAATATCATCAGTGGAATTGATCCAGAACACTAAAGATCGAGATCTGTGGAGATGCATAAACCCCCATGCCAACTGGCAAGGCACTTGATGATGACAGTGAATATTCTGAAAATTGATTTTATATACATATATATATATAGTCCATGTCATGTGACATTGGTAGTCCTATCCACAGCCTTCTGTTTTGTATTATTCTAATCATTTTTGACACAGATGATCTTTCCTACCCTGATGTCAAATTGTCCAGCATCTTTTCTCTGCTTCTTTTATCTTCCAACTTTTCCACTGTCACGATGTACAACCCTTTTTCTCTTCATGACATGGCCAAATAATGTAGATTGTCTCCTTCTGATGTGGGCAACCAGTTATCTTCCTCAGTCAGTTTCTTTCAAGACATCATTACTCTTTGTACCTGTCCAGGGTATTCTCATCATCTGTCTATAAAACCACAACTCTGCTGCCACCAAACATGTCCAACTAGCCAGCCACCTGACCAAGATTCACTTCTATATATCAGAATTGGTTCTATTTTCTTCTTTTATCAGTTCACAGATCTAGCTCACCTGTACTCAGACAGCCCGTTTTTCGGCTCTCAGGCAGATGCTCTATGGCTTAAAAAATAAACATCCCTTATTATTTGACTTTTACAATATGCTTGGTGGTCTTCTTGTGAGCGTTCACAGGTTGTAAACTATGGTGGAATTTAGCCGCTGCTCATCCATTTCTGGACTTTGGTCTTGTTCTAGAACTTGAGTTTTGCATGCATATCTATTAGACCTGGCTTATTCATATGCAAACTGTTGGTTCCTCACCTCTCAGGCAGACACTCAGATTTAAAAAAAAAACTAATTAGGAGATACTTGTCAGATGATGCAGTGGGTGAATGAGTCTTAAACAGTACAGAAACTTGTGAAAGAAACACTTACCTCTGTTGTCAAGTGCATTCAGGACTATTGTAAACTGCTTGAAAAAGTCGAGACCAAACTCTGAGCTGTTGTAAAATAAAAATAAAAATAATTAAAAAAAAAAGAGTACTTTATTAGGTTGAAGAAAATATAAACATTAGAACATTTACAGAACTGTTAGAAAAACAGGAGTGAGGAGTTGTAGAATGATAGCAAAAGTTAAAGCCATAGGGAAAGTTAGAACTATTTAAGGAAATTAAAGAACTACAGGTGAAAGTTACATAATTATTGGACAACAATACAGAACTACAGGTGAAAGTTACATAATTATTGGACAACATTACAGAACTACAGGTGAAAGTTACAGAATTATTGGACAACATTACAGAACTACAGGTGAAAGTTACAGAACTATTGGACAACATTACAGAACTACAGGTGAAAGTTACAGAATTATTGGACAACATTACAGAACTATCAGGTGAAAGTTACAGAACTATTGGACAACATTACAGAACTACAGGTGAAAGTTACAGAATTATTGAACAACATTACAGAACTACAGGTGAAAGTTACAGAACTATTGGACAACATTACAGAACTACAGGTGAAAGTTACAGAACTATTGGACAACATTACAGAACTACAGGTGAAAGTTACAGAACTATTGGACAACATTACAGAACTACAGGTGAAAGTTACAGAACTATTGGACAACATTACAGAACTACAGGTGAAAGTTACAGAACTATTGGACAACATTACAGAATTACAGGTGAAAGTTACAGAATTATTGAAAAACATTACAGAACTACAGGTGAAAGTTACAGAATTATTGGAAAACATTACAGAACTACAGGTGAAAGTTACAGAATTATTGGAAAACATTACAGAACTATCAGGAAAAGTTACAGAATTTTTGGAAAACATTACAGAACTATCAGGAAAAGTTATTGTTCTACAGAGACTATTAGAGAACCATGAAAGCATAGGGCTACAAGTCAAGAGGCTGACCAAGAAAGAGATGGGTTGATGAAGTAAATTAGAAACTACAGAAATGCAATATAACATTAATGCAAGCTACACAACTAGCAAAAGATAGGAAAACAATATAACTCTTCTCTGTGACTCTTTGTGGTATAAGCTGATTGGCAACAACAAAACAAAAAGAGAAAAAAGATTACAGAACTACAGTCAACATTTAACTACAGAAGAAAATTCTATAAATATATGAACATGTTTTAGGACTAAAAGTTTGTACTTTCTGTCATTTCAGACAAGGTTCCATTCTGGTGTAGGCAGACAAGGGAAATATAGCTCAGGGTGATGTGAGTTTGACAAGCAATACCAGCTTGCATATATCCTTTCTGTGGCACAAAACCTGAGTAGCCTTACAGAGACCATGTGTTGCCCATACAGCATGATCCCTTTCTCCACATGCTTTGTTAACTCCCAAGGGAAGGTAACACCAATATATTTGGAACAAAGTAACCTCCAGAAGCTGCCAGGAATCAGAAGCAGTGCTTTGTCTTGTGTGTCTGTCAGAGCTTCATCCTAGACAAGCTGCCAGCCTAGGCTGAAAGCCTGGTCTGCCCTGTCCTCATAAGTTTTCAGGTTGCATTTCCTCATTCTATGATAAGAATAGTATCCATCTCAATGCACTCAACTATAAAAACCAGCATAACATAACATAACAACAACTGACCCGTTAGGGTCCTCGAGGTGTATCGCTAGAAGCACTATCATTCAAAACCTGCCATGTTCTCTGTCTTTCGTTTGATGAATAAGTGTACAATAACTTAATCCTGTCCATGTCTTGTCAAACCAAACTGAAAGCATACAGAGTTGCAGTGCTTCCAGTGCTGCTGCATGCTTGTAAAACCAGGACTATTAGGACGTCAGGCACACAAAAAAAAACTCAAACCACCTTTATACAGTCTGAGAAAGATACTGAACATGAAGTGTCAAGACATGGTCCAGGACACTGTTGTACTGGATAAGGCTGGCACTCCCAGCATCAATACCATCCTGATGCAGTCAGAGCTTTGATGGGCTGGCCATATTGTTTTAATGCCTGACCATCAGCTCCCAAACATAATCTACTATGGTGAGATAGGTGAAGGTAGACGCTCTCATGGGGGCCAGAAACAGCCCTTCAAGGACACACTAAAGGCATCAATGAAAGCCTTCAGTAGAAACCCTGACACCTGGGAGGCTGCAGCACACGACCAGACTTTACTGTGCACATATATCTGAAATGGTGCAACGATATGCGAGGCATCTAGAACAAGGGCAGCTAATCAGCGAAGCCAGGCCAGAAAGAACCATCACACAGGCCCTTTGTCTACAGACACTGTGCCCTGTCCTCATTGTCCTAGACTCTTCTGGCCACGTACTGGACTTATTAGTCACCTCCGGACTCATGACGGATGAAAGAAAGAGAGGTTCTTATCACTTGTGATGGACGAACAACAAACATCAACATGATAACTTCTGTCCATTTCTTGTCATTCTAGGTTCTTCTTTACCTTCCCTTTCCTCAACTAACCCCTCCCCCCCTCCCCCGCCCAATGGATTGCAAGAATATTACATGCATGCAGAAAAACTAGCAACAACAACAACATTTCAACTTACCCAAGCACTAATTCTCATGAACCGCACCTTTTTCTAGGTCTACACATTGTCCAGTGACTCGCTTAACTAATGTCCAGCATCACAGCACTTTAGTATCCCCCTTGTTCAAACTCAGTATGCCAACCCTTTCAACCCCAGGTGTCCCATTTGCTCAACCTCAGTGGTCCCCAACCCTCACCCCACTAGACCAGTGTCTCTCTTGATTTACCTCAGTGTCCCCCTTGATTAACCTCAGTGTCCTCTTGATTAACAGGCAGTGTCCTCTTCATTAACAGGCCGTCTCCCCGTTTTAATAACCTATGTGTCCCCCCTGATTAACCTCAGCAGTTCCCCCACTCTCCAAACATGTGTCCCACTTGATTAACCTCTGTGTTACCATCTCCAAACCTCAATATCCCCCTGGATTAATCTTTGTGTCCCCTTGATTAACCTCAGTGTCCCCTTGATTAACCTCAGTGTCCCCTTGATTAACTTCGGTGTCTCCTTCTCCTAACCTCAGTGTCCTCCCTCCAAACCTCAGTGTCGCCCCTGATTAACCTCCATGTTCCTGTCACCCCTTGCCTTCTTCAGTGTCCCTGTCCTACCCATTTTCCCCAGAAGGCCAACCCATAATCCCCCTGGTTTCTCTCTCAATACATACTTGAATATGCTGCTGTGGTGTGCAACAATGTTGGCACTTGGATTGAACCTTTGTGCACTTTCTTTAGCAACCTGTGCGGGTAGAAGTTCACAATGCAGAAAAGTTAACACTTTGTTCTAAAAGTCAGTGTCGCTAACAGGTGTGAATGTGTTTCAAAATGTTCATGATCCTCGACATATAAGGGTTCGATTCCCAAGGCGGACAATTTATTCAAAGAAAATGTTCTTGTGGCATACAGATGGTGGTATAAAAGTTGCACCAAGGTACAGACTCTGAGGCCTCACCAGGTGATATTCCAAAGGTCATCAGTGTGGAGACGGAACACATTTTTTTTCTCCAAAAATTGAATGGTTGTGAAGTTATGGCATTGTTTTGTTAGTCATATTGCTGTCAGATAAATGATATTCCAGTTGCCTTTTTTCACCAAACTACAGGGACAAGATGATGATGTGAAACAAATGCAATTTTTTTCTCAAAATGTGTTCTCTGTTTAATTCGGAGCAAAAATACAATAAGTGTTTGTTAAATAGTTGTGCAGCTGTGGAATTTTTAGTACACACTTCTTCTTCTTCACCAGCTGTAAACTCTGGCAGAAAGTTCTGGATGTTCATCCACTTTTGGACTGCAGGCCTGTTTCAGAATCTGAGTGTTAGGTGTGCATTCGTTTTACAGATCTGACTCATTTGTATGCAGACTGCTGGTTCCTTGCTACTCAGGCAGATGCACTCTGACTAAGAAGGAAGCTCCCAATTAGTCAACTCTTACAACATGCTTCTGGGTAGGCAGTGGGTCTATTCTTGTTTTCCCTATAATAGGGCTCCCGGAACTCACACAGGGAAGTTCACACTAAAATGTGTAGCATCTGGAAAGTGCAAGGGTTAAAGAGCTTAGTAGTCAGAAACAAAAAACAAAATGATAATTAACAATGGAAAACAGCAGCCAACAATGAACATCAAGCAGCCAATAGAAAATGTTTAGAACAAGATAAGAGAAATGGCTAAAAAATATCACCCACAATATGCAAAAATTATTGGTAGCTAGTAAGAGAAACATACTGACAATGTTAGTTATTTGTGAATCCGTTACAGGACGGTGCAGAACCAACACTAGCTTTTTTTTTTTTAAATTTTTTTTTGCTGTTGTGATTATTCATGGCATTTTATGTTCAGTAGTTTGCCATTGCTTTCTGAAGTCTCAAATATGTATACTCAACCCTGTTGTATGGTGTAGAAATCTGGACAATAAAGAAGAAACTTAACAAACTGGAGTCTCTGAACATGTGGATCAATTAAGTGCTACTTTAAGGTTGAGGGAGGCTGCAACAGATCCAGCAAACTGACAGAGGATTTAAATATTGTAAAAAAAATTTTATTTAAAGAAATTGGTCTAGAAACAAACAATTTGGACACCCAGTGAAAATGAATCTGACAACGCCAGCAGTAAACAGCGTACAATATGAAAATGAAAACAACATGAAGCAGAAGGAGATCTAGATGAAGATGAATTGAAGGAGGCACTGTCAGCCTAAGACTTTACAACATCACAGCATAGCAAACAAATGGCTCGGCCACCTATCATCTGTTAATCTGCAATGACTAGTGGCAAAAAAGAATTCCTTCAAAGTCTCGATGCAGCTGCCTGAAAGGCAAGGAACCAACAGTCTACATACAAGTAAAAAAGATCTGTAAAACTGATGCTGACACAAAACTCAAGTGCTGGAACAAAGCTAAGTTCAGAAGTGGGCAAACAACCAGAACTTTCCCCTAGAGTTTACAGCTGGTGAACACGAAGAAGACAAAGGAAGAACAATTGTACCTCTGCTTTTGACTTTCCCACGTGTTCTTTCCGAAACAAGAACTGTCTGTTAAGGTTGCTGACATCAATGGTATCCAAATCAATCTGCAATGAGGAAACAAAAAATTTATGTTAACTATAACTAGTCTTGGTAATCTTAGTTTCAGCTTCACAGCAAATAGGTCACCCAATCATTGCTCCACTCCTGCACCAATGAAAAAACACAGAGAATGTTCATCACTGTCCCTTGTGGAAAAATTGACAGACTGCTGTCTCAGCATATCCACTAGCATACACACGCATTGAAAGCACAGGGCAGCCATCAGAAGTGCTAATACAAACAGTCCGACATTAGAAATGTAGCTAATCATGGACAGAAGCAGCAGTTACAAACAGATCAGCAGTTGCACCTGCAATTAATTTTAATCACATAAGGCACCACCAATTCCATGGTAACATGCCACGCACCATTTTCTGAATCTATATTTCACAACACCACGTTGGTCAAAGTCGAAAAACATTCCAAATGAATCCAGTCCACAATGTGCAGTTAATTATTATGATCTTAACATGTAGGATATAATGAAGAAGGTGGAGACAGGCATACAGTTTACTGTCATTTGCCCTACCGCTCATGCTGTAAAGTTTCATAGAGAAGATTTGGATGCAGTTTACTGTCTTTTGTCCTACTGCTCATGCTGTACAGTGTCGTAGAGAAGATTTAGATGCAGTTTACTGTCTTTTGTCCTACTGCTCAAGCTGTAAAGTGTCGTAGAGAAGATATAGATGCAGTTTACTGTCTTTTGTCCTACTGCTCATGCTGTAAAGTTTCATTGAGAAGATTTAGATGCAGTTTACTGTCTTTTGTCCTACTGCTCATGCTGTAAAGTTTCATTGAGAAGATTTAGATGCAGTTTACTGTCTTTTGTCCTACTGCTCATGCTGTAAAGTTTCATTGAGAAGATTTAGATGCAGTTTACTGTCTTTTGTCCTACTGCTCATGCTGTAAAGTTTCATAGAGAAGATTTAGATGCAGTTTACTGTCTTTTGTCCTACTGCTCATGCTATAAAGTGTTGTAGAGAGGAGTTAGATGCAGTTTACTGTCTTTTGTCCTACTGCTCATGCTGTAAAGTTTCATAGAGAAGATTTAGATGCAGTTTACTGTCTTTTGTCCTACTGCTCATGCTATAAAGTGTTGTAGAGAGGAGTTAGATGCAGTTTACTGTCTTTTGTCCTACTGCTCATGCTGTAAAGTTTTAATGAGAAGATTTAGATGCAGTTTACTGTCTTTTGTCCTACTGCTCATGCTGTTAAGTGTCGCAGAGAGGAGTTATACGCAGTTCACTGTCTTTTGCTAGTTGTGTAGCTTGTGTTAATGTCATACTGTGTTTCTCTACTGTCTACTCCCTAAATAATCTCTTTCTTGGTCAGACTCTTGACTGAAGCATGCTGTTCTCATACAGTACACTCTAGCTACTGGCTGAGTTTGTTCCATTCTGACCGGATGACCAAACATTTTGATTTCTATAAAAATATTTATCGATACTGTGCCTACCATTGTTCTCAGATCTTCGATGGTGTCTCTTTTTGTTCCTCCTACCACATTTCTTTCACATACCTAGAACGTAATTTTATATTTATTTTTCTAGGACTGTCCATGTCTGATACTGACAGCACAAAGCTGGAAGGAACAGAAATTAGATCAGCTCCTTCCCTATGGTGAGAAACGTACAAATGAAAGAATTTTCTATGAATGTCTCCTTCTTCGTGTTCACCAGCTGTTAACTGGTGAAAAGTTCCAGGTGTTCGTCCACTTCTGGACTGCATTCCTGTTTCAGAACCTGAGTGTTGCATGGGCATTCGTTTGACAGATCTGACAAATTTGTGTGCAGACTGTTGTTGATTCCTTGTCTCTCTGGCAGATGCACTCCGACTTCAAAGAAAGCTCCCAATTGGTCGACTTCTACGACATGCTTTTGGGTAGGCAGTGGGTTTATTCTTGTTTTCCCTATAATAGGGCCCTAGAACCCACACGGAGGGTTTCCAAGAATTAAAAACTGTCAAGAATGAAATTAATGACGGACCATTGAGGTAATCTGAGCCATCTGTTTTCAAGATAAAAAATTCAACAAGTACTGACTGGTTATCATTGAAATGGAAAGCAAAGTATTAGTACAGTTTAAACTCATAAAATATATTACACACACATGAATATATATATATAAATATATATATATATATATATATATATATATATATATATATATATATATATATACATACATATATATATATATATATATATATATATATATATATATATATATATATATATATATATATATATACATACATACATACATGATAAAGATGATAACTCAGAATTGTTTTTTGCAGATTACCAAGTATTAATAGCTAAAACAGAAAAGAGTTTACAGAAACATATAGACTAAGTGTGAGACTGAGGCAATGGTAATTGGTAGACAAGAAGAAACTGAATCAAAGTAAATAACACAGAAATAAAACAAGTAAATTAAAATTTTCTACTAATTTTTCACCTCAGATGGAAGAATGGATACAGAAATAAACATGCGAAGTGCAAAAGCAAATCAGGTTATGTGACAATTATCACAACTTCTGACGCATAGAAAGATACATCTGTCAACCACAGCAAATCTCATTAAAATGTTTTTTTGCCAAGATTGCACTGCCTGTGCCAAACATGGATGCTTACTACAACTAATGTGTGGAAGATCATAACAGAGATGAGATGTCTTATGAGAGCTGCCGGTGTAACGATATATATATATATATATATATATATATATATATATATATATATATATATATATATATATATATATATATATATATATATATATATATATATATATATATATATATATATATATATTTAAATATATATCTATATATTTACATATACACACATAGGCTCTCCTTTCAACTACAACCGGTAGACAACAGTAGACGGCCGGTTAGTCGGAGTTCTGTCCCCTGGCTGCAGTGCAATTACGGACTGGAGACGGCACGAATAAAAAAAAACAGTGAGGTCGACATGCCTGGCAGCAGATCACGCGCTGCGACTCAAATTAGCGACCGCGTTCGATTACCGCTTCTTGCGACGCATTACGGGGTGGATTAGAGGGAAAGAAATAGGATAATTACTGTGTGTTGGTGATAGACAGCGTGCAGTGCCCTACTGTCATAATATGGTTAGCGTTTGGGTTAGGGCTTGGGTTAGGTTCAGGGTTAGGGTTAGGGTTTGGGTTGCTACTTTGAGTTTGTGCGAAGACAAGATGCGGCGACACTAACCGTAATCCTAACCCACATGCTAACCCTAACCCTACACCTAACCCAAACCCTACACCTAACCCAAACCCTACACCTAACCCAAACCCTACCCTAACCCAAACTATGATCATAGCAGGGCAGTTTATGCTGTCTATCGCCAACACACAGTAATTATGTCATTTGTTTCGTTTCCTCCTGTCCAGTCTGTAATTGCACTGCAGCCAGGGAACAGAACTCCGACTAACAGGCCGTCTACTGTTGTCTACCGGCCGTAGTTGAATGGAGAGCCCACACATAATTAAAACTTAGATGGGTTGAACTAATATTATTAAATATAATTTTGTTTCACCCAGCCTCTAGGTCATGGGTACCAGAGTTAACACTCAGGGGTAAATGGAGGAACGTCACTGTAGCTATGGAGTTGCGTGCTGACGGTGACACAGGCAGTTTCTTATGAGCTGTGTTTTATTGTGGCAGAGCACTTATGGTTTATAACCGTGTGCAATGACGATGGTTCACATCTACCAACTTTACTTTTACAGTGATAAATAAAATGACATGGAAATAAACTTGTATGATCTTGATGTTTAAATTTAGCCACTACAGTTTCGGAAATTTGCAATCTTTTCGACAATTTCCGTTACCATAGAAACCGTTTGAAACTTGTTTAGGAAATGTCGGCTGGGGTTTCGGGATGGGTCCTAATCTCTCATGAAATTTTGCGATTGGTGTGGTTTTCACCCACTCTAACTAGCTGAAAACGGCAGGAAAGAACTCGATTAACAGCGCATGTCTACGACAGCCGGACGTCCTCTGTTTTTCTGTTAGTCATCAGTTTGATTGAAAATAGTGGTAAATTCGAGGTTGGCTTTAGGCTTTAACTGTTACTGTACCTGGTAATCAGTAGGTAATGCTAGTTATAATTGAATTCTCCGTCCAATTTTACATTTGTGTATAAAATTTATTTCTGGTACGTGGCTAAGTAGATGTACAGTGACATTTTTTTAGGCAATCGCATGCGGCTGAGTGAGCTGAGTCTCATTGCCTGCCATCTTGTCAGCTCAGAAATGACATACAAGCCTAAATGAGGTACCATTGGAAAGAGATTGTTTACAGCTATCTAACTGTGCTGGTTTTATTGGTGTAGAGGGCATTTTAAAAATTTTACTGAAGTAGATTAAATTACTTCTACTGATAGAGACAGGATGCAAACATTTTCTGATTCGATAAGTGTCTATCAATACTTATAAATTCATGTAACTTCTTATTTCAATTGGCGCAAATTGCCCCGTGTTTTAAACTTCAACTGCCTGAATTAAACTTAACTTTGAAATTTCTTTGTTTTCATTCCAATCTGAACAAACTGAATCTCACGTCTGCTCATCTGTCCACATTGCTCGGACCGGTCTTGTCTAACTGGTTAACTTTACTAACAAATACTAACAAACAAAAATTACCAATTCAATATCATTGAATCCTGTCAGAACCAGATTCTTTAGCAGCTCACAACCAATTCCTCCTGCGCCGACCATCAATAGTTTGCATTTTTTTATGTTTTCTTGCAGGGATTTCTGAAAAACACCGTTCATAGCAGCCGCCATTTTGATGTTCACTCACTGTTCAATTCCACTTCCGGTTGAGAGAAAGAAGCAAGCATGTAAAATATGTTTCTGAAAGGTCCCGCTATACCATGAACATATTTCAGTTTTTGTTTTTTTCGTGTGGGTGTCTAACTGACACCAGATGAGCACTATTTAATAAATTATTTTTGCCAGCATTGAGCTGTCAGTGTCAAACGTAAATAAGGCTAAGGAAAAATCGAAACAGAAACGAAATGTCTATGGATTCAATCAATCAGTCAGGTGCCGTCTCCACAATGAAGGTTGGCTGCAATGGATCTCCAACAAGCCCTTGATGTAAACTCACTCATACTGCTGTTCGTCCATCTCTTGATGTTATCCTCCCACTTGTAAAGCAGGTTGCCTTTTGCTCGACTACCTTGAACCTTTCCCTCTAGGATGATCTTTACAATACTGTTATCTCTTTTAATGTGGCCAAAATATTTCACTTGTCTCTTTTTTATTTCCTCTAGCAACTCTCTTTTCATTCCCAATTTCCTCAGTACCTCTGTATTTGATAGCTTTAGTTTCCATGAGTCGGCTCTGTGGCTAAGTCGATGCGAACACTTCGCTTCGTAATGCCGGGATGCCAGGTTCGATCCCAGCTGCGGGCAATGTGCCTTGCGTTGGTTTCGACAGTGGTATCAAGAAAGCCGACCGTCCAGAAGAAATGGCAAACTACTGGACGTAAATTTGCCTAGAGAAACCACACAACAGCCAGGGGCTGTTAGGGTTGGTTCTGCAACGTCCTCTAGAGGATACGCAACAACCTTTTTAAAAAGTTTCCATGAAATACGACCTAATCTTCTGTATATCCACATCTCCTAAGATTATCATAAATCAATTAGTAAATATAACTTGAAAAGACAGGATCAGAAATGACGATCCCCGTGTGGGTTTCTGGGGCCCCATTGTGGGAAAAACAAGAAGAAATCCATTGTCTTCCCAGCAAGCATGTCGTACTAGTCGACCTATTGGGAGTTTCTTTCGGAGTGCATCTGCCCGAGCAGCAAGGAACAACCAACCGCACACAAGTAAGCCAGTAAAAAGATATACACGCAAAAGTCATTGACACAAATCCAGTGTCCAAATGGACGAACAACCAAGACATCCCGCCGGAGCTTACAGCCGATGAACAAAGAAGAAGAATACGAAATGACGATATCGGGAAAATTGGGACGGAACCAGTATTAAACTATTTCGGTTATTATTCCAGTTCCATTATGAGACGAAATGTTTTTAAAACACCACCCCAGCTACCAACTTAATGGTTTGACGGCCAGAGTGACTAACAACGATTGCTTGAAGGAAGCTAATGAAAGTAGATTTCTATATCCAACAATAAGAAAGTGCAAACAGTGTTCTTTGGACACATAAGGAGAAGAGGGACATTGGAGAACATTGTGACAACTGGAAAGAGTGGAAAAGGGGCTAGAGGCAGACCCAGAGAGATGATGCTGGATGGGCTGAAACGATGGCATGGAGGGATATCATCAAGAGAGCTGTTCCAGGAAACCAGAGATCGGGATCTGTGAAGACTCGTGAGCGCCTACGCCAGTTGGCAGGGCACATGATGATAATAGTTTGACGTTGTTTCTGGGACTTTCCCCTGGGGGATTCTCATCCGAATTGTGGCAGTGTCTGTGAACAGTCATTATATACCACATGTATCCAAAGATACTCGCCATACTTGCTACAAATATCACTCGCCTCCACCTATCTCTCTAGTTGACCTTCTTCAGCATTTCGAGCCCTTGATATTGATTGCTGCAGATATCACCCGCCTCCATTCATCTCTCTGATTGGCCTTCTTCAGCATTCCGAGCCCTTGAGATTCAATGCTGCAGATATCACCCGCCTCCACTCATCTCTCTGGTTGGTCTTCTATTTCCAGTTGGTGATACGAAGTGTTTGAAGGTCTGCCTGGTCATTATCTTTCTATCGTTTTCTTGATATGTCTCGTGCTCTACAGCCATTCATCTCCCTTGTGTATACAGTTTTTACCTCTCTGTTATCTTACATTTTAAAATATTCACCCGTTTTAAATGTATGGATGATTGAATTTAATTGTTTAAGTTTTAGTTTTAAAAAAAAAAATAAGAAAGAATATCTCTGCAAAACAGCAGATATTGTATTGTATTATATAAATAATCCTCTTAAACCCTTAATGAAAATGGAACATTATATTAAACAATGAGAAGAAGAAATACAGAGTTATTTGGTCATGTAATGAGAAAAGGAGCAACGGAAAATATCGTGACGCCTGGAAAGATCACTGGTAGAAGAGACAGAGGTCGATAAAGAGAAATGATGGTGGATGGCTTAAGACTGTGGCATGGAGAATTACCGACAGTGGAATTGATCCAGAACACCAAAGACCAAGATCTGTGAAAGATGCATGAACGCCCACGCCAACTGGCAGGGCACTTGATGATGATGATATTTTATAATAATTTATATTAAACGAAAATTGTATTTGTGTAAAAAAATTAAATTTGCTGACGCCCCTACAAATTGTGAGGCTCTAAGTTGTAACAATTATTTATTAACAAAACGACAAGGACATTTTTTGTTTTTTCATGAGTAATTTGAACATCTACCCATAAAAATCAAATTCATGTGATAAAAGGCGCATTTAATTACAGATTAAGAAAAAAATTCTGACCAAAATGTATCACCATATTTTCTGTTTCTCCCTTGTGGAATTGTCCAGTTTTTAATCACATTTTGTTATGTTGGGGCATGTTGGTTTTGTCTTATACACGGGGGGTGGGGGGGGGGGGCTACGGATCTTGGGATAAACTCAAGGAGGACGCAGAAGTCTTGCCAATTACTCAAAGCACGGCCAGCTCCAGTATCTGAAGCTGGCCGTGCTCAAAGTAAGCGCGACCTGGGGGGAAAAAAGTTGAAGACCACTGCTCTAGTGTGTTTACATAATACCCAGAAATACTCAATGTGTGCAAACTCTTTGCGTGGAAATCTAAGAATATCCCAGTCAATATTGGGATCAACCAATCCCGTCCGCCCAGATAATTCTGTACTACCGGGGGTATTACGTGATACCTGCGTGATCAACTCTCCCAAGCCGTATATGGTATTTGACCTCATGAATATGTAGTTGGTTACCCCAAGGGGTCATTTCCTAGCCAACGAAATTGTAGTACATCTTGTTGGGTTCTCCCGGGGTCAGGCGACAGCCAATGAGATTGTAGCAACCTTGATACGTAAACAAAGCGCTGACGCTGGCTCTGTGGGTCGCAGGCTTTGCTGGCTAACAGTTGTTCCTGTTGCTGAAGTTTTAGATCTTCCCCTCTATTTCAACGTAAATTACATACACCTGCAAACACTTTTATCATCTAAGTCAATTCCTGTCAGGAGACACCCTAATCTACAAGGTAAGTTGCGTTTGTCAACAATTCATTCTTCAAATTGTTTAACCCCATCAAGGGTACACTGTCCTAGATCTTGGGCTATGGCAGATAACCATTCTTCCTCTTATGTTTCATTGCCAGCTGACTTGGCTAAATCTTATTTATTAGTTTTTATTAACCGTAGACCTTTTTTACAAATCTAACATAGAATGCTTTAACTCATTAACTACGCTATTGTAGTAACACTTCATAAAGTTGGTTTTTAAATGTGAAATACGCTGGATCTTATCCAGATATTATCGCCCAACAACTACAGGCTGTAGCACAGCTGACATTATGTGACCCCATTCTCAGAAGAAGAGAATATTTGAGAAATATGGAACTATGGCCTGTTTTAAATCTGTGGTAGCTAATGAGTTAATGTGCATTATATACTAGAGAAAAGAAATAGAAGATTATGTAGCTGTGTGTGTGTGTGGAGATATGTTTTCGAACATATACTAGGTCAGCATGTGTTAGAGGCAAGCTATTTCTTTCTTTTCCTGTTGAGGAAATACTTTACCACAAATTTCAGGAGGCTTGTATGACCCCTGAGTTGTATACGAGGTTCGATGACCATAGATAGATCGATATAATTGAATCTCTCGCGTTATATTTGCCTACTTGTGTGTGTTCTTTCTACGCAAAGTATATTACCGCGCAGACATAATATTTATATCTGTGAAATTTCTTCTTCTGTTTTCTCTATTTCCCATTTGGGCGTAGGCCCACAACCAACTCATACCAGGCCATTTTGAGACTTTTCACAACTGCCATTTTGTGGTTTTGTTGTTGTTGTTTTTTTAACTGCAGTTCCAACTTACACAGGGATATGTAGCTAGCTCTTTCTATATGCTTGATAGCGTTACAGTTATTTGCTTTCTTGATAACTCAGGTAACAAACAAATAATTAAATCTATAACCTTTAAATGTAAGTGTTATGTTTATCCTTTTCTCTGACTTTTTTTGGGTAGAAAACTGGGCTCTCCTTTAAATAACGGTTGCAAGCTGGAAGGCGATGGTCGCTTAGTCGGAGTTCACTCCCTTGGCTGCAGTGCAAATACGGAGTGGTAAAGAGGGAACGAAACATTAATATAGTTACCTGTCATCCTAGGGTTAGGCTTAGGATTTGGGTTAGGGGTAGGGTTGGGTTAGGGTTTGGGGTAGGGTTATGGGTAGGGTTAGGGTGACATATCACGGAAACGACGGAAGCTTATCGCTCATTACGACATACAGATCTGCAGGTCTCACATCTACGGTCACTAAGTCGTGGTCGGAAGAACGCAGTCGCTAATTTGAGTTGCAGCGCGTGGTCTACAAGAGTCTTGCGTCTCAAGACCGCGGTCGCTACTGTCAGTCGCAGCGTGTGGTCTAGCTGTAGCAGCATGTCGACCTCACTTTGTGTTTTGATTCGTGACTTGTCCGCTCCGTATTTGCACTGCAGCCAAGGGAGTGAACTCCGACTAAGCGGCCGTCGCCTTCCAGCTAGCGACAGTTATTTAAAGGAGAGCCGAAAACTGTGCAGGTCCACACCACAAAGGTGCTCATACCTAAAAAAAAGGCATCTATAAAAAGGTCCTGGTAATCACTATGAAGTGTCGATTAAAGTAGCAGTGGGGGGAAAAGGATACATACAAAGGTGCCAGTAGTGCATATATACACACACGCTCTCTCTCTCTCTCTCTCTCTCTCTCTCTCTCTCTCTCTCTCTCTGATCCAGTTATTTTGATGTGTATAGTCTTTTACTACCAGACATGTAAAAATATCTTATTAACTGGGATTCAGTCTAGTCTCAAAATGAGTTTGCCACTTCAGATTCTTCCTTCATTGAGCATTCTGTTAGTAATGATTCAGTATCTGTCTAAAGTGGCTGATCATTTATTTATAACACTACCATTGAATAGTTGCAAAGAGAAATCAGTCAGGAACATTTGACTTATTCAGAATTAAAACAGTTGTGCTCCTGTACATGTTGCATAGGCGCCATAACCTGGGAGCTCAGGACCCCTGAACAGTCCTGCCCCAATGATTTTATAGGTGGGAGGGCCTCAAACCCCTCTAAACATATAGACAGATATAGACATTCTATTAAGTATTAGTTTACACATTTCATATTATTTCAAATATATAATTACATTTGTTTGCCATTCAGAACATTATTTTATTATTATTGTATGCTTAAATAAAGCTTAGCGACCCTCCCCCTAAACGTCCTAGCCCTTTGAAAAGGCACTCTTCTGAATGCCGGTCCCAAATTATTCATTGCGAAAAACATCCCCTTGTATCGGACTGGGCTCTACCTATGTACCAGTCCTGACCTATGGGTGTGAGTCATGGGCAATGACAACAGCTCACAGAAGCCAGCTGCAGGCCTCAGAAATGAGATATCTGAGAAAGGTGGTCCAAGTGACAAGAAGGGACAAAGTCCGCAATCAGACAATACGTCAAGATCTTGATACCCAGTTCCTTACAAACCCGAGTGGATCAGTCACAGTTACGATGGTTTGGACAAATATGAAGAATGGGAGAAAATCGGCCTCCATGGCAGGCATGGGAGGCTAAGAACCAGAGAACCAGACCTCCAGAACGACCCAGAGTGCGCTGGGAAGACAACATCCGACAGTCCCTAACTGATAGAGGACTGGAATGGAACAAAGCCAGAAAGAAAACTGCTGATAGAGACGTCTGGCGATCTCTCTGGCAAACCTCTACACCCCAAGGTAGAAGAGGAGCGACTAAGTAAGTAAGTAAGTATTGGACTGGTATTCGGAAAAGTGCCTGAAATTATAAAGAGGCCCAGTCACAACCCCCCCCCCCCCTCCCCTATGTTTTCTCTTTGTTGACGCCCCTGAATGTACACAATCGTATTTCCATAAATGTAGTGTGCACATTATGGTATTTTACTGTCTGCTTGTGTGTCGCTGCTTGTTGCTAAAGTAATGTGCACAAACTTGGTTGCTGAGCTGTTTTATTGATTTTAGCTTTTATTCTTGGTTGTCCTTTCAGGCGTTGCCACGTCGTTTTATTTGTTAACAAAGTGTCACAACGTGCTGTGGGGTTCTGCTTGTGATGTTTATTATTTATCGTCATTTCTCCTAGTTTTTTTTTTCTTCAAGAGTTCGCGAGCCCTCCATCGGTACCCCCACACCAATTGTCCCTTTAGAAAAATCTAGAAATTAGCTAGAGCTAACTTTAGTTATATATGTAAACCTTACTATATTTTACAGAGTAATACCTTTTATGCCTGAAATGGAAATTTCTTTTGTAACTTGCCCCCCCCCCCCTTTTTTTTAATCATACATGCAGTTAAAGAGCATATTGTTTCGTTTACTTCTTGGTACAATGATAAGGGCTTAAATACCATTGTCGAGCGAGTAATTAACCCTTTCACCATGGTGTCCTAGAAAAAAAAAGGGTGTGTGGTTTTAACTGACTTGCTTGGGATGTCCCGTTTTCAGCTCAAAATAGTGGATGTCCCTTTTTCAGCTCAAAATATTAGTGGCATGTCCCATTTTCAGCTCAAAATAGTGAATGTCCCGTTTTCAGCTCAAAATATTAGTGGCATGTCCCATTTTCAGCTAAAAATATTAGTGGGATGTCCCGCTTTCACCTCAAGCTATTATCGTCACATTACTGATAGTGCTTTATTGAATTTATTCTTTTCTGTTTTTTTCTTCCCTTAGACCTTTCTCTGGTGTCATTTAGTGGGATGTAGTTTCTTTTTCTGTTCCGAAATTCTCTCCGAGTTGAGCACAGAATTGCAACCATCTCACGCCTGTCCTTTTTAAAGACTTGATTATGATTTGTTGGATTTTGCAGCTAAAATATTATTGGGATTAATTAGATCGCCAGTTTCACACCAGCTCCACTCCCCCTCATTGCCTATTACGGCATGTTTGTAGGCTATGTATATAAACGAAAATACCCCTCCCTCTTTTTTAACAACCGAAATAACAGTTCTGTGAAACTTGGATTTATTTTCACACAAAGAAGCAACTGTGTGATACGTATGTTGCCTTGGCATACAGATAGCTGGTTGGGTCGGTAAAAAGTAGGTAAAACTACTGGATTCTTGTCCACGTCATCAGGCTTATTGAATATGAATAAATAAGACTAGACCTGTATTTCATAGACCAATCGGCACTCTTTGGGTGATGTGGTCATCATCATGCCGGCCGCTTTTACTTCTTAGGACATTTCCTGGTACCCATTTTAGGCTGAGAGCCAAGGTCAATTGTGACAAAAATCAACTTTGAAAAGAGTGGGTATGTAGGTAGACAGAAAGAATGAAAGAATTGAAAAGAAACATAACAAGGGCGAGGGAGAGAGAGAGAGAGAGAGAGAGAGAGAGATGAATTGATAAACCGTGCGAAAGATCATGTCTTTTTCTTGTTCACCGGCTGTAAACTCTGGCAAAAAGTTCTTGGTGATTGTCCACCTCTGAATTTTAGTCTTGTTCCAGAACCTGAGTGTTGCGTGCACATCTGACTTATCTATATGTAGATTGTTGGTTCCTTACCTCTCAGGCAGATGCACTCCGACATCGAAGGAAGCATCCAATTATTCGACTCTTAATCATGCGGCAAAGCGTGGTCATCCATTCCAGTAAGCAAGACACTGTGGTAGAACCACTTGATGATGGTGATAATGAAGATGTTTATAACAGAAATATATGACATATTCCCTGACCTTACAAATACACAGGAATCAGCTGTTGTGTTTAAAAATAGACAGAACGGGTTGACTTAACGCGACGACGTCATCGCTGCTGATTTTAACGCTGGGCTGTCAGCCAGATCTTTCTTCAGATGTTTTTATGTATGTACGCACATACATGACGTTCTTTCACCTCCCTATACCGTCTTTCATACAAGGCTGTTGCCACTTTGAATATCTGGGCCATTTGGTAAAAGAAAAGAGTGGTTAATTATGACCCACATAATGAAAGGGACTTATAGAAAGGAGGTTACATTTTCAAAGGACTCGAGTTCGCCAGCCTTAATAGAATAAGTGACCTGGATACAATGCTGATGCAAGAAAATATACAGTACTATTTCTCTGTTTCTGTTTTGGCTTGTCATTGTTTTCTTACCTGTCCATTACATTTGTAGTGTAGAATTGAATAGACACTTGGTAAATTAAAATATTTCAATATAAGGTGCTTCAACGGGGAATAGAGAAACTGATATAACATTACATTTTGTTTGTGGTAAATCATTGAAAAGAGTTTGGGTACTGAAGTAATAATAGTGGGAGTGGTTGTTGTGGTGGGAGAAGAAAAGGGTGCCGGAACTTAGGTGCTCCAGTACTTTGTATTCCCCCCCCCCCCCCACAATCCCCATAAAATTGGGCTACAAGTGAACTTCCCATGAAGTCTCCGAATCCCCGAGATGGGTTGAACTAAAAAAAGAAACACCGTTCATTTAGTTATTCCATCCACCCACTCAACCATGTATCAGTCCCCTTTCCCATATAACTATCTACCCCTCCACCCTGCGTGTTTATTGGTCTCACAGATTTCATTCAAATCCACGTTTGTTTAGCTGGCACTGCCTATTTAGTAAACCGTAGCTTCCGACGGCCCCGACTGAACTATCTTCAGCATTCTTCTATATTCACATTGCTGTTTTTCCCACCATTTCCTTGCTGGTACTAAACCAAGCATTTCCCATTATAAGCGCCAGGCCACAATTGATCTTTGGGAGAATGGGGAAGAACGAACGAACGAACTTTATTTTCAAAGGGTCACAAATACTACTGTTTTTTTTAAATCAATAAGCATGTTTTATTCATATGATAATATGCATATTATTGAATATAAAAAATAAAAAAAATCACATAAGCATGGGTGGTCAAATGCATGCACACACTAGCGCGTGCGCGCGCACACACACCCACCATTCACATAAACACGCATATATACACCCACATACCTTCATACACACAACATAAACACACCCCGTACATACCTACCTACTCACACAGAGATGTACATTCCACACACATACTTACATATAGATACACACATGCACACACTGACACACCCATAGAAACAAATGCACACACACACAGACATACGCGCTCAGACACACACACACGCCGACTCACACACGCGGACACATACATGCACAAACACACACATATACATACACAGACACACACACAGATACACGCACACAGACACAATCGTAGACACACAGGCACACACACAGATACACGCAAACTCACACCCACATGAATAACGAACGAACAAACTTTATTTTCAAATGGTTCAGAATTAGGCACGCAGGCCAGTCTAACATGCTGCCCTCCAAGTCCAATCCTTGCATACAGTTATCGAACAAGAACGTTCAGCTGAAGTTTACAGCCGGTGCACGCGAAGAAGAATTTCTCATTAGAATCAAAACGGGACACGCCCTTAAGCGCCCTCTTTCCCCTACATAAATGCTAACTACCCTCGTTAGACCGGTTGGTTACAATCTAACAACCAAAGCGTGTCCCTGGTTCCAGTTTATTTTATATGATCCTTCTCTCTGCATGTTATTGTCTGATTATGCAATGTATCGGTAGTCAGAAGTCTTTCCTCAGTTTATCTCTTGCACTGTTGAAGATGTGTAAGTTTGACACGGCCGCGGTGACGTCGTCGTTTGTAACGCAGCCGTTCGCACTTGTGGCTCAGGCAACGCCTGCTCTAGGGGGAACTGAAGCTGAATCTGGAGAAGGCGTTGCCTCAGGTTCCTAAAGACTTCTCTCCCCCAATCGAATAAGTTTGCATGGGGACTAAAACGCCTCCTTTACCTAGACACACACACACACACACACATATATATATATATATATAAAACTTGTAAAGTATCCGTTAATATATTTCACATTATTTGAAAGTACTGTATATTATTATTATTTCTATTTGCCGTTCATCACAGTAATAATAATAACAACACTAGTTGATTGTTTTCTTTTAATTTGCCGCGTCTCGGGACTTCGAGATTTCACGGGGGAGTTCCAGTAGTATAGGGGTGATAGGGTGTAAACACCACCTAATCTCACCCCCACCCCCCGCCACCTTTGTTTACATAGAAAATTTGAAAGGAATACAAAAAAAGGGGGGGGGGAGAGGGGGTCATTACCCCCATCCCCCGGGTGCCACCACAATGGGGCTCCGGAACCCATACGGGAAAAACTAGGGACAGATCACTGAAACCCTGTTCAGCCTGATCTTATAACACGTTTATGTAATGAAGCACCCTGGCTGTTACGATACAACCCAGAGTGTGCGAGGCGTGAGTGCTATCACAGAACCACCGCAACGGTAGTGTGTAGGAATAGATCAAAGGCGCAGAGCTAGTGCAGGCAAGGGTGAGTCAGTCGTGTTGGAGGGCGAAGAAGTAGGTCACCTTCGATCTAGTTTCGGATACGGGAAGGCTCGAATTATTAATTTCCTGGAGATCGATGACCTGGGTTGCCAAGGCAGCAGGGGGTAAAGGGGGGTCAGAACAAACTCGTTGCGTTTGTTTCAGTTGCACTTTTAAATCATTATCATTTTCATAGGTTAGGAAACCATTATTTCCTCGTCATTAATCTCTTAATGGAGCGTAGGCTCTCAACGACCCAGTATATTTGCTCCTAGTTGCTTGGGTTGTTTTCAGCAAGTTCTCTACATGACAAGCTATGCAGAATCACATCAGCTTTCTTTGTCGCTGGCCTTTCGGGGGAGGGGGGGGGGGGTCGTCACGTTTAACCAGTATATAACCTTTAGGTTACAATTGTGACTAGGTTATGTGCGCCATATAAAATGACTTAGCATTACTCGCCACCAAATAGCCCTGAAAAGAACTCTTGCAGTGTTGATGTGATCAAAGGAGACGGATCCAAATACTTGCACGACCGGCGACGACGAAGTCGTCTATCGGCCAGCTAGAGGGCAACCCGGTTGTCTTTGTGTTTCTGCCCCGTGTCGATCGTCCTTGTGGCTTTCGAACAATAGTAGTCCCCCATCTGGGTCCCATTGTGTGGGAGTAAGGTGACATATTAAAACATCAAATTGCACATGTTCTACATGCATTTTACTCTTGGGTGGCCATCTTCAGCATGACTCTCCCATGAGTTGAGGATTTTTTTTTTGAATGCGGGATATGCTATCAGAATAGTCAATACCCGTCGCTGCGCATGTGAACTGATTTCCAAACAGTCCCATCATGTGTGTCAGTCAGTTACTGAATGTTCTATTTTTAAAGGGGTAAATAACCAAGATCAAAGAAATTCGCCTCTTTAAGAAAATAGCAGCATCAGTGCCGTTGTAAACTGTAAGATCATAAAGACATTAGAAATCTAAGGCCACATGCAAAAACTTGCGTTAATCCATAGACGAGTTTGCGAGATATTTGTTGAAATGTGCCGGCAAGAGTTTTGAAACATATTATAACAGTGTATTTTTTTGCATTACTGGGTGTCAATAATTCCGGCTGCAGTCCTGGAGTGGGGGAAATTCCATTCCAGTCCATTAGTGCGCTGGTACAGTAACTGCTGTTAGATCCACTCAGACATGACCAGCCTGGGTATAATAAGAGCAATGACCCTTGATTTTGTCAAGAGGTGACGTCACACGTGCATTATCTGTGACCCGCTGCACTAGTTTTGAGCAGTGATTCTCAACTTGTTTTACACCCGGCTCACAGTAACATGGGATATTTTTTTGCCGCCCACATACCGGCTAACTAAACCCAGATACTAGTTGCTGTCCAGACATTTCTCTGATTTCTTCACTCCTTGTGAATTCATCCCATTTCATTTTCATTTTTCCTCAAATGACATTTGTTTGCAGTGCAAATACGGAGTGGTAAAGAGGGAACGAAACAAATGACATACTTACCTGTCATGCTACGGTTGCTTAGGGTTAGGTTAGGGTTTGGGGTAGGGTTAGGGTTTGGGTTAGTTTTAGGGGTAGGGTTTGGGTTAGGGTAACACATGTAGCGTTGAGTACTTACGCATAATAACGGCCGCTATATGTGAAAATTTTGACGCAGGAGTTCCAAATAATGGCCGACAATGTGCTGCTTGTGGGAGTGGCGCCACTGGAGTTCTCCTAAATATGACGGCAATAGCGCGCTGCTAGTGCGCAATTGATGGCGAATTGTCCGTTTGAGTATCATCCACAATGTTTTTGAATCGTGACTTGTCCACTCCATATTTGCACTGCAGCCTAGGGAGTGAACTCTGACTAAGCGACCGTCGCCTTCCAGCTAGCGACCGTTATTTAAAGGAGAGCCAACTTTCATTCCATGTCTGTAGTGGTTCTCCAACTTTCACTTTGCATATGTTAAAATTGAAAGAACATTAGAATTCAAATTACGTAACCTCGTTTTGAAACTTAGTGTGTATGTGACGTGTTAACTCTTTCGGTTCCGGCCAAGGCATCATATGTTATAGGTTATATAGCCCATGTGTGCCAAACAACTAATAATGTCATCTGATATTTAGCCTAAGCACACTGCAGAATTAATTTCTTGGGGCAGTAATGTGGTAGTTTCCCCTTGCTTTCCACATCCACGTACCTTTAGACCAGTGTTTCCCAAACATTTCTTAGTCGCAGCGCCTTTTTTCAATTAATATTTTTTCATGGCGCCCTAGCCTGAGTAAAAGTATGACTATTCGTATGTAAGAGATTTAAAAAAAATAAACTTATGTCTCTTCAAATATTTCGCAGCGCCCCTGTGAAGAGGTCGCGGCTCCCTAGGGGCACTGCGGCACACAGTTTGGGACTCACTGCTTTATGTCTTCTTACCTTAAGAAAGAAAATAGGGGCTTTTGAGCTGAAATGCTATAGAAAGATTCTCAGAATATGATGGACAAAGAAGCAAAGAAATACTGACATTTTAAAAGATCTGAACATCAAGAAAGACTGGCTAATAAACAGCATTATATCTCAGAAGCTAAATTATTTTGGTCATATCAAGCGCCACAGGGGATTGGAAAAAATAACAGCAGAAGGCATGGTAGCAGGAAGGAGGGGGCAGGGGCTTACCGACCCGAAAATTGGCACAGGATATAAATGACTCCTTGAATATGAAAGTACACGAGGTGGTAGAGCTAGCGAGAGACCAAGCTTCTTTCAGGCAGACCATGATGGGAGCGACATTCTGCAAAGGACCTGTTACTGGATGATTCTACAGAAACCTGGCTAGTTATTTTGGTACCCCAACTAGGTAGCTACATTTTTGACAGTTAGGTTATCATGTATATATTCGTTGTGATTATTGCTGCCCTTGGAAATATCCTGCGAAATCTTCTGGTACTAAGACAGTTTTTTTAAAAAAAAGGGGGGGGGGGGCATGACAGGGTGTTTTATGTGGAATGGGATTTCGCACACTGTAGAAAATCAGATGCAAAAAAATCTGCCAGTTATGAACAGCTCTAAAAAGAGTTTGCCATTTCTCTCTCTCCCCTTATGTGTGTAAGTGGTGAATGCATGTTTATCATCATTTAAATATATTGTATTGATCCCTTTTCACGCCTTAGGCACATTGGGCATATAGGAACAGCATCCCATATTTTTACAAACCAATCAGTACTAGGTGGGTAATGTGGCCAGCATTGCGCCAGCCGTCTTTACTTCCCCAGGACAGCCATCATGGTATCCATTTCTGTGGCCCATTACTTTCATTACAGCTATTCATACCTTTGCTAGTATGTCCTCAGCAGAGTTATTTTCTGATTGGTCTAAAATATGAGGCTAGTATGGGTTACTCAGAAAGCCATCGTCGTATAGCAGCTAGACACTCGCCTGTGGATCTGAAGGTCATGAGTTCAGCTGCTGATGGATCTGAAATTTTATCAAAAATTACATTTTCTCCCTGGTCAACCCTGCCTTTAACTAGTACCAGGTAAAGTCTTGGGAAGGAAAGGGGGCCGTGTAATGTTGACTACATCACCTATTCAATGGCGATTGGTCTGTAAAATATAGATATAGCCCTATATGCTCAACATGCCTGAAAGGATCCTTTACTTATACTATTTATGGTATACCTAACATGCAACGTGATAAGAACATCAGGATCCGGTTCTGAAGTGATACATCACACAGGGGCTCGAGGTTTTGTCCTTTATTTCCTGAGCAGTTCTTTTCATATCATGGTCCAGGCCAGCACCTTGGGCCTCTCTTATCAACGTCCATCTTAGGGTTTCTGTTGGATGTCCTCCTCATTTCTTCAAACCAAATGTTTCTCATTTGAAAATCTGTTTAGTGATTTTCTGTCTGCTTGTCCTCATATGCAGGTTTCTGCAGCATACAAACACAACCCTCCTCCATTCTCATCCGTGCTTGGGACTGGCAGTGGGTTGTATATAGTGAAATGATTAGGTCGTTTTCCTCACTCATGCTCTGTTCATGAGTGCAGTTTTCACAGAAACCCCTAAGGATCGAAGCCAGAGCTAGCGTTCATGCTTGATGTGATGCTGTCAGCAGGCAGCCAGCCAGCCATTCTCTGAAGAGACAATGAGCCATATAAGTTAAAACCCGGTGCAATGAAGTGGAACCATCCTGGCCAAGTTTCAGCCCATCAGTTAATCAAAAATATACACCTTTATATACACCTTCATATCTATTTTTTTCTTCTGCAGGCAAAATGTTGAACTCACTGGCTACATACTTTTGGGGCAGCAATGCAGAAAGTGAGCAGGATTACACCAACAAAGACAACTTAGAGCAGCAACATGCAACAGGGGAGCATCTAGAAACGCAGCAGGAGGACGACTGGGTAGTTGTGAGAACTGCTGGTAAGTTTGGTGGCTCGGTCATCAAATGAATATCTTGTTCTCTAACTCTTTCACCCCAGTAATGCTAACAAATGTGACATGACCCCATGGGATATCTCGAAAGCACCTTACTTTCCTTAAAAATGAAGGGAGTGAACAACTGGGTAGTTGTGAGAACTGCTGGTAAGTTTGGTGGCTCGGTCATCAAATGAATATCTTACACCATGGGATATCTTGAAAGCACCTTACTTTCCTTAAAAATGAAGGGAGTGGACAACTGGGTAGTTGTGAGAACTGCTGGTAAGTTTGGTGGCTCGGTCATCAAATGAATATCTTGTACAAATATCTTGTTCTCTAACTCTTTCACCCCAGTAATGCTAACAAATGTGACATGACCCCATGGGATATTTCAAAAGCAGCTTAATCTCAATAAAAATGAAGGGAGTGGACCGCTGAGCTCCCTAAAATGTTTCAAGTTCGGGGGGAAGAAAGGGGAGTCAAGGTGTATAAGTTCCCAGGTTCTGGTATCCTTGAACCAGGTGATGTCCTGGGAAATAAATGTGGCCGGTATTCAGTGTCATTTGGTTTATAACAATTTAGATCTAGCATTTGATGGTTTTGTACATTGAATAAAGGGTTATATTCCAAAATCTCCCCTCAAACAGACAGTCGAATATTGTAGAGGGTGGTAGATAGGCTGCATGCATTCATGGGACCTAGGCTGCATGCATTTGTGGGACCTAAGCATCACTCTCACGTGGGACATAAGTGGGTTGGGGTTAGGCCCAGTTCTAGATGTTTTAGGGTAGTTAAAAGCATCAGAAAGCAGGAAAACCCGCTCTTACCACCCTAGAACATATTGGACTGTCCTGTGACGTCATCCTGGGGGGGGGGGGGGGATATTGGAAAAGCACCGAATAAAGTAATCAAGAACTGACATCACTGCATTCAGGACATTCTCATACATGCTCCCTTCTTCAGAAGCCAACAAAGGTCAACATGGTATTAGTACTAGATGCAGCGTAATTACAAATCTGCCTATGTTTGCCACCTCATGTTGAATCACCCCAGAGCAGTGCAGTAGCACAACAGACCCAGTGTAAGGTGCAGAAGTGTAGGAAAGAGCTTGGATCGAAGGCTGTTGGTTTGGACTCGGGTAATGACTGGAACAGCTGGATGGCCAGTGTGTGAGTGGAGATTATAAAGCCCTCCAGCCGGTTGGGATAAGGTTTGCTAGCCACCTCTGAGCTAAATATCTACTGCTTGTAAGTAAAGGTCCCTTTTCCATGCCTTTAGGCGTGTAGGGCTAGACCTATGTTTTTATAGACAAATCGGCACAAGATGGGTGGTGTGGTCAGCCTTTACTTCCCAGTACCCACTCAAAGCTGGGTCGACCTGGGAGTCGGGTTATTTTTGAAAAAAGGTCCAGCTCTGCCCGGGAGCGAACCCAAGACCTTCTAGTCCGCATGCGAGCGTCTTGCCGCTATGCCACAGCGACTTCCTATCTACTGCTTGTTGTAAATTATATTAAAGGCTGATGTGTATATGCCCTGACGGTGTTGGTTTAGTTGTGTTTAGGGATAGTCGTATACCTCGACGGCAGTAAGCAGGTTATTGACAATCTTTCAGAACTGTACTGAGAATTAGTTTCAATTAGTCTTTTAGTGTATGGATTCTCTGTCTGTTCTTTTGCACTGTCTATGTGATCCAGGAGCGTATCTCACCGCCCAGAGGAGTGGCAGCAGCTAATCTATCACACTGTTCATTCACTTGCACACCTAAATGTCCTGTACAAAACCTTGTGGCAATGAAAGAGTTGATTAATTACTTCACTCACCAGGTGACAGCACCAGTGGCCAGCAGGAGGAGACTGAGAACAGACAAGTTGGTGAGCAGCCCGCAGTCATCAATCATGTACCCAACGAAGACAGCTGTCCACTCTCGGAGACCAGCGTCCAGCAACGTAGGAATATTTCGGTCCATGCAACAGTCCATCCTGGCCAAGTTCCAGCCCATCAGCTAATCAAAAATATACACCTGGCCCAGCGTATACAGCATAGCAACGAACAGAAACTTATTAGTAGAAATAAATGTGATCGTCAGAACAAGGTTCATGAAAGCCATGGCTATGTGAAGGGGAATAATAGAAGGTGCAAACGCATACGTCCTTCTGGGGTTATTTCATCTCGTTTCACTCAACGAATTTAATGCTGGGTTATTTTAGTCTTCGTAATAACTCATATTCCATTTTTTATTTCACTCACTGAGATGTTGTAAACCGATATTTAACTTCTGTGAAATTTTATCCTTATTTATCTTTGTCATTTTCTTTAGCAATTTATCCTTATACATATTCTATTATACTTTTATCCTGTCATTTGTACAGTTTATTAATATATAGATATTTAAACCCAGTTTAATTTCCCCATTACTAATTTTAAATATAAGCAACACAACTTGTTGAACATTGAATAGAAATAAGTCCCTGAACAGATGCTTGATATGCAACAATATATTTATTATAATCAGCACTAACTAAACATACTCTGGTTGTACTTGCAGTTGAAAGCTATGTTATGCATGCAGAAAGAAATGCAAGCTTGATTTGTATGTGTGTGTGTTTTTATGTGAGGCAATGGATTCCATCAAACTGCAAAAAGTTGAATTTATTATTCATTCATACTTTACTGCAAACTACTGTGATTGGTATGTTATTATTGTTTTGTTTAATGATCCTTGTTTTTACAGAATTAAACATTCTAGTAGGAAAATATAGTAGGGTTTATTTATTGTATTTTTAAAAGGTTGCTTTGGTTATTATTTAGAAAGAGAATGAATGAACACACTTTGTTTTCAAAGGATCACAGATTGGGGACATAGGCCCATCTTACATTAGGCCCTTTTAAATAGTCATCTTTCTCGCAGCAATTGTAGTTTATGTGTAAAGCATATTATGGTCATATAAAAATATACGTAATATGAATGTCAAATAAAATACAAAAAGTAAGAGTGGTACATACATACATATTTGTACATACACATATGCAGACATGAAAGCTCACCAGCTCGCTCGCATGCACACACACATGCCAGAACTAGCATATGTACACTCAGTTGCATAATATGCACAATCACACATATCCATAGAAACACTCTCATATACCCATACACACATTCTCACAAAAACATACAATTATACAAACACATAATAAATGTACTTGTACATATGCATACATTCCTTCCAGTCTTTGACATATGGCAGATGTCCAGCTGGCTGTTGATGATTTGAAAAGTTATTTGTTTCTAGCTGCAATTTGCTGATACAATTGCCCCATTTCTGGACTGGGGGCCGAAAGGTTCCATCAGCCAGCTACTCTTTGAGTGCTTGGTGTGACACTGTGAGTTGTGGATTTTATGTGGAATATGGTTTTTCTGCTCTTTTGCAATGGTTTTATGTTTTGAACTACACCAAAAAATGGTGGGTAGCTGATTATGTTTGGGATGACATATACTTAAGCAGTATTGCGTTTCCAATGCTGGCTTTTATGATTGACTACTTGCAGCTATAGTCACCTGCAATTCTGGTGGGAGACTGTTAGTGTTGACATATTTGAGAGCAGCCTAATAAATTTACTTTGTGGGGGCAAGCTTCCAGATTTTCTGTGAACAGAGTAGTTTTGGGGGTGATCCATCTGCAGTGAAGCTGGACTAGATTGAAAGCAAACATAAGTGAGACAGAGCACTAGAGATCAAGTGCAAATGATTCCGGTGGTTCCAGGGCCCTATAGTAGGAAAAAACAAGAATACACCCACTGCCTACCTAAAAGCGTGTCGTAAGAGTCAACTAATTGGGAGCTTTCTTCGAAGTCAGAGTGCACCTGCCTGAGAGGCAAGGAACAAACAGCTGCATTCAAATAAGTCAAATCTGTAAAACAATTGAGTTGAGTTGAGTCAAGAACTGACATCACAGCACTCAAGGCATTCCCATGTATGCTCCGTCCTCATCTTCAGCAGCCTGCGCAGAGTTCCAATACTGATAGTACCGGTCACAATCTGGTTAAAAGTCCGTCTTGCCTTTCCCCTGAGTGTAGTGAACCGGCCAGCCTCTGGTTACACCCAGCCTCATTCTCTCCAGGCTGTAATAATCTTCTTTCTCTACTGATCCGTTGCTTGTTCTTCTGTAAAACAGATGGACACGCAACACTCAGGTTCTGGAAAAATATCTTAAAGTGCAGAAGTGGATGAACAACTAGAACGTTTTGCTGGACTTTACAGCTGGTGAACATGAAGAAGAAGAAGAATAGCAATGCAGGTTCTATGCAGATATGGCCACTGAGTTGGTTCTATTTTGATCTTGTTTTGTGGGGACAAAGTAAAATTCTCCTTGTCTGTACCGCCATGATAGTTTACCATTTATCTCCCAACATTTGTTTAACTCTTTGAGTCCCAGGGGGTTTAGCATCACAGGCCCAAGGGGTAGTAAAGAGAGACTAAAATCGACACATCATGCACCAATTAATGTATAATGCGTTCCCTGGGACTTAAAGAGTTAATAGTCTTTACATATTTTTGTAACCCACGTGGACAAAGAAATAAAAGCAGACCAAGAATCACACAAAGAAGGCAGACCAGAAAAAAACAACAGACGAAGAAAAAAAGAGACTATGCCTCTGGGTTTGGCGCCCCATTGTGGAGGAAAAGAATAGACCTACTACCCTCTAACAAGCATTTTGTAAGAGTTGATTAATTAGTGGTGTTTCTTTTGAAGTCAGAATGCATCTGCCTGAGATTCAAGAAACCAAGAGTCTACATACAAATAAACCAGATCTCTAAAATGGATGTGATGCAAAACAAAATCTGGAACAAGACTTCTGTTTAGAAACGGTCGAACAACCAGAACTTTCCAGCGGACTTTTCAGCTGGTCAATGTGAAGAAGAGGATTACAGACCAAAGTTTTTTTTTTTTAAATGAGATGGGGAACTGGCGCTGTGTGTGACAACCAACCCCACCAGGCCCGTACGAGTTACCAACACCCAGTGACACAAAGTGCGACAATTTAGATAAGGATCCCTGGAGATAAGTTCCAGAACCCTGTTCAATAGTTCGGTTATATTAAGGCCCCCAACTACAGCCTGGATGGGGCTTTTAAAGTAACTACAGATTGTGACCGTTCTATTGGGACGGCATAATTATCTGATACTTTGCACTCAATGGCAAAGAGTAGGATAATGTATTCTGAGTTTATTCAGGGCTTATGAACCACTAAGATAAAGAGCTGAATGATATGCAAAAGAACTCTGTCCTGTCTTGCTGACACGAACTACTGGGGCAGTGAACCAGTAAGTCACGTCTATAAATAAAACCACGATATGATACTAAAATAATAAATCAGCTGTACAAATAGTTAACATACAAGGTAATTAATCAGATTGTGCACTAAGCTTCCGTTATAGTTTATCTCCCCTAATTTAAGATAGTTGAGTCCCTGCGTGAGTTCAAGGGTCCCTTACTGATTTGTGGGGACGGTGTTTCCACCCACTAAATTTAACAAGCATGTAGTAACAAACAAGGATTTGCTTAAATCGATGTGTTGGACTCGAAGGCGCAGATATTACAGCCCAGCTGTAAACCACAACTACATACCAACTTTCAAACGGCGACCACAGAAGAAGAATGTTAAGTCATAGTACCCACATGTCATTATCAGAAATAGAATTGAAAGAACTCTTAAACAGTTAAATGATCTTAACTACGCTGATGTCATTTCCATCCTACCTTACATGGTAACTGTATCTAAATATTTGTACTAGCAAAGTACGGCTGGGTTTCAAACACACACCCATGATATGATATGAGTTTAATTAGCTTCACAGCACTCCGGGCACACCCATAGGCGCTCAGATCACCTCTTAACATATAAATCAGTGCCAGTCCTATGTTGGTTAACAAAACTTCGTGTGCACCCGGTGTGCTTCTCATGCTTGGCTGAGCCGATTTTTACTCCCAATTCGCGTATTCTTAGCAGTGACGTGGACACGTTGCTTCCGAAATCCTCATAACGTCCTATCTCTCTAAGGGCTATGACAATGTCTGCGTGATCCATGGGCCGGTCATCTTCAATTAATGCAGCAGCTGCCAGTCTATCAGCTCTTTCATTACCAACAATACCTGCATATCATGGGACGAATATAAAGGTAACTGCAAACACATGAGAGTTTTGCAATGACTCAAACCACTGTCTGCGTAACCAGCCTGCCTCGACCCGCCAGATCATGCTCAAGTAATCACTCAGCACACACACGCGGGAATAGTCCTGTGATTTTAGCCACATGAAAGCCTGTGTCACCGCCATCACTTCCATCGTCATGCTGCTGGTGGTCACGGAGAAGGAACCACTGGCTTCTGGAACTGTTCTGCCTGAAGAGCGAGCTGTGAATGCCCATGCTCTCTGATGTCCATACTAGACTACAGGTCACTTCGTACCCGTGTTGTTGTCATCATCATCATAAACCACTTCTGCTGTTAAGCGCCGTAGGTAAGTAAAGGTTTCTTTTCCACGCCTTTAGGCTGATAGGGCTAGACCTATGTTTTATAGATCAATCGGCACGAGATGGGTGATGTGGTCAGCATCACGCCGACCGCCCTTACTTAGCAGGCCTGAACCCGGTTCCCATTCAAAGCTGGTTCAAACTGGGAGTCAAGGTCATTTTTGAAAAAAGGTCCGGCTCCGCCAGGGAGCAAACGCTGACTCCCCAGTAAACAAATAAGTAAGGCACTCACAGTCTATTTATGCTTTAAAAGTAAAAAATAAATAGTGATTTTTTTCACACCCTAAGTTATGCTGGATAAATGGTACTAGATCCAAGGGTTTTGTGTTTTTTTTTTCTGGTGGTTTGACAACACATCATCATCATCGTAAACCACTTCTGCCGAGGGGAGGAATAATTTGCGATCCTGTGCACGCTGACTGCCATCTGGTGTGAAGGTGTAGATTGTCTTTAATGTTGTCGATCCATTTTTTCGCGGCCGTCCTCTTGTTCTTGCAGTTGATCTGCTGAGATGAAGTGCTTGTGATAGTATCTGATGTTGCGGCATTCTAACCAGATGGCCAAACCACTTGATCTGCTGTTTCTCGATGAATCTAGTTCAAGTGTTGTGACCCTATATAACTGTGATATATAGTTGAACGGAGTTTCCGAGACCTGTACCTATTAGATTCTCATCTTTGAGATGTCATAATAAAATCCCGAAGAGTGAGAACTTTGAAAGGGGGAAGGAGAGATGGAGAGAAAGAAGAAGAAACATGGCTAGCCCTGGTCGTGTAGTTGTTGCGGGAGGCCTGATTGTAACTCCTGCGGAGGAGAGGTTCAACGGGGTATCTGCGATCTGCCATGACCGCCGTCCAGACAGAGATTTCAGGTTTAGGTTTAGACGTCGGATCAACATCATAGCACAAGAGTAGTAACCTTTGCAAACCATGGAGTGTGCACCGTTCTACTTCTAGCTCAAGCCTGAGTCCGGAAAACTCCGAAATACTGGCGAGGATCCTAAAATACTTTAGGTAGATTTTGAACTCCAAAATTTGCCTGGGCAGCGCTGTAAGACTACACTTTTTTTATTTCCATCTGCCAAGGGAATTTTTTTTTTACGTGCGTCCGATCTTACTAACCAGAGACCAGAGGAAATCAATACAAGTCCACGGGAACAAATCATAGCTTTCACCAGGGACCTTCCGCACTTAGGGCGGACGCTACGCCTCGAGACCACGCAGCCTCTAGATAGAAGATGTTAACAATCTTACACTTTGACGCATTCTTCTCCAAGTTATTTCAGCATTCACACATGTCTGATTGTGTCTTCTGCTTGTGCCATCTAAAACTTCCCTGTAATCAGCATGTGACCCTTAGCTACATCCAGGGGCTCCATGAAGAAACTGGATTTTGTCAGTGGATACTATGAGGTATGACCTGTCCTGCAGCACTTTAAGCATGTCTGCAACAGTCGGCAGTGCAAGGATGTCTCGCATACAGACTACTGGTGTGTCTTGTGTACATCAAAGAATCACCCGCGTCTCGCTCTCTCTCTTGTTGTATCCCACCAGGACATCACACAAGTGATAACATCCGATGACACAAAGTGCCACCATGCGGATGAGGATCACCCGTCGTCATCCTGTAAAGGGAAAAGGTAAAGTCAGGCCTGTTTCGTTCAAGCGTCACCAGCTGTCTCTTTGATACGGCGTAGCCCCTGTCCATAATCCATCACAGTGCAGAATAATTAAGTGCTGGTACATCGTGAACAGCATTATTTGCTACATGTCAATTGCTACCGTAATTTTCAATGTATTGAGTCATTTTTGGCATTTAGCAGCAACTGCCTCCACATGACAGAACACCCGTTTAAGCTGAGTTATAATTAAAGCTACACCGAGCTGATGAGCAGGTGAAAATAACATGTTGAAAAAAAAAAAAAAATAGCAAGTATATTCGTAAGCTCTGTATTTGATTGTTGCTGTTTTATTATCACAAATTGTTGTTGTTGTGAAAGCACATGGTGCTGTTGATGTGATGAAAACATCCACGCCCACACAAGCACCTGGCATGCGCAATGGCGAAGCCGTTTAATGGAGGACAACCAACAACGCCCTCAAGCGAGCGTCTTCGAAGATAGGTAAACCTCTTATTTTGTTTGTTATTTAACCAATAAGTAGCCCAGAAAGGATGTGGAATTTATCGGTTGCTAATATAATTTATAAGAAAGATTGTAAATATCGTAAACTCTTTAGGTTCCTAAATTATGGGTCTGCGATCGTAAAGAAAATGATAAGGAAGGAGAGGCGCCATGTTGAATTTTTGGGGTTCTTGTGAGTTTCTACCCACCTAAATTGTGGATTTTGGTAAGAAATAAAGCTGTGGAATTCTTTTGAAACATACACCTGTACAAAAGTTACCTATTAAAGAGATTGAAACAGCTGTATACCCAGATTCAATGAAATAAATTACGTAAAATGCAATAATTCGAGCGGAGTAGAGGCACCGAGCGTCCGTTTCCGAGCAACAAGACAGCAAAGTGCAGATGGCGCTTGGAAGTTGATGAGGGCGCTTGTGGCAGAGGACACCCCTAGCGGTGGGTTTCAGACGACCAGGGCCGATTGCATACCTCCATCTGGAAAATTAGAAAATACACAAAAGCTGACAGCCAGCAGAAGAAGGATCTAAACAGAATGGTTCTGTTCAGAATAGTCGGAACGTTTCATTTCAAAATGGCGCTCATGTTGAATGAAAAGACGATGTATCATGGGGATGAAAATTATTGTAGATTCATTCTCTTATATGGGCGCCAGTCATTACCGTACCAGCCACCTGAAATTTAATTGTCGAGGTACTTGCTTGATAGCTAGAAGGAGAACATTGGCAGATTATTTATGAATATAATTATTTAAACAGTTGAGTTCTAAATGAGGCTATATAATATAGTGCATAAAATATATAAAGGGTGGGAAGTCAAAGATCCTCAGGTTCCAGCAGCCTTGAAATATCTGCGCCAGGAAATGTAATGACCTGCACTATCAATGTTATGTTAAATTTTTTTGCATAATATGAATATCAAGAAAAAAATAAGCGTGGATAGTAAATGCATGCACACACACACATTATACATACCTATACACATATGTAACATACACACACACATACATACTTATATACACTTATATACATATACATATTTGTCATAGACATATGAGATCAAAGCTTAAATTTTTTAGATCAGTCTTTGCTCAATTGGTAAAATGGTTAAAATCACGTTGACCATCTCTACGTCCCAGGGCATTACATTGATGCCTCCGTCTACATCCTTAATCTTTTTAAGATCCTTGCAGTGTTTACCAAACAGGACGTAAGCTAAATAAATTTTTCCATAAAAAATAAAGAAAGTATGAATATTCCGTTCCCATGAAAAAAATCATATTGTTATAGGCAAATTATACGTTGATGGGATTCTTTAAAATAATTTAAACACTGCTTAACTCTTTGAGTCCCAAGGAACACATCATACGTTCATAGGTTACTGCCTAGAAGCCCAGTGAACGCACGAGGTGCCGATTATTCGTCTCTCTTGACTACCCCTTGGGCCTGTGATGCTAAACCCTCTGGGACTCAAAGAGGTAATACTAAAATACATAAATACAAAAGCATTTAGATGAAATAAATGAAATTTAACCTCACTTTACTACCTCGCTGAGAAGTCGACTATCTGCTAGGAAGGGAGGAGGAGGAGGAGATGTTATGTGAAAGGAGTGCTCCCTTCCAATCGGACTTCAATAATCTGAAATTCTGGGTTTTTTTTTCCTGCTTCTTTCTTTACTTGGACCATGATTGACTTTTTCTAAAAATCTACCCAAAGAAATTTGGGTCTACATTCTTCTTATGATTTTTGGGGGAAATATGACATTGTCTGCTTATTCCAGATAATGCTTTTATTGCTTTATTGAGGCGGTATTTCTCTGCAAAGTTTTTGACATGCATCCATTTGGCAAACATTTCCTTGATTCATGAGAAAGGTAAACAAGGGTAGCTTATTGTGCTGTGATTCATTTTGCCACATACAGGTCATATACCAGACAACATTTTTGTCTTGGAACTGGACTTATACCAAGTTGAACATACCAGAGCAGATATAAACCGAGGTACTATTTTTAGGTGAGAGCCGAGGTCAGTTTTGAAAATTAAAATCCACCATGGTTTGGATTTGACCCCTCGACCTTCAGATCAACTGGCATACGTCTATCCACTACATTAGTCCTGCTCAGTTATTGTATTACTTGTGATAATTGCTTTATGTCATCATCATGTAGCAGGCCCTATGCAGAACACTGCTCATATCATGGTCTGCCTCAAAGACCTGCCTACCCAATAGTGTCACTTATATCCTGGGCACATGCTCATGCTGGTCAGCCCCAGCCCCTCTTTCCTGGTACCATGTATTGTTCTGTTTTACCAAATAGCTTTGGCACTGGGTATGGCCAAAATATTTAATTTTATTTCTCAATTGCTTTAAATACAAAGATTCAAGTGTACATGTAATCAAATTTCCCCTTTCGGACTCCTACCTGTGACTGCAAGAGTCACATTCCAGATGCCATTCAGAAAGGGCAAATTCCAGATACTTCGTTCAGTCTCATAAGAAATTATTCCCTGTGTGAGTTCTGGGTTCTTATTGCAGGAGAAAGAGAATAGATCCATTGCTGTCTATCAAGAATGTTGTAAAAGGCAACCAGTTAGGGATGTTCTTTTGAAGTGGGAGTATATCTACCTGAGAGGCAAGGAACCAAACGGTTTTCCTACAAATAAGCTAGATCTGTAAAATAGATGAGCATGCAAAACTTAAGTCCTGGAACAAGATTCCCCCCCCCCCCCAAATGTCTTGTGTTTAGTTGTACAGATCCATACTCCCATGTATCTTGTCCTTGGCAGCAGTGCAGACATACTGCTCCCAGAGTCATCCAGTCATACTTTCCAAGGGCATTAAAAATGTCAACATAAACCATAAGTTGGCCATTTGCAACTATAGCAAATTCAGCCAGTCTGTCAGCTCTTTACTACCCCCAAAATCTTCCGGTTGTTCTTTCTAAGGGCTTTAGAAATGAAAACACACTTCATAGGCTGGCCATCTGCAACTATTGAAGAGTCAGCCAGTCTGTCAGCTGTTTGACATGGCATGGAAGATCATCTGTGTCAGAATTCATCAAAAGTTCACAAGACAGACGGCTGTGGATAGACATGACTATAAAAGCCACACTGTCAGAACTAAGAAGTCACAGATTAGTTAATTCTTATAGAATAACAATAACTAACATGCTGTTGACGCAATTTTGTAACCTCTGCTTTTGCCACCAATGAGTCCGCACATTGTTTCTCTTCCTTTTCCCTGTATGCAGATGTAAAATAGTTGAGGAGCACTGCTCTAGAGACTGTTAATTTATGTGTTCATTTTTTTCTTTCTCATTTCAGTCCCTGACACCATTGTAGCCAAGAGCGATGGACCCTGAGGATGAAAATGGGTCATCGAGTCAGGGTCAAAACCTCCACGACCTTCAGAACTATCTCTCCACATTTAACAAAGAGATAGAACCTGGAGATGATGTCCTGGCTAACATGGATGTGGATAGCGGTGTGGGTGACGTCAGCGAGCTGTATAGTTCAAATCCAGACAATCCCTTACAAGATTCAGCAGATGGTCCAGTGACGTCACAGTTTTCTTCTGGTTTCTACTCTGAGCAAGGTGTGATGCTTCTTCTTCTACCCTTTAGTCCCCATTGGAGCATAGGCTGTCAGCCAAGTCATCCTATCCTTTCTTGTCACATACAGCTTATCACATACCCATTCAGTCTTTTTAAAAAAAATTTGTTTGTAAACTTTTAATATTTAGCTCCCTTCTCCATTTTTTGGGGTCTGCATTAATTGTTGTGACCAGTGTAAGTGTTGTATTTATACAGTATTCTCTGGTCTGGGAAGTCCAGATACTGTTGAGACCTTTTTTTTTTTTTAACTTTTGACAAAGTAAGGAAAAGGGATGTAAGTCTTCTTGCTCCTGGGTAGTAGATTTGACATATAGACATCTCAGATAAGGTATTTAAAAAAAAAAGGAAAACCTGTGTGCAAGTGTTATGTACATTCATTGATAGTTAGATACAGAAAAGATTAGACTGGTGTAGCCATTCCCACTACAATCCCCCTTGACTGCCTCACATGACATGCTTGATAAGTTACATTATTACTATTTTTCTCCATTAAATGCCTGAGTAACACAACGAGTGGAAGAGGATCTTAAATATTCATAATTTACTTACACTTCTTTTGCACACACAAAAATCCCAGCGGCAGCTATCTGCTACAAAGAAGAATCAAGAAAATAACAGCACAAGCACCCCAGATCACAATTATAACTGAGACTTCCCAAGCACAGTTTGACCCTTTCAGCCTGTAAGAATGTTAAAGAATGACCTATTTCAAAATGTCATTAAAAAGAAATGTGCCTCAGAAACTCTACCCTTAGAAACTAGAGGAAGAAAAGAATAAGCAGAAGAAATGCGGTCTTGGTCAGGTTTTTCAAAAATCCAGGGGGTTGAAACCTACGACCACTGAGCAGACTGGCAAGCATCCTAGCAGTTGCGTCAATCAATCAGTTTCCGTCTCCACAATGAAGGTTGGCTGCAATGGATCTCCAACACGTTCTGTCTTTTGTCTTGGTTGTACACTCTCTCAGGCTGCTGCCCGTCCATGTCTTGATGCTGTCCTTCCACTTGTAGCATTGCCTACATCTTGCTCTCTTCGACCTTTCCCTCCAGAATGATTTTTTAAAAGTGTGTTATGTCTTTTAAGGTGGCCAAAGTATTTCAGTTGTCTCTCTTTTATTTCCTTCTTCTTCATGTTTATCATTCCTCTGAGTGTTGAGCATCGGCCAGATCCTCTGGTAACTCCTTGCAGCATCATTCTCATCAGACCGTAATTATCTATCTGCACCTCCACATTGTTCAGCTGTTCCTAAAGGGCCCTTACATTATCTAATTTGTCATACATCAGTTCACCACCAAGCAGTGCAGAACCAGCCAGTCTATCTTCCTGCTCATTTCTTAACACACGGGCATCACCTGGAGAAAATATCCAAAGGATGCTAACTACCAAAGACCTAATGCTCGTAGTGACCATTGTACAAAGACAACATGCTGTTAAAAATCCCGACAAATCTAAATATCAACATTTATGGAGCAAGAGGGTTTTTAATGGAAGATTTTGCTTTTGTTTTGAACATATTGAATGCTTTTGTTTTCCTGTAATTGGTTGCAGCAGATTTGTTTTAGTATAATAGGCAGTGAACACTTCAACACCTGATTGATTTTTACCAAACAGGTATACTGGACACCCCTTTGTCTGAGGAGTCCACTCACCAGATTCAGAATATGGTGGGTAGTGTTGATACAGAGGCTGATATGGCCGCATCCATCAAACAGGAAGTTGGCTCCATAGATCTGGAGAATGTCCAGGCTCACCTGGCTCATTTTTCACACGGGATAGGTGAAATTCATACCTCATCTATTCCACAGGTAGGTCACTTTGTAATTCTTCTTCTCCTCCTCATTCTGCTCCTTTTCTTCTTCCTCCTCTTCTTCTTCTATGTTCTCTATTAGAAGTGCAGTTGACACGTGGAATGAACGAATGAACAATATTTATTTTCAGAGGGTTAAAAATTGTGCATTCAGGCTTGTATTACATTCTGTCCTTTTAGCCTCTGTCTTTACATTCATACATATTTCATTCATACATCAGCATAAATTGCGATATCTGCACCTTTTTTGACCCAGAACGTCTGATTTATGCAGATCCTTATATAGTCACTTTTTGTGACGCACATGTTGAGAAGCGCAGTGGGTCTGTTCTGCCCCCATCCTTGCCTCAGAATGGGTGTCACAGAACCCATTTGAGGAGTTTAAATATTCAGTCTGATCTTCATTTTTCTTTTGTGGAGAAGGATTGCATTGCACCTAGTTGTGACCTGTCAAGCTGTACAGATAAGTGTATCAGATATCAGCCTGCAATTTGTGTCATCTTGACATCTTTCATTAGTCAGTTCCTCGTTAATGCTGAGTGTTGCGCGTCTTGATACCACACCTGATATCCTACATTGTGCCAACAGATTGCAGCAGAGGAGCGCATTGGTGAGGATCTTAGCCTTATCCTAGGAAGGAAAAATGTAACCTGGAGGCCTAATGTCAGGGAGCAGACTGCTGTGATGTTGATTTTGACAACATCTGTCACAGTGTGCATCCAAAATATGGGGCAATTTTGGAAATCAATTGCAGCCAACAGTCATTGTGGAAATGACATTTAATTTAATTGATTGATTGATTGATTGATCGAATTGTTAATCCTTCCAGGGTCTCATTATGACTTCCCTGAGTGACAGTCTGGATGCCAGTGCAGGGAAGCTCATCCGGATTGTGTCTCTCGGAGATGATGGCCAGTACCTCTCCATCGCTGACAGCTCTCAGATGCAGATCCTCAGCCAGGATTTGGGCATTTCCACAGATGCTCTTAGCATGTCTGATGGCACTTTGGGGGTAGGTCTCTTCGTTCTCTTTCTTTAGTAAATATCTTGGACGGCCAGAGTAACTAACAACAATTGCTTGAAAGAGGCTAATGAAACTAGATTTCTATATACAACAATGAGAAGGAGACAAACACTGTTCTTTGGTCACATAATGAGAAGAGGGACATTGGAGAATATTGTGTCAAATGGAAAGATCAATGGAAAAAGGGGTAGAGGTAGACCAAAAGAGATGATTCTGGATGGGCTGAAACAATGGAATAGAGGGATTTCATCAAGAGAGCTGTTCCAGGCAACCAGGGATCGTAATCTGTGTAGACGCATGAGCGCCTATGCCAGTTGGCATGGCACATGATGCTGAGTCATTATCTCCTTGGGCAGTTGGGCTTCATAGTTCAACAGAGGATTAGTAGCTGAGCCAGGGCATAGTTGGTTGCTTGGTATGCTGTGATGATGTGAGGTCTTCAGCTGTAACTGACTCCTTTTTTCCATATTTCTTAAGGTCTCCCTCTTTGTGTTTAATTTGTATGTTGTATGTTCTCACATCACCGGTTTTAACCTCCGGCTGAAAGTTCTAGTTGTTTGTCCACTTCTGGACTGGTTTTGATCCAGAACGAGTTTTATTTTGCACATCCTTATTACAGATCTGGCTTATTTGTGTGCAGACTATTTGTTCCTTGCCTTTCCGCCAGATGCATTCTGACTTTGAAGGAAACACCCCTAATTTGTAGCCTTCTACGACATCCTTGTTAGGGGACCATGCTTCTTTCTATTCATTTTCTCTAAAATGCAGGGGGGAAAGCAATAAGAATCATAAGGAAGCCCCTAAATGTAATTTTTAGTCCATATATTTAGATCCTGGCCTTTATTAAACAAGGTGCAGGTGTTCATAGAACCTATGTAATTTAACTACTCTTTTTGAAAACAGGCCACTGCATATAGTGAGTGAGTGATGTTCAAACCTCCCCATCCCCCCAGCCACACAACGAGCGATAAACACCCAGTAACACAAAGTGCCACCATTGGGATGAGAATTACCCGGGCACAACTCCCATCACCCTCCCTGTTCAACAGGTAGGCTATATTAGGGCCCCCAACAACAGCCAGGCTGCAGATAGGCCAAGCCAATATATCGGTATTTATGGGACTGTCACAGCCAGAAGTCACCTGATTTAGGGATCAGAAAATTGCTTCTTTTTGCATCTGATTTTATTAATAATATAGGAGAACAGCATCTTATATATTGTTAAAAAAACAACAAATGCTTATTTATCCGATGGTGTTTTACTACTAAAAAAAAGGCAACATATAGCTATTGAAAGGAACATAATATAATAACTGTGCATGTCTTTCTTTTTAAACATAAAAAAAAGGATAACTTTGCATGTTTAAAAAAAAAAAACTAATTTTTTTGTAAATAAAGTAAGCAAAAGCCCCTAATTATGGCAGTGGAGTATTGGGTATATGATTCTTCTTCTGTGTTTGCTTTGTGGTTTACCTCTAGGCTGTGATATTTTAGTAAGTGATGTAAGCAGATGTCCCTAATTATGCCTGTGCTGCATTGGGCATATGATTCTTCTTCTGTATTAACCCTTGGAAGGGTGGTTGGCATCTTGTGGTTTACAGCTAGACTGTGATAATTTAATAAGTGAAGTGATTGTAGGTCCCTAATTATGCGAGTGGAGTATTTGATGTGTGATTCTTGTTCTGGTTTTTCCCTTGAAAGCATGGTAGGCATGTAGTGTTGTGGTTTAAAGCTAGGCTGTGATATCTGTGCCTGGAGAATGTCCAGGCTCCCTTTGCTTAGTTGTCAGATAGGTGGTATTCACACCTCATTTATTCCACAGGAATGCCACTGTATCTACATTCTTCTGTGTTCCCCCTTAAAGGGGCAATTTCCCCAGGTTTATTGTGGTTTACAGCTAGGCTGCAGTATCTGCAACTTTTGGCCCAGTACACTCAATTTCAGCAACTCCTTAATTGTTCACCTTTTATGGAGCAGTGTGTCAATAGGGCCCCAGAACTCACCCAGGGATTATGATCCTAGACTCACATTTTTTTAAAGACCAGTCGGCACTCAAAGGATGATGGGGCCAGCATTGCCTGCCATCTTTATTTCCCATGACACTTCCTGGTACCTATTTTAAGCTGTGTCAGCCGGGGAGCCAAGGTTGTTGGTAAAATAAAATATTTGAACCAGGGTCAGTCATTAAAAAAAAAAATTTGAACCCAAGAGTCTGTTTTACTTTTTTTTTTAAACAGGTTGTAGCAAGCGCGGCAAACATCATCTCCTCAAACTCCTCGATTCTGGGTTCAGTGGGTAGCTCCACCATGGTAGTTGCCGGCAGAAACAGCATGATGACTGCCACCAGTAGCAGCATGACTGGAACCACCCAGCTCGTAGCGATTCAGAGCACATCTGATAACACTCAGCCCCATCTGGTGGCGATACCTCAGAGATCCGCCCTGACTGCTGAAGCTCTGCAGGTGGGGAACAGTCGTTGAAGGTTTTAAAAATGCTTGGTTTAGTGAATGTGTTCCTGTGTGGGTTCCGGGATCCCATTTTGAGGGAGGGGGGAGGGAGAGAGAATAGATCCATAGTTATTTAACAAGCTTGTTGTAACAGGTAGTTATTTAAGGATTTGTTGAAATAGGATGTGTTGGGGCAAAAAAGGTAGATATCATAGCCTAGCTGTAAACCACAACATAGCTTGCCAGCTAACATTTTTAGGTTTAATGCAGAAAACAGAAGTGAAGGTGGATATTTATTCTTTTCAGCACTGCTATTTTATAAAGGTGCAGATCCTTCCTTCTTTTCTCTTTTTCTTCATTTATTCATTCTTTCCTTCTTTTCCTGTCTTTCTACCCTTCCTTTTCTTCATCCCCCCTTCCTTGTTTCATTTCTCCATTTCTTTCTTCCTTCTCATCCTCCCTTCCCTCCCTACCTCCAGGAAAATCCAGGAAATCTTATGCTGACTAGAAAGTTAAGTAAAAATAAAGGTCCCTTTTCCACGCCGTTGGGCATATTGGGCTAGACCTGTATTTTTTTAGACCAATCGGTACGGAGGGATGATGTGGTCAGCATCACGCCGGCCACCTTTACTTCACGGGACTGTACCCAGTACACACTCAAGGCTGGGTCGACCTGGGAGCTAAGGTCATTTTTGAAAAAAGTCTGGCTCCGCCAGGGAGTGAACCCATGACCTTCAGATCCGCACGCGAGCCTCTAGCTGCTACGCCACGGCGACTCCCTTATACTGACTATACATACTACATAAATACATGTTGCCATTTCTGCCTGTGTTTACCAACCTTACGTACATAAATACATGTTGCCATTTCTGCCTGTATCACCCTTACGTACATAAATACGTGATGCCATTACTGTCTATGTTGACCACTTTTGTGGTGGGGGAGTCTTGAGTCTGAGGAATTAGGGCCCATGTGACAAATGCAGGGGCCATTGCTTGTGCAGATTAGGGTTTTATTTTTGCCCTGACAGACAAAAACCCGTAATCTTACTGATGATTTGAATCTGGGTCTCCTGCCTGAGAGCATAGCATTCTGAAGCATTCAGCTTGCCGCTCCTCATATGTACATGCAAAATACACATGGAACGTCTGGGGTATATTAACTGTGTCGCCGCGAGAAGACTAAATCTAGTCACTTCTGGTTATGTCACTACTGTAAATGCTGATATTTCAGCATGACTGCAGTGACCTGCTCTTGCAAAGCATAGTTCACTTCGACTGGTTCTGATTGCGCCTGCTCAGTGCTTAATAGGCCAGGATATGAATATAGTAACTTAAACTAGCAGCTAGGGAGGTTTTCTTATAACTCCAATGGCTTTTTTTAACAGCCAAATTGATGTCACATTTTCCCATGCATAAATACACCATTTGATAAAGATAATTCTCATTTCTAACGTGTTTCAGTGTCATGCATCATTTCTTTCAGCAAATGTCGGGTCTTCTGGGCACGGACAGAGCTGAACTGGGCTATCAGACGATAACCATCCTGCCGACAGAACTGAACCAGAATGGCGATATGAACTATGTCCTGATCATGGCACCACAAGAGGTCCAGAAAGGAGACTCACAGCCTCTAGCTCAAGTCGTGGAGGGCCTTAAAGTGAGTTTATAGCCAATAATTTAAGTCTTCTTTTTCTTAACGTTCACTGGCTGTAAACTCTGACACAAATCGCTGGTTGTTCGTCCTCTTCTAGACTTTGGTCTTGTTCCAACAATTTAGTTTTGCGTGCACAGCCATTTTTACAAATTTGGCTTCTTTGTAAGCAGACTGTTGATTCACTGCCTCTCCGACAGATGTACTACGACTTCAGATGAAGCCTAGTTAGTCAACTCTCAGGTCATGCTTATAGGGTAGGCAGCTCTTGTTTTTCCCACATTGGGGCCCCAGAATCTACACAGGGAAGATGAGGTTTAAAAAAAAAAAAAAAGGAAAACCTGTGTGCACATTGTGAACTGTAGAAATTCATTGGCAGTTGGATATGGAAAAGTGTAGACTGAGATAACCAGTCCCACACCAATCTTCCTTGATTGCCGTTGTGACATGCTTGATAGTTTACATTGTTACCTATTCTTTTTCTCCATTATAAGCCCACACAGGTGGAACAGGATTCTAAACAGCCCTAATTTGCTTTTGTCTACTTCTGGTCTTTGATCTTGTTCCAGAACTTGACTTTTGCATGCACATCTGTTTTACCTGTGAGCAGACTGTTGGTTCCTCACCTGTCAGGCAACGGCACTCTGACTTAAAAGAAAACACTCCTTATTAATGAACTTTATGGCATGCCTGTGGGGGGGGGGGGGAAGGAAGGGTGGGGGAGGGACAGTAAGTCAGTTCTTTGTGTTACCCCCACCGACCCAACAGGGCCTCGGAACCCACAGCGGGAAATACTTAAAGGTAAGGTCGAGAGGATCGACTATATTGCACAGTGTTTATCTCATTTGGCTGGATCACTCTGTACATTGGCTACCTGTCAGAGGGCTACTTTCTACCTCGGCAGCTCCATGACAAGGTTGTCTATCTTAAACACAGCTAACCCAACACCATTAGAGCATATAATGAGCCTTTAGTGTAATTACAACAAGTACTGGGTAGTTCGGCTCGTAGACGGCCCGCGTTACTAACTCTGCCACACACTTGCGGGGGTGCTTAACAATAGCTGCCCACACACTGACCTTAGGTTGCTAACCGGGTCCGAACCAACAGTCTCTGATACAAGCTCTTTCCTGAGCCCTCACAACTTACACCTCAGCTGCGGTAGCTCTGCACGTCTCTAGATAGTGTGGTCAGACAGACCATGTCACCGTGCTGAGTCACCTGAATACAGTGCCCACGACATCATCATGTTCTTCATCTTATACTGACAAAGCCCCTTTTTGAACCACCTTGCTTATGGGGTGAACAGTAGTTCAGCCAGCTAACAACACTAAACACACTGAACTATCTCTACAGAACACCAAGTTAAACTACCTATTCCTAATCACACTTAAGTTATAACACCGTCAAAACTAGCACTAAACATTTCCTAAACCGTCGCTACATATCTGAACGCAGACAACTACGAAAAACTCTGGCCATCAAAAACACACCTTATTTACAGCCCAGGTCTCTGGACCAACTCATCGAAAACCCTTCACTGCATCGGTTTTGTCCAGTCTGCCGTTCACCCTGGGGTCAGTCAGCTGCTCATGAATTCTCTCGTCCATCATGATGTCCTTGTTGGAAACTCCTGTGGGCTGTTGAACGCATAATCACTGTGGTCATCGAAGTGCTAGTCCATCATTCACTGTCATCACCTACAGTCATCACATAGGCCCTTGGCACTGCCCACTGCCGAGAGTATCACACAAAGCATAAACTCTGTAGCTCTAGCGACAGTCCCCAGGGTCTCTATTAAAAACTACATTCCTAAATCAAACTGCAATCTGTGACCTTCAGAGTGCGAGGCAAATGGCATGATCACTTTGCTATGTAGATCCCCGGCCAATAGTTAACATGATGTCAAGATATTCTGAAGCCGTTTATGAACGTATGCTGAGAGAAAACATGCAGTTAGATAAAATAACGTATGGACATGGAAGTAGGATTTGATCTGGCAAGCAGGGAGATTTTACTTCTTATAGTTTATCATTTATGTCCCTAAACTAGTTTGATTTTCCCATTTCAGCAAGAAACTCAGGAACTGTCTGAAGAATTGGTGGAAATAAATGGGGAAGTTAAGCGGGTCTTGCGGGTCATCCCCAAGAAATATATCGCTGCAAACTTTGGTGCCCAGTTGATGTGTGATTACTGTGACTACACCAGCCCGAAACGTTACCTGCTGACTCGTCACATGAAGTCTCATTCGGACGAGAGACCTCACAAATGTAAGGAGTGCGACCGAGGTTTCAAGACCCCAGCTTCGCTGTTGAATCATAGCAACACCCACACAGGAACCCGGCCACATAAATGCAAGGTAGTTGGGTTGTTTCAGTGTCCGTGAGGGCTATTTTCTTATTTGATTCTTCTGTCTTTTTTTTTAATTTTGCAATTTTGATTAATTAATTTATTTTTTATGCATCCTGGAGTTGAACTCACTGACTGAAATCTGGAGTAAGTCATTTCTTTGTAATGTTACTTTGAAATTTTGAGGAAATAATTTGTGTGTGTCTGTTGTTACTTAGAAATCCTAAGGAAGTAATTTATTTATGTTATTACTTTGAAATCTAGTAGGAAGAAACAGTAGAAAGAGATAATGTAATCTCTTTATATTGTTACTTTTAAGTCTCAGGGAAGTAATTAATTTCTTTTGGTATTTTGAAATCTTGAGGCAGTTGTTTGTTTCTCTTGTTTCTTGTTTCTTTCTTTTTTTTTTTTTTTTGGTTCTCTTGTCTTGAGGAAGTAATTTCTTTCTTATGTAATTTTCCGGGATCTCACTGTGGGTAAAAGAAAATCCACCACTGTCTCATTAAAAAGAAAAAGAAGAAAATAACAAGATAAATTAAAGGACCCTTTTCCATGCCTTTAGGCGTATTGGGCATATTGTGTTAGACCTATATTTTATTTCCCAGCCGGCACTCAGTGGATGATGTGGCTTCATGCTGGCTGCCTTTACTTCACAGGACTTTACCTGGTACCTGTTTAAAGCTGGGTCGACCTAAGAACCAAGATCATTATTGAAAAATGTTAGGGTCTGAACCCACAACCTTCAGATCCGCAAGAAAGTGTCTAGCTGCTACACCAGGGCTCCCCCCCCCCCTCTTCCTTCGCCCATTCTTTCCCAACAAGCATGTTGTAAAATTTGAATTGACTAATAAGGTAATTTTCTTACAAAGCCAGAGTGCACATCTGCCTGAGAGGCAAGGAACCAGCATACACATAAGCCAGATCTGCAAAACGGCTGTCATTCACAACTCAAGTTCTGAAACAAGACTAAAGTATTGAAGTGGATGAACAGCCAGAACTTTCTGCCAGTGTTCACAGCCAGTGAAACTGAAGAAGCAGAAGAAATTTCAGTTGCAGAACAATTTTCCAACATTTGTTTCAGACATGTGAGGCAGCATTTACCACATCTGGTGAGCTGGTTCGACACATCCGGTACAGGCATACTTTTGAGAAGCCTCATCGATGCCCCGACTGTGATTATGCTAGTGTGGAGCTCTCCAAACTCAAGAGGCACATGAGATCTCACACCGGTGAAAGACCATATAAGGTGCTCATTTTTTGTTTACTTTCTGTCGATATTTAAAACAGTGTTTTCCTGATGAATTTCCCAGTAGAGAGATGTGCTGTAACTTGACAGTGTGGTTTCAGCATTTCAGTGAAAAAGGGAGTTCATTTTGATTTTATTATGTATTGATTTAAATCTGTTGTAATGCATCGGACGAGATACACCGAAACATGCCAGGCAAATTTTGCTATGTATTGTTTGTGTCTGCATTATTTTATTAGACAACCAACCAAAAGGAACTGTTAAAATGAGTGAATAAATGAAGGATTGACATTACTGCTCTTGGGACATTCTTACACGTGCTCCATCTCCTTTTTAAGTAGCCAGCTGTGCACATCATTCTGATGTTGGGATGCCTGGATGTTGATTGTTTTATTGGCTGTTTATTTCCTGCCATCTTGACTGGTTAACTAGGTTTCTTCATGTTTACCAGCTGTATACTCTATGGAAAGTTCTGGTTGTTCATCTGTCTCTGGATTTTAGTCTTGTTCCAGAACCGAGTGCTGCATTTTACAGATCTGGCTTATTTGTATGCAGACTGTTGGTTGCTTGCCTCTCCAGCAGATGCACCCCAACTTTGATGGAAGCTGCCAAGTAGTGGACTCTTGCGACATTGTTAGGGAGGCTGTTTTTGTTTTCCCCCTACAACAGGGTCTCAGAACCCACATAGGGAGTTAACTAGACTCAGTCTCTAGCACTTGGGACACTGGCAACAGTGCTCCATCTTCCTCATTCGATGTAGTGTGAGAGTGTTGACTGTTCCAGCATAGCACCGATTACAAATAGCTGGATATTGATTCCACATAGCTGTGCATGTCAAGCCAGAATTGATGTCGAAGGTCAGGTTTATCTGTGTTAATTTGTTGTTTATGTTGTTATTTATTATTTGATTAATTCACATTTGTAATTTGTATTAAAATTTTTTTTTTATTTTCGGGTTGTTAAAATAGCTTGGCACAGTAAGGCATATCAGGTAAAATAGTGTTCAGAAATATTAGAGTCATATCAAGCGACACAGCGAATTGGAAAAAAATAAAAGCAGAAGGCAGGGTACCAGGAAGTAGGGCCAACACAAAAGATGAGCACAGGATATAATCGACTCCTTGAATATGAAAGTGCACGTGGTGAGAGACCGAGCTTCTTTCAGGCAGGTCATGATGAGAATGACGTGTTGCAAAGGATGATGGTGTTCAGAAATCGGAAATAGCACTTTAATAAATCCGTACAAATATATTAATACTGTTTTTTTTTTTTAAACTTCCCTGACAGTGTTTCTGTTGTCCATATGTCAGCCCAAACACATGCACATTAAAAAAAAAAGTTACGAGTGTTCGTAATTTACAAATAGCCATTACCAAATCAATATGAATATGTGAATATTTTAAAAAAATGTATCTTTAAACTTCTCTCACAGTGTCTCCATTGCCCATATGCCAGCCCAGACACATACAAACTGAAGCGACATCTGCGTATACACACGGGTGAGAAACCATACGAGTGTGACATCTGCCATGCCCGGTTCACTCAAAGTAACAGCCTGAAGGCTCATAAACTCATCCACTCGGGGAACAAGCCTGTGTTCCAGTGTGGCTTGTGTCCCACTACATGTGGCCGCAAGACTGACCTCAAGATACACTTCAACAAACTGCACTCCATGGGATCTCCTTTGGAATGTAAAAAATGCAGTCAGACTTTCTCCGACAGGTATTGCATTTTTTTTCTTCTAAATCCTGCTCAGTCTATCTCTTTTGTCTGCCATTTTGACTTCTAAATAAGTTTTTGTTTGTTTGCGTTCACTGGCTGTAAACTCCGGCAAAAAATCCTGGCTGTTCACCAATCTCTAGGCTTTCTTCCAGGACCTAAGTTTTACATGTTTTACAGATCTGGCTAATTTATGTGCAGGCTTTTCCTCCCAAAATTGGGCCCCAGAACCCACATGGGGATCTGAAAAAGCCAGAGTTTCTTAGGTGAGCCCAGTACCTGAGAACTATGTGTTGGCACTACTTTTATGAAAGCTTCTTTAGTCGGCGGGAAATGCCTCTCTTCCCTTCAAGGCTGACCCGTCTGCATGCCGCTGCCCTGGAATGAGCCATTTAAGGAGAAGACTCATAGATCACGGGATGATGAAGTTGCCACAAAACTGAGGCTGCAGAATGTCCCACATAGACGAGGCTGTTGAATGCCTAGAGTGTCCCACATAGATGAAGCTGTGGAATGTCCCATACAGATGAGGCTATGCAATGTCCCACATAGATGACGCTGTAGAATGTCCCACACAGATGAGGCTGTGGAATGTCCCACATAGATGAGGCTGTGGAATGTCCCACACAGATGAGGCTGTGGAATGCCTACAGTGTCCCACACAACTAACGGGAAGCTAACCCAGACAACAAATGCCTGAAGAAGTTGGATGTGTCATTCAAAAGGCGCAAATATCGCAGCTATATTGTAAACAGGCACAAAGTAGTTAATCACTCGGCAAAGGATGGAAAAGGAGAAATGGTTTGGTCATGTTATGAGAATGATACCTGATCAGCTACCAACAATTTAACGATATGAGAGTGCATCATATGCCTTGAGGCTTGATTATGTTAGAACCGTCTTTTACCTTTTAATTTAATTTGCTCTTCTCTTTCCAATTCTAGATATTCATACAAGCAGCATGTGCGAGGACATGACGTTGATAAAAATTTCAAGTGTGACCAGTGTGATTTTGTAGCCAACACCGAGCGCATGTTTGACCTCCATGCCGCAGTGCACTCTGATGGCAAGAAATTTGACTGTGATGTCTGCCATAGTTCATTTAACCTCCAGCAGACGTTAGACAAGCATAAACATTCCTGCCAGCTTGGGGGAGAGTCGGGGATGGAGTCCCAGTCGCCTTCCTCGCGCGATAAAGAGGTACTAGTTATTTATATTAGTACTAGTGGTTTGTATTGTAAATTAATCATGCAATAAAGAGGTACTAGTTATTTATATTAGTACTAGTGGTTTGTATTGTAAATTAATCATGCAATAAAGAGGTACTATTTATTTATATTAGTACTAGTGGTTTGTATTGTAAATTAATCATGCAATAAAGAGGTACTAGTTATTTATATTAGTACTAGTGGTTTGTATTGTAAATTAATCATGCAATAAAGAGGTACTAGTTATTTATATTAGTACTAGTGGTTTGTATTGTAAATTAATCATGCAATAAAGAGGTACTAGTTATTTATATTAGTACTAGTGGTTTAAAAAGTAAAGTAAAAGTAAAGATCCCTTTTCATGCCTTTCAGCGCATCGGGCATATGGGCAGAGCGTCCCATATTTTTACAGACCATCAGCACTCTGTGGGTAATGTGGTGAGCATTACGCCGGCTGTCTTTACTTTCCCAGGACAGCCCATCCTGGTACCCATTTTAGGCTGGGTCGACCTGCGACGTCCCATACCACGATAAAAATCCACGCAGCCTGCAGTGGGTTTCGATCGCGGTATGCTGGCTTACGAGTCGGACTCGCAACGCCTTAGCCACGGACGCCGCGCACTAGTGGTTTATATTGTAAATTAATCATGCAATAAAGAGGTACTAGTTATTTATATTAGTACTAGTGGTTTGTATTGTAAATTAATCATGCAATAAAGAGTTACTAGTTATTTATATTAGTACTAGTGGTTTGTATTGTAAATTAATCATGCAATAAAGAGGTACTAGTTATTTATATTAGTACTAGTGGTTTGTAATGTAAATTAATCATGCAATAAAGAGGTACTAGTTATTTATATTAGTACTAGTGGTTTATATTGTAAATTAATCAGGCTTGTGGTCAGGTCTTGGTCAGATATGACTGAGCTACCGTATAACAGTTGCCGGTACCACCTGTCTTCTGTTACGCTGAATGTTGGGCGGCGTATACTAACTCAACATCCCATATTGTGCCAACAGCTTCGGGCCGAGGAGCGCATTGGGGAGGACACTAGCCTTATCCTAGGAAGAGGAAATGCAACCTGAAAACTTTATGTTATGGCAGGGCAGACCAGGCCCTTCCCCTTGGCTGGCTGGCAGCTAGTCTAGGAGGGAAGCTCCGACAGGCAAACAGATAGAGCACTGCTCTTCTGATCCGGCAGCTTCTGCAACCTGCCTCGTTCCAAACGTACTGGTTTTACCTTTCTTTTGGAGTAAACAAGGCAGGTCGAGGGAGGGGATCATGATGCATGGGCAACATATGGTCTCTACAATACTGCCCAGGCTTTGTGCCATGGAGAGGAGGAACTTTATCCCTGGCCTTAATCATTGTGGAAGACTTTTTTGACACAGGCCGGTCTTGCTAGTCACACTCGCCATTGCCATGGGCTGTGTCTCATGCCTCCTCATAGCGCAATATAACACTTTCGTCTGGAAAGACGGAAAGGTGCCAATCGTAATTAATCATAAATCAGGCTTGTGTTCTCAGTTAGTGTCTGTGGCTTAGGCATTGCCGGGGTGCCATGTTTGATTCCTGATGTGGGCCTTGGGTGGGTTGCGACAGTGTTATTGAGAAGACAACTTTCCAGAAAGCAGTGGCAAACTACTAGGCATAAATTTGCCTAGAAAAACCACAACAGGTAAAAAAAAAAAGAATTCTGGGGTTAGTTTTGCAACGTCCGGTAAAGGATACGCAACCAACTGTTTCTGTGTGTTCTCAGCACTCTGCTTTATAGCAGTGAAACTTGGTCAGCTTATTCGCACCAGGAGAAATGGCTAAATAGCTTTCACATGCAATGCCTAAGAAGAATACTTGGCATTAAGTGGCAGGACAAGATAAAAAACACTGGAGTATTGGAATGAGCAGGTATTACAGCAGTCTTCTCAATGCTCAGTCTATGACGGCTCGGATGAATGGGTCACACTGAAGAATGGAGGATGGCAGAGTCACTAGGGACATCTTATGTGATGAATTACAGATGGGTAGAAGATGCCGATGTTGACCTCTACTACAATATAAGGATGTGTGCAAGCAGGACATGAATGATACTGGTATTGAGGTGGATTTGTAGGAACATGCCATGGACCATGTTGCTTGGAGGGGACACATCATGAAAGGAATGATAAATGATTCCAGAAAGGATGAGAGCCCAGCGCCTGAGAAGAAACACACTAAATACATACAATGGCAACAACGGACCTGAAATCCCATGCTATAATTGTTGAAGACTTGTCCTAACTCAGGCGGATCTTGCTAAACACAATTGCCATCGCCATGGAAGTGAGTCCCATGCTTTTCATAGCACAATATAACACTGTCACCTGGAAAGACGGAAAGGTGTCAGCAACATGTTTATTTTAGTACTAATTTATATTGCTACAAAAAGACTGCAGTGCTATAGAAACATTCTTAGAATACTATGGACCAAGAAGAAGGAAAAACACCAACATCCTATGTGATCTGTGCATCGAGGAAAATTGGCTCATAAACAGCATCCTGCCCTGAAAGCCAAGATATTTTGGCCATGTTAAACATCATGGTAGTCTGCAGATATTTTGGTCATGTTAAACATCATGGTAGTCTGCAGATATTTTGGCCATGTTAAACATCATGGTAGTCTGCAGATATTTTGGTCATGTGAAACATCATGGTAGTCTGCAGATATTTTGGCCATGTTAAACATCATGGTAGTCTGCAGATATTTTGGCCATGTTAAACATCATGGTAGTCTGCAGATATTTTGGTCATGTTAAACATCATGGTAGTCTGCAGATATTTTGGCCATGTTAAACATCATGGTAGTCTGCAGAGATTTTGGCCATGTTAAACATCATGGTAGTCTGCAGAGATTTTGGCCATGTTAAACATCATGGTAGTCTGCAGATATTTTGGTCATGTTAAACATCATGGTAGTCTGCAGATATTTTGGTCATGTTAAACATCATGGTAGTCTGCAGATATTTTGGCCATGTTAAACATCATGGTAGTCTGCAGATATTTTGGTCATGTTAAACATCATGGTAGTCTGCAGAGATTTTGGCCATGTTAAACATCATGGTAGTCTGCAGAGATTTTGGCCATGTTAAACATCATGGTAGTCTGCAGAGATTTTGGCCATGTTAAACATCATGGTAGTCTGCAGAGATTTTGGCCATGTTAAACATCATGGTAGTCTGCAGAGATTTTGGCCATGTTAAACATCATGGTAGTCTGCAGAGATTTTGGCCATGTTAAACATCATGGTAGTCTGCAGAGATTTTGGCCATGTTAAACATCATGGTAGTCTGCAGAGATTTTGGCCATGTTAAACATCATGGTAGTCTGCAGAGATTTTGGCCATGTTAAACATCATGGTAGTCTGCAGATATTTTGGCCATGTTAAACATCATGGTAGTCTGCAGAGATTTTGGCCATGTTAAACATCATGGTAGTCTGCAGAGAAAGGTGATGGAGGGTACAGTTTCTGAAATACAAGGCAGACTTCCCTGAATGTGGATACAAGACATTGAACATGCATTCACTATGAAAGAACATAGGGCTAGAGAATTGACAGAGAAAGAGAGACTTTCAGGCGTGCCGTGACGAAGTGACATTCTGTAAAGGACCTTAGGATTCACGATGGATTATTTTGTGTGTGTGTGTGTGTGTGAGTGGATTTGGTTGTTTGTTGTATGTGATAAGTGTCACGGTTGTTCGGTATGATAGCAATTTATCTTTTGATCTTTTGTATGCATCTCACATGATACCCATTTCAGTCTTTGTATCAGCAGACATGGTCATCCCTTTCCCTGATGGTTTTGCCTGATATTTTGTGTCTAAGCCATTCAAGTATGATTTTCCCTGATTGTGTTGTTAGTAACCTTACAGAAACAGCGCATTTCATTGCATTGTCCATCAAGTAGGGATGAAGATGCTACAAATCATTTGCTGTTCTGCTGGAAGGGAGGCATTTAGGTGATAAACTTTGATACTGTATGAAATATTTTCAAGATTTTGTACAGACAGTATATGAAATTGAACAACCATCTCCTTCTTCTTTGTATTTTTCTATCTTCACCCATTAAAAAGCAGTTTGTATATTATGTTCTAGAAGTCAAAACCCTCATTTAGAGAAGATCATAAACAGTTTAGGAAACCAACACAGATTATAACCAGGAAAAAGATGTCCTCGATAAACAGACCAAATCACAATTTTTCACTTATGCAGTGGTGACTTCAGTTGCAACAAACAGTCATATAAATTAGGTATGAGCCAAAGAGCTATGTGCCAATGTCTGCATGCTGAATGGACTCCATTACATGTCTTGCAAGACTGTCTTTCCCTGGAGGAGCTGAGAGACAGCATGTGGCCACACTCAGTAGGCGTGATAACCTAGCTTTAAGGAAACCCAAGAGACCTTAAGAGGATATCACAGTTTATGGCCCACAGTAAATTCGGTGCATGACTAGAGATCATTGAAGAAAAAGGCCATCATATTTGATTTAAGCAGATCCATATTAAGTAGCCTTTGGAAGCATGTTTGTTAGGGAGCAGTGTGTCTGTTATTTATTCCCTCCCAAAAATGGGTCTGTTCTTGTTTTCCCCACAATAGGGCCCCAGAACTCACACGGGAAACATCTTAAATGTATTGTGTTTGTGTATTATGTCAAGGTATTTAAAACAAAATGGTGAATTTTGCTAATTAATTGTCCACACAATCTGCAGCCAACCAAGGAGGATGGTGTGTTCTCACTTAGCAGCTGTAACAGTACCCCAGTCTCGTCCAGTCAGTTGGTGTCGGCACCGCTGGCCTCGGACACCCTGCACAAGAACCTGCTTCAGGACATTAAGTCCGGCAAACTTGGGGATGTACCTCAAGTGGTCATTGTCCATCCTGATGGTTCTTTAGAGGAGATCTCGTCCAAGGTACTGGTTGTCTTTTTGATGTTTTATCTTGTCCCATGTACTATTTGTCTAATGTTTTATCTTGTCTGAGGTACTGGTTGTCTGTTTAATGTTTTATCTTGTCCCAGGTACTAGTTTTCTGTTTAATGTTTTATCTCGTCCCAGGTACTAGTTGTCTGTTTAATGTTTTATCTTGTCCCATGTACTAGTTATTTAATGTTGTATCTCATTCCGGGTGCTAGTTGTCTGTTTAGTGTTTTATCTCATCCTATAGACTGGTTGTCTGTTTAGTATTTGTTTTTGTCCGGGATACTGTTTGTATGTTTAATGTTTTATCTTGTCCCATGTACTATTTGTCTAATGTTTTATCTCGTCTCAGGAACTAGTTGTCTGTTTAATTTTTTTGTCTTGTCTCGTGTACTAGTTGTCTGTTAAATGTTTTATCTTGTCCCATGTACTATTTGTCTAATGTTTTATCTCGTCACAGGAACTAGTTGTCTATTTGATTTTTTAATTTTGTTTCATGTACTAGTTGTCTGTTAAATGTTTTATCTTGTCCCATGTACTAGTTGTTTGTGTAATTTTGTTATCTTGGCACATGTACTGGTTGTCTGTTTAATGTTTTATCTCATCCCAGCTACTGGTTGTCTGTTTAGTGTTTTATCTCATTCCAGCTACTGGTTGTCTGTTTAATGTTTTATCTCATCCCAGATACTGGTTGTCTGTTTAGTGTTTTATCTCATCCTAGCTACTGGTTGTCTGTTTAATGTTTTATCTCATCCCAGCTACTGGTTGTCTGTTTAAATTAAAAAAACAAAATCTTGTCTTAGCTGTTGGTTATTTTTTTTTAGTGTTTACCACTAGGCCTTGAATATCACTGCGTCCACTTCGATAGATGTCTGTCCTTCCTACATCCTGTAGATCATATTATTATTAAGGCTAATAAAAGCCTGGCGGCACTCAGGGTAATGGAAGCAGCGAAGATAGATCAAAGATGGCTGCTTACGCTTGATCAGGGTAAGGTGAGCATGGAGACACTGGGATGGCTGCTGCTTCAGAGGATGAAGCATGAATAAGTCAGATCGATTTGCTGGGATGTCAATATAGGCAACATGAAATAAGTAGTCTTTCAGAAATCAAAAGGCTGGGTAGGTCAGTTAACTACAAACCACAATGAACCACTAGCATACTAATGACTGACTGACTTTCTACCCCACCAGGACATCTCACAAGCGATAAACACCTGATGACACAATGTGCCTCCATGTGGATGAGGATCACCGTGGAGTGGTCCCAGAAACCGTGTTCAGCCAATTGGCCATATTTATGGCCTGGCTATATTGCAGCCCCTGACAAGAGCCAGGGTGGGGCTTCAAATAACGAAAAATGTCATCCTAAAAAGGACGGCAAATAATAATAACTATTAGCATACTAATGAGTATTTCCTGTTTGCTTGGCATCTGAAATATGGCAGTAGGGTCATTGAGTTTAGATTTTGTGATGGCATTTATTACTGACTGACTGCACAATAATTCTTCTTTTCCTGACATAGTATTAGCCTTGTATGACATCTTCTCACATTGTTCATTGTTTCAGGGAGACAGAATGAACTTGGAAGACATTTTCTCTGCCCTGGCCCACAGCGGCAAGGCTGAAAGTACTCACGCTTCAAGGGAGGGAACCCAAGCTAAGGGAAGTAATGACAGGGCAGGAAACTCAGCCGCAGGCACTAAAAAGCAAAAGGAGCCAAAACCTGATCTGTCTGAAGGAGAGGATGATGGCGATGATGATGGTGAAGAGGAGGAAGAGGAGAACGAGGGACCAGAGACAGTTGAAGCATCGCAGGTTTGTACATTTATTCAGTGTATGTTTTAAATATTTTTTTTTTTACACATATAGGTATGAATCGCTGTGTCTTTTTCTCACCTCTCTCTTTGTGTAAGTATTTCTGTCTAAAACTCTTGTGGGATGCAATTTGTCGTTTTGAAGCCCCACCCTGGCTCTTGCCAGGGGCCGCAATATCGCCCGGCCATTAATATGGCCTAATGGCTGAACGCGGTTTCTGAGACCTCTCCACGGGTGATCCTAATCCACATGGTGGCACTTCGTGTCATCAGGTGTTTATCGCCTGTGTGATGTCCTGGTGAGGTAAAAGTACTACTGCAATATTTCTGTCAATTTTTTATCTAGATACTATCGTCCCCGTGTGGGAAGCAAATTTTTAGTAATTTTGAAGCCCCCACCCTGGCTTTTGCTGGGAGTCCCAATAATAGTCGGGCCTTAAATAAAGCCTAACGGCTGAACAGGGTTTCTGGGACCTCTCCATGGGTGATCCTCATCCCCTGGGTGGCACTTTGTGTCACCCGGTGCTTGTAGCTTGTTTGATGTCCTGGTGGGGTACAACTTACCTACCTACCTACCTATATTTCTGTCTGCTTTTCCTGGCTCTTTGTGTGTGTCTTTCTGTGTCTGCTGTATTTTTATTTCTCTTTTTCTCTATTTTTTTGTCTTGCCTGTCTGTCTGTTCTTACTCAATTTGTCTGTGTTTTTGTCCATTATCTATCTGTTTTAATGATCCTGTGTTTTTGTGTGTCCGGCTTTTTGTCTCTGTGTGTCTGTCTGTCCGGACTCGGTCAGTCTGTGTATTTATCTGTCTGTCTTGATGTCCCTATATCTGTGTGTATTTTTCTATCTACTTTTTACACCTCAGCCTGTCTTTCTCTTTCCCTTTGTTTTTCTCTAACTTTCTGTCTTTCTCTATCTCATTGTGTCTTTCTAAGCCTATCTTTCTAAATCTCTCTCTCCTGGCTCAGCTTTTGTTGTCTTTCTGTATCTGTAAAGTAAAAACACAAGACATCCTGCATTATCTGAGTATCAGAGAGAATTGGTTCACAAACAGGATCCATGTCCCAGAAGCTGTGGAAGTTTGGCCAAGTTAAACATTATAGTGGCCTGGAGAGAACGGTGAAGGAGAGTACAGTTTCTGCACCTCCGTGAATATAAGACATAGAAGATGCAATTTGGTATGAAAGCACATAGGGTGTGAGAATTGGCTAGAGAAAGAAAGATTTTCAGGTGTTCTGTGAAGAGAGCGATGTTCTGTAAAGGACCTGATGACTGATGATGATGATGATGAATTGTAGAAGACATATTCTGAATGCAGGTGTGTCTCGAGCCTTACATATAACCTCCAGTATGAGAATGGAGGTGGATGCATTCATGGCAGCTTTCCGATGGCTTGGGAGCTGCAGTCTGACATATTGTATTTGAAACAGACTCACAGAGAATGACACAGAAAATTGAAACTGGTGTCCAACACATAGAGTGGCTTGCGTTGCTTGATAAGACTCGGTTCAGGAGCAAATTATGGATTTTCTATCCACAATATTCGGTTGTGTGGGGTAATGAGCAGGCGGATAGATTGGCTGATGCTGCTCCTCTGGGGGTTGAGCTATTTTATGATAAAACAGACATGGTGAAGGTTCTCAAATGGAAAGTGCAATAGAAGAGACAGAGAATCCATACTTTGAGAGACTAATTCAAGGGGAGTTGAGTAGAGTGACTTCCCTGTGTAGGCCCCAGGGCACCATTGTTGGGTAAAACAAGAATAGACCCACTGTCTCTGCAACAAAGCATGTCATAAGAGTGGACTAATTAGGGGCTTCCTTCAAAGTCAGAGTGCGTCTGCCTGAGAAGCAGATAACCAACAGTCTGCATACAAATATGTCAGATCTGTAAAATGGATGTGCATGCAACACTTGGGTTTTAGAAAGAGGACTAACCTACAGGAGTGGATGAACAACCGGAATTTTCTGCTGGAGTTCACGGCCTGTGAATGCGAAAAAGAAGAGGATAAAGAACAGAGGTTCTGGAAGAAGTTGAGCACCAAGGGGGGGGGGGGGGAACAACAGTGGACTTTTAATCAGGTTGCAGCTGGTGCTGCTGTTAGCATGTCGACACTTCACTGGCTGTTGAGAAAGGAGAGGGAGCATGCATGGGAATGTCCCAAGTGCAGTGATGTCAATTCTTGATTGATTATTTCATTGACCGATAAATTGATTGATTGATAGTGCCAACAATATGAGCTTCTTGTACTGACTGATTGATAGTGCCAACAATATGAGCTTCGTGTACTGACTGATTGATAGTGCCAACAATATGAGCTTCTTGTACTGACTGATTGATAGTGCCAACAATATGAGCTTCGTGTACTGACTGATTGATAGTGCCAACAATATGAGCTTCTTGTACTGACTGATTGATAGTGCCAACAATATGAGCTTCTTGTACTGACTGATTGATAGTGCCAACAATATGAGCTTCGTGTACTGACTGATTGATAGTGCCAACAATATGAGCTTCTTGTACTGACTGATTGATAGTGCCAACAATATGAGCTTCGTGTACTGACTGATTGATAGTGCCAACAATATGAGCTTCTTGTACTGACTGATTGATAGTGCCAACAATATGAGCTTCGTGTACTGACTGATTGATAGTGCCAACAATATGAGCTTCTTGTACTGACTGATTGATAGTGCCAACAATATGAGCTTCGTGTACTGACTGATTGATAGTGCCAACAATATGAGCTTCTTGTACTGACTGATTGATAGTGCCGACAATATGAGCTTCTTGTACTGACTGATTGATAGTGCCGACAATATGAGCTTCTTGTACATTAGTTCTTTATGTACATTAGTTCTCTATGTATGTGTGTTCAGTGTGAGGCCAGCACGCAGGTAGAGCTGGAGTCTGACAGTGGCTCTGTGGATGATGATGATAGCCAGAGTGTCTGCTCTCCAACACACTTCCCTCAGGTTGTTGACAAGGTGAGATTTCTCATCTTCTTTTGTCTTGTTTCTTTCTGATACCTTCATTTTTTTCTTAAATTATGTTTATGAAAGTGTTATTGTACTTCATTGATGCAATCCTTCTATCCTTCAAGTCTTTCTCTTTTGTTTTCATCCTCTCTCCCTTCCTTATTTTCTCCTTTCGTTCCTAATTTTATCCTGTCAAAAAAAAAAAAAAAAAAAAAAAACTAACCATAAAAAAGTAGAACCCGTCAGCTTCACATTATCACAAACACAACCCACAAGCGGGCGTTTCGGTTAGAGAACCTTTAACAGCACATTACTTAAATTTTTTATACCACAAATACAAAAAAGAATAAACAGAACTACTTAACTAAAGTGTCTCAGAGAAAAATCACATATCTGTCTGTCCTGTTGAATCTCTGACACATGTGTGACCTATTTCTTCCTTCCTCTTTTCTTTCTCCAATCATTTGTCTGTCTTTTATTAGTCTGTCTCCATAATTTGTGTTGTATGTCAGATGTCCTGTGTGTGTTGCTGTCATGTGTAACTCATCTTAATATCTGTTATCCTTCTGCATGTAGTCTTCCTCTTCTCTGCTCCCTCAGGACTCCTCTCTCCATGATTTTCTTTTCCAGACCTTTATGTATTTTTATTTGTCCAGAATACTTAGTCTTCTCTTCCTCTTCAGAGCACCTTCGTCCATGGTAATCTGTTTCAGACTATCAAATCTATTTGCACACTCAATGTACATCTTCCTCTATTTTTCTTCTGTCCAAATAATCATTCGACTTCAATACCGAGCTCTTGGGCATGATGCTGACTACATTACCTATCTTGTGCCGATTGGTCTATACAAATATAGCTCTATATGCCCTATATGCCTAAAGGCGTGGAAAAGGGACCTTTATTTTTTTTTTTTTTTACTGAGCTCTTGTTTTATATATCTGGGAACAGATACTGAGGTCTGAAAAAGACAATTTTATATATATATAAAATTGTCTTTTTCAGACCTCAGTATCTGTTCCCAGCCCAGAATGCTATATCTTCCTGTTTTATTTGTCTCATCCTCAAATGCTTTGCCAACTGGCATGGGCAATCATGCCTCTCTGCCTGTATCAGTTCGTGTGTTGACACACCTCCATGGCATGGCAAAAGGCTGTCAAGAATCTTCTCGCGCCGTCTTCCTGTGTCTCTTTTTCCACAAATCTTTCCAGTGGTTACAGCATGTTCCATTTTACCTCTTCTGATAACATGACCAACAAATGTTGAATGTCTCTTTTTGATGTTAGTGATAAGTTGTCTTCGAGCATTCGCTTTTTACAAAACATCTGGGTTACTCTTCTAGATTCTTCTGTAAAAACCACATCTCCTAGGTCTCAAGATATTGTTTGACCTGTTTATTAATTGTCTAGGCTTCACAGCTGTATGTTAAAACTGGCTCTATATAAATCATGATAATTTAAAAAAAAATGGTTCCTTGAATATTAATTATACGCTTTTGTTAAGTTCACTTTTGTTTGTTTGTTTTTTCTTTTTAGATAAATATGCCTGTTCTGATTTATATCCTGTGAATGCTTAGTTCTAACAAGGAAGTGATGTTTTTTCTCTCCTTGGTTCCTTAGGAGAGCCAGCATATTGCCAGTACCATGAGATCTGAATCAACAGAAGACAACTCTGCCAGCTCTAACATAGAAACCAGTTCTCTACACAGCCATGAGGCCTCCTCAGATGCCATGAGCTCCATCTTGCAGAATGTATCCAGCTCCACCTCTTCTCTATTTTCAACAGCACTGCCATCGGTACTACACATGCCAACAGATCAGGCTGTGGCTGGGAGTCAACAATTTGTTGTGGTAAAAGGATACACTTGTTTAAACAATGATGGGACCCAGCCGACTCTGGTCAACGTGGCCGTGGATAAGGACTCTTTGATGAAGATGCTGGCTTCTCTGGCAAACTCTGGGGACAGTGCTATGCATTTGCTGACCGGCGATCTGGAATCTTCCGTCGCCATTTCTGTTGATAACTCACAAACTGCAATTCTGCCTTTGGCCCAACTGCAGCTGAACAATTTTGATTGTGGCTTGTCCAGTTCGCTGATTCTTGGGGCAAATTTTGAGGGTGAAGATTTGAACCCCACACATGATCAAGATCTTTTGAAAAGGGAATTAATCTCCACAGATTGTGACAATGCAAATAAAAACAAAGAATGTTCAGCTTCTAGCGAGAACATCAATTTATTGGATGAGAATTCTAAAGATAATAAACCTCTTTCTGACTCGAGTTCAAAAGCGGGTACAAGTTTGTTGGATTCGCATGTTGAAACTGACATAAATTTGTTGGAATCAAATTCCAAGAGGGATACCAGTTTATTTAATTTAGACTGTAAGCTGGATTTGGGTTTATCTGCTTGTGCAGGCTCAAACAACAACAATATCAGTAATCTTGCTAGCACTACTGCTTCCACAGATGCAACGGCTTGTGTTTTTCCGGCTGACACTGAATCAAAAAACTGTCACCCGAAAATATGTGCACCTGCTTGTACATCCTCATCATTAACTTTAATAAAATCCAACTTATCACAGGGGCACTTTGTGGATGGGTCAGCAGCAAGCATTGATAATCAGAAGACTGTGACAAGTAGCTTCTGCGAGGGAGAAACAATATCTGAAATTCAAGATGGCTCCAACAGTTCGGACAGTGGATATCCGCCAGCTGAACCATTTCACAGTGTGCGAGGCATCTTGGGTGATTTCATTGGAGAAAGCCAGGTTCCACATATGGGGAATATGGAGATGAGTTCTCAGCCACCCAGAAGTTTACCCTTTGAAGAATGGGCATCATCAGATGCTGGTTCTGCTTACCAAGGATCTCTGGTCTCTCCTTTGGCTGTGGTCTTTGAGAGTTCTCATTTTGTGGCAGAAATCAGCAGTACTCAAGATGTACCTGGGACACACTTGTCTACTGAGGTTCAAGACCAGCAGATGCCTGCACACGAGAAACAAAAAGGGTAACTACTACCACTATTTCTTTGATATTCTTCTTTTTCTTTTCTCTGTTTTTGTAACCCCTTCTTCTTCCTCTTCTATTCTCTTTTTTCTTTCTTGTTTCTCTTTGCTTTTTCATTTTTTTGTTTATCTCCCTCTTCTTTTCTCTCTCTCTCTCTCTTTTTTTTTTTAAATTCCTTTTTCTTCTATCTTTTTTTCTCCTTTCAATATCTTCTCTTCTTTTTCCAAATTTCTCACTTTTTTCTCTGTTAGTTTCTTTTTGTTCTTTTCTTCTTCCTCCTCCTTATTTTTCTCCCCCTCCTCCTACAAGGTAGTGAATCACAAAAGACATGGGATGCCAGCAAAAACCACTGAATTTTAAAAAAATGCCGCTGAGTCAGCAATGGGCACTAGCCCTTCTTAGTCTTCCCACCTTATCTCTCTCACTCTCTATCTCTCACACACACTGTTTCTCACACTCTCTCCCACTCTCTCACACACACTGTCTCACACACTCTCCCACTCTTTCCCACTCTCTCTCTCTCTCACACTTTTTCTCACACACTATATCACTCTCTCACACACACACTCTTTCTCACACTCTCAAAAACACACACACAGTCTCTCTCACACACTCACACAGAGTCTCTCTCTATCACTGACATTCTCACTTACTCATTCAGTATTTCTCTATAAAAATAAAACATGCTAAGTTTTTCTTATAAAGCATTCCACAACATTGGCAATCATGTCTAGCCAGAACCTTTTGTCTCCAGCACTTTGAATCATTTCTGACACAGATGATCTTCCATGCGGTGATGTCAGACTGTCCAGCATCATCCCTTTCCATGTCCCTCTGCTTCTTTCCCCATCCGACTTTCCCACCATCACAATGTACTCTAGTCTTCCCCTTCACATGGCTTGGTCAAAAAATTTAGATTGTCCCCTCCTGATGTTGGTCAAATACTGACCTTCTTTTAAAAGGTCAACAAATGTAGATTATCCCCTCCTGATGTTGGTCAAATACTGACCTTCTTTTGAAAGGTCAATAAATGTAGATTGTCCCCTTCTAATGTTAGTAAAATACTGGTCTTCTTTTAAAATGGTCAACAAATGTAGATCTTCTCCTTCTGATGTTGGTAAAATACTGGCCTTTCAAAAGGTCATCATGTAGCAGGTCCTTCGCAGAAAATCGCTCTCATTTCTGCTAGGAAGAAACTTGGTCTCTTGCCAACTCCTCCCCAAGGATTCATTTATATTCTGTGCCCATCTCTGTGCTGGTCAGCCTCTGCCCCTCCTTCCTGACACCTTGCCTTATGCCTTTTGACATGGCCAAAATATTTGAGCTTAGGAGACAAAATGCTATTTATTTGCCAGTCTTCCTTGATGTCCAGATCTTTTAGGATGTTAGTGTTTCTTCTCATCTTTCTGTAGCATTTCAGCTCAAAGGTCTCCTTATTTTCGTCCTTAGGGACTGCGAGATAGTTCATGACTCACATCCATGTATTGCTACAGGGAAGGTTCATGCTCTCAAAATTTTGATTTTGATTTCTTTGCTGGTGCTTAATCATGGGCCTTTAATTCTGTTTAATCTTTGTGTTGTTATGGCTATCCTCATTTTGATCTCTGTTGCACATTCCCCATTACTGTTTATTATGGGGAATAGTTAAAAAGGTAATTGAATATAGCAACAAGTTCTCTGTACCCTCTTCAGTTACAGTTTCTAATCTGGTCTTTTATTCACGGATGTAGGTCCAACAAAAAGAGGACAGCAACCACAGACGTCAACCAGTCTCTGGTGATGACCGGCAAACGAGTCCGCAAGACTCTGGTCAAGGTCAGCATGTGACAGCGACACCGTGTAACTCAACACATCATGGGGATGCATCTGTGGTGGAGTGGCAGAGTGGCCAGCTGTGGATCCACTGGGTCAGCCTCTCTGGCTGTGCTTCAAGATACCAAAGAGATCTTGATTGGCAGATAAAACAACAAATCCGTCAGCCAGTATCTGTTTCAAAATCAAAACCCTTATTAAGAGAAATTCAGAAAATTGGAAGCAGATTGGACAACAATGACTGACATGGTTCGCCTGTCTAGTGATAATGAATGCAATAATGTCAGCAGCAAGAGTGTGAAACACGAAAACAGGAACACCAGGGTGCAGAGGGAGACACAGAAGAAGATGGATTGAAGGAGTCACTGACAGTCTTCACAATATCACAGTGTACCAAGCAGCTGAGTGTGCCCTAACCATGAAAATGATTTCCTCAGTCATCTGAACAGAACTGACCAAGTTATAATGTTTTACTTATGCACTGGAAACTGCAGACTCAACAAACACTCATATATGATTTAGGTATGAGCTAAACAGCTCTCTGTCAATGTCTTCATGCTGAACAGACTCCAGACCATGTCTGGCAAGACTGGCTGTCCTCTCCTGGAGGAGCTGTGAAGCAACATGTGGCCACACCCAGTAGACCTGACAGCTAAGCTTTGGGAAAAACCAGAGATACCTTGAGATGACATCCCTTTTTATGGCCCAAAGTGGATTAAGCGCATGACCAGAGATCCCTGAAAAAAAGCAGATTGGCGGGTAGTAACAGTGTATGTTTATCTCTGCTAGGATCAAAGTTGAAAGGTCGTCATCTTCTTCTTCTTCTCCTCCTCCTCCTCTTTTTCATCTTCTTTCTCATTTCTTTCTTCCTGCCAGTGTTTTTCAAATGAGAAGGCTACCGGCCTGTATGAAGTTTATGGTGTGATGCATGTCCTCCATGGATCCAAACATCTAAGTTTCCACTGAGATGCTAACTGATCAGACCTGGAATCTGTCTGTTTGCATGTGGGGAAAGCATTCTGCGGCACTTGTTCAATATTCTGTAGTGTCCACATGGGCAAAGTTCTGAGTCCCTGGCCTTGAACTTCTGGTACATATGGATGTGGAATCTGTTGAGTCCAGTTCATAGTGTGAATACAATGGTCTGTTGAATGAGTCTTCAAGTTGCAAGGTCTGAATTCTAATATACTGGGTCCTCGAATTAATATATACATTCTGTATATGATTCCTGTGGACATTTTGCAAAGTTGTATGGGATTGCAGACTGAAAGAAAGAGTTGAGTTGATTCAAAAACCAACATCAGTGCACCACTCCCTTCCAGCAAAAAGGCAAATGATTAATAGTATCTTCATCCCTACTTTATGCTATCAGTGCCAAACATGGACAGTGAATAGAGCACTAGAACAGAAAATAACTACTGTATACCTGTGAAATGTGCTATCTCCATAAGGTCATTAACAACACAAGAAGGGACAGGGTTACAAATACCAGCGTCAGAGAGAAAGTACAAGAAGGGACAGGGTTACAAATACCAGCGTCAGAGAGAAAGTACAAGAAGGGACAGGGTTACAAATACCAGCGTCAGAGAGAAAGTACAAGAAGGGACAGGGTTACAAATACCAGCGTCAGAGAGAAAGTACAAGAAGGGACAGGGTTACAAATACCAGCGTCAGAGAGAAAGTACAAGAAGGGACAGGGTTACAAATACCAGCGTCAGAGAGAAAGTACAAGAAGGGACAGGGTTACAAATACCAGCGTCAGAGAGAAAGTACAAGAAGGGACAGGGTTACAAATACCAGCGTCAGAGAGAAAGTACAAGAAGGGACAGGGTTACAAATACCAGCGTCAGAGAGAAAGTACAAGAAGGGACAGGGTTACAAATACCAGCGTCAGAGAGAAAGTACAAGAAGGGACAGGGTTACAAATACCAGTGTCAGAGAGAAAGTACAAGAAGGGACAGGGTTACAAATACCAGCGTCAGAGAGAAAGTACAAGAAGGGACAGGGTTACAAATACCAGCGTCAGAGAGAAAGTACAAGAAGGGACAGGGTTACAAATACCAGCGTCAGAGAGAAAGTACAAGAAGGGACAGGGTTACAAATACCAGCGTCAGAGAGAAAGTACAAGAAGGGACAGGGTTACAAATACCAGCGTCAGAGAGAAAGTACAAGAAGGGACAGGGTTACAAATACCAGCGTCAGAGAGAAAGTACAAGAAGGGACAGGGTTACAAATACCAGCGTCAGAGAGAAAGTACAAGAAGGGACAGGGTTACAAATACCAGCGTCAGAGAGAAATTACAAGAAGGGACAGGGTTACAAATACCAGCGTCAGAGAGAAAGTACAAGAAGGGACAGGGTTACGAATACCAGAGTCAGAGAGAAATTACAAGAAGGGACAGGGTTACAAATACCAGAGTCAGAGAGAAAGTACAAGAAGGGACAGGGTTACAAATACCAGCGTCAGAGAGAAAGTACAAGAAGGGACAGGGTTACGAATACCAGAGTCAGAGATAAAGTATAAGAAGGGACAGAGTTACAAATGCCAGCGTCAGAGAGAAATTACAAGAAGGGACAGAGTTACAAATGCCAGCGTCAGAGAGAAATTACAAGAAGGGACAGAGTTACAAATGCCAGCGTCAGAGAGAAAGTACAAGAAGGGACAGGGTTACAAATGCCAGCGTCAGAGAGAAAGTCAGAATTAGACCATGTTCAGATTATATTGACAAAGAATGAAATAGTTCGACCATCTAGTGAAAATGCAGTCAGACCAAATTGCACAATGAGATTTATCTTTTATACAGCAGAACATTTGGGAGGAAGGCGAGGGGAAGACCAAGAAAGAGATGGATAAAGGGTATAGCTGAAATCTGCAAAAGGATGAATAAATTCATAACCTAAGTCACCTGAGAAGTGCAAGACAAATACAAGAAACCACGACACTGGGCTGCAGTCTGGTATCAGTGAGACAACAAAACCACGACACTGGGCTGCAGTCTGGTATCAGTGAGACAACAAAACCACGACACTGGGCTGCAGTCTGGTATCAGTGAGACAACAAAACCACGACACTGGGCTGCAGTCTGGTATCAGTGAGACGACAAAAGAATAGTAATTGGATTGCAAAGCATTGTCTATTATCCTGATCTCTTTATCCTCACACGGACTTCTGCAGTGTGTTGTATGATGAGCTCCTAAAAGTTGTTGCTCAGATGGACTTCTGCTTATGGGGGAACCAACAAGGATGTAGTGTACCATTAAAAACAGCTACATCATTGGTAATTTGATCAAAAAAATTATAATAAAGAGGCTGCCACTCCTCTGGGTGGTGAGCAACATGGACACTATATTTAGAAGACAGAAGGAAAACAGTCACGACAGAAATTAAATGTTTACATACTATGCTAGATGTAACGAGGAAAGATTGACTTGGGAACCGTGATATCAGGAGGAGAACCAATACTGAACTTCATAGGTAGACAGCAGATCAAATGGTTTAGCCATGTTACAAGACCGGTATCAGGGAAAGATATAAAACCAAACGAAAAGTATATCAGTGAGCTTCACAATATAACAAGCACAAACAAAACATCAACATTGCGGCTATGGAGCCTTCTTCAGCACATACATAGATTAGACAATTCTACACAAATACACAATGTCACTTAGCTTCGATCTCAAAGCAGCCAGGTCGATGTCAAGCCAATAGTCCCCCTTGACTGGTATCAGACAGGGCACCAGGGCACTGCAGAGAGCAGTGTTAGACACATACAAAGGTAACAGAGCTAGGGGTTGACCACACAGAAAATTGACCGCAGAAATATCAGAGACACTGTAAAGTACTTTATATGAAGCAATTAGAAGGGCTCGTTCCAGAGATCTCTTCTTGACTCCGCAAGGAATTCCAGGAGTAGAAAAAATAAGAAGGAAGATCCTTATATGATAAACTGCAGTGTGTCAGTTCTTGATTAATTGATTGATTCAGTTATTCTTATAGACTGTTGTCGTACCTTCAGCCCTTTAACCCTGGGAACTGTAAACAAAATAGGTTCTGACTTTCTTAGAGTTCCAGACAATAATCAGTTGAAAAACCCCCACAATTTAACACAGGTTATTATTAAATCAGTGAATTTATCTACATTTAAAAAAAATACATAGATATTGGAGTTGCTGTGGCGGAGCGACTAGGCGCTCACCGCGGTCCGAAGGTCGTGGGTCTACTCGGGTGGAGCCAGACTTTTTAAAAAAAAAATCACCTTGGCTCCCAGGTCAACCCAGCCTTAAGTGGGTACCGGGTGCAGTCTCCGGAAGTAAAGACAGCCGATCCTTTAATGTTTTTCTTTTTTTAACATAGATGTATGAAATGTGTAATCAGTGAACATAAACAGGGTGAAGCATTAAATGTAATGTGTCCTCCGATGTGTAAAAGAAACCAACATAGATCGGTGACCTCTAATGCTAAGGTGTACGGGAAACCTGACATCGTACGGGAAACCTGACATCGTACGGAAAACCTGATATCATACAGGAAACCTGACATCGTATAGGAAACCTGACACCAGCTTGGCTTTAAAAAAGCCATTTAGCTCAAAAGAAAAGCCCTCCTTAATGCTATTGTTAATGTATTCATTTCCTGACCTCCTAAAGATGTGCGCAGGTGCCAAAACAAGACAATAGCATTAACTATGTGTCTTGTAGATTGGTCTCTATAGACAAGTTAGAAAAGTGACATTTACAGGGAATTGCACCCAACATGAAGTCTTGGTTTGTTGGCTTCTTTTTGCGAAAGGTGCCAATCCAAAATTTGAGGTTGTTGTAATTAAATATGTGTAACGTTAATGAATATTTTATGATATGAACAAATATGTTGTAATGCAAATAAACATTTTGTAATGTAAATAAACATTTTGTAATGTGAATAAACATTTTGTAATGTGAATAAACATTTTGTAATGTGAATAAACATTTTGTAATGTGAATAAACATTTTGTAATGTGAATAAACATTTTGTAATGGGAATAAACATTTTGTAATGTGAACAATTTGTAACATTCTTGGATGTATGTGGTAGAAGGGTAGTTTGTTGTGGAAGTTGATAGATAAGTTTGCATCTAATGTGAATAGATAAGTTTGTATCTAATATGAATAGATAAGTTTGCATCTAATGTGAATAGATAAGTTTGCATCTAATGTAAGTTGACAAGCTTGTTTGTTATGGGAATGGATAGAATGTGATATGAAGCGATAAGCTTGTTTGTAATGTGAAACGATCAGTTATAGTGTGAATGGATAGCTTTTAAAACAGGTTGAATTTTGTTAACTTGAGCCAGTCATATTGTCACAACCTGATTTTATAATGGAATGGATAATTTATAAAATATAGATATGTTTGTTAAATGAATGTATCATTTTGTATTGTATGGCTGTATATGTGAGATTTGGTTGTATAGCTGTATACGGGAGTGAGATTGTATTGTATGGCCTAATATGTTTCTGAGGTTTTGTTGTATAGCTGTAAATGTGAGTAAGATTGTGTTGTATGGCCATATATATATAAGTGAGATTGTATTGTATGGCTGTATATGTTTGTTAGATTTAGTTGTATAGCTGTATATGAGAGTAAGATTGTATTTTATGGCCGTATATATGAGAGAGATTGTATTGTATGGCTGTATATGTTTGTTAGATTTGGTTGTATAGTTGTATATGAGAGTAAGATTGTATTTTATGGTCGTATATATGAGAGAGATTGTATTGTGTGACTGTAAATGTTAGTGAGATTTTGTTTGGTATAGCTGTATATTTGAGTGAGATTGTATTGTATGGTCTCTGTAAATGTCAGTGCAATTTTGTTGTATGGCTGTACAGATTAGTGAGATTGTGATGTGTGGCTGCATAAGTTTTTTGAGTTTTTGTTGTATGGCTGTACAAATTAGTGAGATTGTGATGTGTGGCTGCATACGTTTTTTGAGATTTTGTTGTATGGCTGTACAAATTAGTGAGATTGTGATGTGTGGCTGCATAAGTTTTTTGAGATTTTGTTGTATGGCTCTACAAATTAATGAGATTGTGATGTGTGGCTGCATATGTTTTTTGAGATTTTGTTGTATGGATGTACAAATTAGTGAGATTGTGATGTGTGGCTGCATAAGTTTTTTGAGATTTTGTTGTATGGCTGTACAAATTAATGAGATTGTGATGTGTGGCTGCATACGTTTTTTTTTAAAGATTTTGTTGTATGGCTGTACAAATTAGTGAGATTGTGATGTGTGGCTGCATAAGTTTTTTGAGATTTTGTTGTATGGCTCTACAAATTAATGAGATTGTGATGTGTGGCTGCATATGTTTTTTGAGATTTTGTTGTATGGATGTACAAATTAGTGAGATTGTGATGTGTGGCTGCATAAGTTTTTAAAGATTTTGTTGTATGGCTGTACAAATTTGTGAGATTGTGATGTGTGGCTGCATAAGTTTTTTGAGATTTTGTTGTATGGCTCTACAAATTAATGAGATTGTGATGTGTGGCTGCATATGTTTTTTGAGATTTTGTTGTATGGATGTACAAATTAGTGAGATTGTGATGTGTGGCTGCATAAGTTTTTTGAGATTTTGTTGTATGGCTGTACAAATTAATGAGATTGTGATGTGTGGCTGCATACGTTTTTTTTTAAAGATTTTGTTGTATGGCTGTACAAATTAGTCGGGCTGTAGCGAGTAGGGATTTTCACTTTTCGCCTGAATACGAATAGTGGGACTAACGAATACAAATAGTGTATCATCATCATCATCATCCGACTGGTGTGGGCTAATATGCCATGCCACAATCCGCGATCTCCTGCAGCATGTATTTGTTCGTGTGCTGACACAATTCCATGCCATGCAACAAAAAGTATCTTCTCTCGTTGTCTTCCACTATCCCTCCTTCCACAGATCTTTCCAGTGGTCACCACATGTTCCATTTTCCCTCTTCTCATAACATGGCTGAAAAATGATGACTGTCTCATTCTGATGTCTGTGATTAGTTGTTTTCGGGCTCCCGCAACTTTCATAACCTTTTGGTTGCTCTGTTTGGCTGTCCAGGGTATTTTAAGTATTGTTCTGTAAAACTACATCTCTGGGGCCTCAAGCAATTGTTTGGCCTGCCTACCGATTGTCCAGGACTCACAACGCACTGCCTTTAAATATAAGTGCTTACTTGACGAAGCTAACAGTGACTATTGTACAGACCCCATTTTACGCTTTAAAATTTCAGCCAAAATGTAACCACAACCTTACTTATCCGCTGCACCTTCATAAATACAGATGGATGATCAGTCGCACCTCAAGATAAATATAAAGACAATTTTTAGCACGCTGTGGTTGGCATTTTATGCAGTATGTTACACTCTGAGTGTGAAACAAGGGAGAAAAAAAAACTCCTTTCGACAGTGACGAGGAAAGACAATTTAAATTTTAGTTTTTTGAGATTTTGTTGTATGGCTGTACAAATTAGTGAGATTGTAATGTGTGGCTGCATAAGTTTTTTTGAGATTTTGTTGTTTGGCTGTACAAATTAGTGAGATTGTGATGTGTGGCTGCATACGTTTTTTGAGATTTTGTTGTATGGCTGTACAAATTGGTGAGATTGTGTTGTGTGGCTACATAAGTTTTTTGAGATTTTGTTGTATGGCTCTCCAAATTAGTGAGATTGTGTTGTGTGGCTGCATACGTTTTTTTAAGATTTTGTTGTATGGCTGTACAAATTAGTGAGATTGTGTTGTGCGGCTGCATAAGTTTTTTGAGATTTTGTTTTATAGCTGTATAAGTTAGTGAGATTGTGCTGTATGGTTGTATAAGTTCGTGATATTTTTTTTTTTTGTATGGCTGTATAAGTTAGTTTATGTTGTATGATTGTATAAGGTGATATTTTGTTGTGTGGCTGTATAAGTTAGTGACATTATATTGTATAGCTATATAAGCTAGTAAGTATATGTTGTATGATATGCTAGTAAAACTACATTGTATAGGTTTATATAAGAAATTGTTGTATGCCAAAAATATACATTTGTTAATATCTAAAGTAGCAAGATCATGTTGTATACCTACACTGGAGCTGTGTCAGTATGTAATGATATTTATGATGGCAGGTATCAAATCTGAATGGTCTTTACAAAATAAGCTGCTTGCCATAGAAATCAGAACCAGATACGTATTGGACTGTGAAATTAGGAAACACATTCACTAACTATGCATGTCAGAATTCCTAGTCCGCTACATATAGCACTGGGAGCCGCCGTGGTGGAGGGACTAGATGTTTGCGGATCTGAAGGTCATAGGTTTAGGTCCTAATTGAGCCGAACCTTTTTCGGAAATGAACTTAGTTCCTAGGCTGACACAGCCATAAATAGGTACCAGGCAAAGTCCTAGGAAGTAAAGGTACCGGTTGGGCCATAAAATATAAGTCCTGCCCCATGTGCCCAGTTTATCTGATGACTTGGAAAAGGGTCCTTTGCTTCTAATTTTTACATATAAAGTTAACTGGTACTTGTCTAAAACAAGTTAAAGAATTTAAACATCCAGAAATTATATTCTCTGTGGATGGGAGAATAGATAGTGAAGTAGAAACAAGATGACAATGAGCCAGTGCACTTATATACCAACGGACTACGTTATTCCTGTTCTTCTTTTGTCATAATGTTACCAGGTTGTTGCTTAGTGTCGAGGCTTTCTGTATTTGTCTTGCACTTCTCGGGCGGCTTTGGTGGTGGATTGATTTCTTTATCAAGGTTTTAGCTACACCATTTATCGGTTTCTTTCGTGGTCTATCGCTGGTCTTCCTCTCAGATGTTCTGTTGTCAAAACAAAATAATCTCATATGCAGTTTGGTCTGGCTGCATTCTCACTAGATGGCCAAACCATTTCATTCTTTGTCTGTCAATATAATTCAGTCACAATCCTATTCCATTTTTCTCTCTAATGCTGGTATCCGTAACCTTGTTCCTACTTGTGTAATCAGTGACAGCGGAATTCACAGGCAATTTTCTTTTCTTGTCCCCTATTCATAGTGACTGTAAGACCTATATTTTTAGTCCATTCAATCAGAATTCGATGAGTTATACGATCACCAGCACACCAGCCACCTTTACTTCCCAAAACCTAACCTGTTGGGTTTGACCTGGAAGCCAAGGTCATTTTTTAAGGGATGCGGATTTGACCCCGTGACCTTTGGTCCCGCAAACGACCGTCTAGCCGCTACAACATGTTTGTAGTCTGTCCCCTGCGGGCCTGTAGTCGCCAGGGTTGACACTTCAATGGTGGAAATCATACATGTACAAATCCCGAGAAGCCCCATTCAACAGTAAGATTTTATTTGGACCTGATCTCATTTGGCGGAGAAAAAAAATCTGGCCGCTTTCAGCCAGCTCCTTTCAAGAAAGGAGCTTTTTAGTTATAGTTGTGACTTTATTACTGGCACCAAATTTATCGGCTAAAATTTGGTTCTTATGTCATATTCAGTGTCACAGTTCTGTTTTGTTTTGCATTCCTTCCTGTATGTTAGGTCTGGTATGTTGGACCTGTTGTGGGTCTTCTGGGACCTTCCACCTGCCCTCTGCTCCTGTTGTTTAAATAATGTTTAACCCCACCAGGACCGTACAGCGAGCGATACAAAGTGCCCCATTCTGATGAGAATCACCCTGGCGCAAGTCCCGTTCATTTGATTGGTTACATTAAGGGGAGTCTGCTGTCAATTTTCGCTAAGGAAATCAAAGTTAACAATTGTAAGAGCATGCGTCTTCCCTGCAGCAACAAACGAATATGAGTCGTGGACTGTCTCTCAGTCCTTGAGGAAGCAATTAAGAGCTTCTGAGCTTCAGTGTTATAGGGATAAAGGAGATAAGAAATGTTGACATTCTAAAAGATCTGAACATCAAAGAAGATTGGCTCATAAACAGCGCCTTGTCTCGGAAGCTGAAATATTTGTCATTTCAAGCGCCATGTCGGATTGGAAACAAGTAAAAAGGTAAAGTCAGGGGATGTAAACCAGAGTCATTGCACACGGTTATAAACCATATGTGCTCTGCCACCAGTATGGACAGCTGATGAGAAGTTGTCTGCCTGTGTCGCTGTCCGCATGTAACTCCGTAGCTACAGTGACGTTCCTCCATTTACCCTAGAGTGTCAACTCTGGTACCCATTTCCTACAGGCTGGGTGAACTCCGAGAACCGCCTGGTTTCGAACACCGGCCGGGGACTGCAGCTGGATTTGATAGCGAGTCTTCTATCGATTGCGCTAACGCAGCCCCATTGCAAATAAGTAATAGCAAAAGGCGTGCTACCAAGAAATAGGGGCAGGGGCCGACCAGCACGAAAATGAGCACAGGATGTAAGTCACACCTTGGCTATGAAAGTGCGGGAGAGCTGGCGTGAGACCGATTTTTTTTTAGACAGACTGACCAGAGCAACGTTCTGCAAAGGATCTGCTTTATGATAATGATGATTTCAGATCTGTGTTTGTTGCTCTTTCAGAGTGCAGTTCTAGAGGATGGAAATGATTTACCCCCCCCCCCCACCCCCCACCAACCAGAAAAAGAGGGGGAGCTCTCCAATGGGAGAATTTTGATGCGTGTTCGTTTAGTCATTGTGTTTGAGAGTATACCAGAAAACCGTCTCGTCTGCATGCCCTGGCGTGTGGTCGCCATGTCTTGTAGTGAGTGGCGGTTAGTTTTTTGTGTCCGTTAAAAGCCACGACAGAAGCAGGTGTGAATCAGAATAGTCATAAGAAAGGTGATGCTTTTACTAACTCATTCTTAATTTAATAAGCTTCCACCCCACAGGAACATCATCATCATGCATCTTCCATTCATGCTTTTGTGTTTTTTTTCTTCTTAATATAAATTAAAAGGTAAAGTCTCCTTTCCACGCCTTTAGGCGTATCGGGCAAATGGGAAGAGCGCCCATATTTTTACAGACCAACAGCACTCGGTGGGTAATGTGGTCAGCATTACGCCGTCTTCTTAATATGCTTGATATTTAAAATACAATTGTCTTATGAAAGATTAGGGTACTTTAATTTTATCGACCATATCTCGTCGGCTTCAATATTTGGTAAGGAAATCCCCAGACTTAGAGAGAATGCCTTGTGACACCATACCATACAAAGCATACATGGAAAGAGAAGAAGGACGTAGAGCACGGGGTAGACCAAGAACAATATGGAAGGATAACATCAGAGAAACTCTACAACAGCACGATGTGCCAATGGCCGAGGCAGCCAGAAGAGCTAGAGACAGAACCTTATATCTCCCCCGACACCCACAGCGGTAAAAGAGGAAGTGAAGAAGAAGAAGAATCCCCAGACTGTCCCATAGTATACGGTAGGTTGAGGTTAGGCTTAGTTGTAGTCGCTTTTCATTTAAGACTAGCTGCAACCATGTAACCCTACCCCCTCCCCCAATATTATGGTACTGTCCTTACGAAATCTCGAAGCCAACGAGATTATAAATTATAAAATTTAATTATAAGTACCAAGGTGAGTGCTTTAAATGGCTGAATATAGGACAGGCCTGCTTGCCCAGTTTGTAACCCTTTGGAAGTAAGGTTCGTTACTATCGTGCCATTATACATCTTATAAGGCTTGCGGTCTGTTTTCCCATTATGTTCTATTATAAGCTATTGATTCATTATCATGGATGGAATCCACTCCAGTATCTTTAGCTCTTTTAGCAGCGTTGGTCTCATGGTGTCTTTCAGTCGTCCTAATTGCGGTAACGTAAAAAGGGTAACATAAATTATTTTTCTTTCTTCTGTTCTCTTCCCCTGGAATGAATGCCTCGCTATGTCAGGACAGGAATAGATCTCTGGAACGGGCCCTTCTGTTCGCTTTGTATAAAGTACTTTTCAGTGTCTCTGATATTTCTGCGGTCCATCTTGTGCGTGGCCGACCTCTGGTTCTGTTACCAATGTAACTGAATTACACTGCTGTCTGTTGTGCCCTCACTGATGCCAAACTTGTTACACGGCCAACCATTTGATTTGTTCTCTACCTATAAAGTTCAGTATTGGTTCTGTGCCGACTCTCCTGCTAAGTCGATATTTCCTCATTACACCTTGCATCGTTTGTAAATATTTCATTTCTGTCGTGACTAATTTCCTTCTGAATATAGTTTCCATGTCCATAAATGATTCAACACAATAACTGAAGGAGATACTGATAAAGCTAACACTGGAGTTGCCCAAATAACGGCTATGCATTTACCACTGACATATCAAAGATACATAGAACACACTGAAAATATATTGGCTTCAATTAATGGTGTGCCGTCTTCACAGTGAAGGTTGGATGCAGTGGATCTCCAGTACGCTCTGTCTGTCTTGGTTGTACATTCTCAGACTGCTGTACGTCCATCTATTGATGTTGTCCTCCCACTTGTAACATTGTCTATCTTTTGCTGTCTTGCACTCGACTTTTTCCTTCAGTATGGTTTTTAAAAACGTATTATATCTTTAAGTGTGGCTAAACATGACAGTGTCTAGCTATAGCCTAATACAGATGCGGCCGCATCAGACGGCCTCGTAAGGGCGGGGGAGGGGGGGGGGTGGGAGCAGCATAAGCAGCAGTTTGAACTTGTTATTTCACAGAGTGAATCTAATAATGGCGGCATTTCCAAGACTTGCAACATACTGGAAACATCTAACGCACGGGACTGCTACCAAATTATTTCAGTCTCTTTTTCATTTATTTTAATAAGTATCTTTTCATTCGCAGTCTTTCCAGAACTTCTGTATTTGATTGCTTTTGTTTCCAGAATGTTTTGCGGATCTTAACCTGCACAGTTGTTGACACTTCACTAGTCTTACATCCGAAGGTTAAGAACCCCTCCCCCCTCCCCTATCACCCCCACCCTTATTTTATACCGACCTAAAAGTGGGGGGGGGGGGGGGGGGAGACAGGCAATAAAGGCAGTTGGTCAGAAGACGAAGCAGGGGTAGAACAGCCTGAGCCGAGATACAGGGTGTTAGAGACACTATAGGTATTTAAAACAGAACGAATTAGGATGATCAGCAAGGGGTCGAGCGGTGGATGTGATAGGAACCAGGCGATATTCTTCAATGCTTTCATTTTTGCAGACCGCTAAAACAGAAGATATGTTTCGAGGAGTAGCTAACGGCAACGACAGGAGCGACAAGCAAATGGGAACCAAGTTTTCTTGATTAAACCCAACGCTATAACATTACAATTTCAAACTTATGTGACACCTGGTGCTGATAATCTGATGCAAGTTGTTGGATCATTGTTTCTGATACACTAAAATCTTTGCTGGTCGGCTGAACACCAAATGACCAGCATGGCGATAAAAGACGTGATGATGGTAATTTGAGGACACATTGTCAATAATTACCGTTTGGGCCAAGATGTTGGGATGCGTTTCCCTCTAGCTTGGCTTAAGAATGTTGATCTACGACACGTCAAGCCGCCATTGTAAAACATCCTTTGTTTGAGAGTTATATTTCCAGCTCTCAGTGTTATGATAACGGTAGCTCTAGATTTTTTTTTTTTTTAAATCGACAATTTGTACAACAGATGTCTTAGAAGAATACTAAATCTCCGCAGGACAGATTTCAGATCCAGTACGCAAATAAGACAAGAGACCAAGCAAGATCATGTATCCAGTTTTATAAGAAAGCGCTGCTGGAACTATATCTGCCACGCACTCAGAATGGATACGACCAGATTCCCCCATCAAGCCCTCATATGGACACAGGAAGAGAAAAGAGAACGGGGAAGACCAAGAGTGACCTGCGTAGAACCATCATCAGTGAAAGCTCAACCGTGGGTCTAATGAATATCGAAGACCTAAAACAGGTGGCAACAAACCGCCAAACATGGAGACCTATGACCTCTGCCCTATACGCCGCCCTAGGCTCAAGAGGAAAGACAGACTGTCAATAAATGCAAAATGACTGTTGTTTTGTTAAATATTTTGAAGTTGATTTTGAAGGGGTTCAGGGAAGACAATGTAAATATACCAAGCATTCTGTGGAATCTTCCGTGTACAGCCAGTCGGTTTCATGTCCATACACTGCTATTTTTAATAGCTCACTGTGCCTTATTTGTGTGGATCTAGCGAGAACGGGCTCAACCAAAGTGCTGCTGAAACAGGCAGCATCTACCCTTGCTGGAGACTGTGCATCTGTGGCTGTGCCCGGTATAGTGATGTTGATTCTCAAATCAGCGAGTCTTGTCTGTTCTGCTGTGACAGCAGGGATAGACCGTTTCCGCGCAAGAATACCAGAGAATGGACTGTTTCGTAGACCGCCTCGGATGCATTTACAATCGGATTTATGGAGAAATAGCCAAAGGATCTTTAACCAAAGGTAAGGTTTTTGTTTAGTTAACTCATTCACAATATGCTGGCGTTGCTTCTGTAACGCCCTGATAAGGATACTAGCTTATTTAACTCATCCAATACAAATTAACGGAAACAATATGCTCTTTAACCGCAGTAAAAAAAAAACGTTAAAGGGATATGTAATGTCCTTTAAACGCTTCGTAATGCCGGGGTGCCGGGTTCGACCCTAGCTGCAGGACATGTGCCTTGCGTTGGTTTCGACAGTGGTATCAGGGCAATGGCAAACTACTGGACGTAAATTTGCCTAGAGAACCGCAAAATATCCAGGGGCTGCTGTGGTTGGTTCCGCAACGTCCTGTAAAGGATACGCAACTAACCTAGAATGCCCATTAACACATTTAGGACATTAAAGTTAAACCTTTGAAATCTAATAAGGTCTACAGACATAAGTGTATGTTCTATTTTCTAGCTTATGGAGTACTCGCGAGACGACCGAGACACACACGAAAAACGCGACTATCTGGTGAAAACTGGTCGTATGGTCACCCTGCTGCTAGTAAATGACATTTACGTTTAATATAACTTTACATATAGTGACCGACTCTCTAGCGTAGTTGGTTAAACCTGACATCGCGGTGACAGGATGATGAACTCCTTGTGGTCTGGGTTCACTCCCGGGGGTAGGCAGAAAAGCCACATTTCTCCCAGATTCACGGTACCTATCATGAAATCAAGGCCGAAGGGTTGCGATACCCTTAGTACCGAGCCAAAGGATTAACAACTCATGGTTTCTGGATATTAAAAAAAAAAAAAATATATATATATATATATATATATATATATATATATATATATATATATATATATATATATATATATATATATCTAACTAGTAACCAAACACAACATCATATTTTCCAACATCTTTATCTTTCACATTATCTTCAAGTTAATTTTATGAATACAAATTAATAATAATTTACATAATAAATAAAACGGATTTTAATTGTCGCCAGCTTTCGCTGTCAGTTTCCGGTCCTTGTTTTGCAAGTGACTGCCACGATCAGGTTTGTGTTGTGCTGTGGAGTCCGGACCTGGGCGAGAGGGGTTGTGTCTGATTTCTTCTTTCGAGGCTGCAGTCGAGTTGTGTTTCTCGCTCTCTTGTTGTGTGGAGTCAGTTTTGTGTTGGCTGATGTGTTTGAAGTTGCTGTTGTGGTCCTTCTTGTTGGCTGAATTGATAGTGAAATAGGTAGATTTGTTTAAAGAATTTAATGGCATTTTTTCGTTGCCTCCATCATGGCATATTCTGACCTTCACCACACGACACCACGACAAACAACCTCCACCCACCACCACTACCACCTTATCTGCTAATACTACTACCACCATTACCGATGCTGCTGCTACTGCTCAAAGTAGTACTGCTAATCTTCCGCCGCTACCATTACCACCGTTACTACCACTCCTGCTGCTGCTTCTGCTACTACTACTTTTGCTGCTGCAGCTACTACTGCTTCTACCACCACTACTACTACCATCATTAACACCACCGCCACCATCATCATGGTTTTTTGTGTGTTTGTACTGGCACATTTTTGTAGTCACCACGTTTTCAGCTCTGTTGTAATAGATACATTTTGTTGAGTACCGACAGCTTTATTATACACTTTGTGGTGAGGATAGGCACCGTTATTTATGGGAGGGAGGGGGGCGCCTGACTACTTCTAATGTGCTGCTGCTGCGCTGCTGCTGCTGCTATTACTACCACTACTACTGCTGCTGCTGGTGCTACTGTGCTACTGAGCTGCTGCTACTACCACTACTACTGTTGCTGCTACTGTGCTGCTACTGATACTACTGTGCTGCTACTGCTACTACTGTGCTGCTGCAGCTGCTACTGTGCTGCTGCAGCTGCTATTGTGCTGCTGCCACTGATACTGCTAACACTACAACTACAACTACTGCTGCTGCTACTGTGCTGCTGCTGTTGCTGCTACTGGGCTGCTGCTGCTGCTGCTACTACTACTACGACTACTACTACTACTGCTACTACTACTGTTACTACTACTACTACAAGTGCTGCTGCTACTGTGCTGCTGCTGTTGCTACTACTGCTACTACAACTACTACTGCTGCTGCTAATACTACTGCTGCTGCTGCTACGACGACGACGACACTGATACTACCACTAGTACACATATTACCGTTACTTTCGTCATCACTGCTACATATACTACCCTCACCGAATTGCTACAAGAATAGAATAATTTTCAACGTCCTGCAGGACCTGAACATCAAGGAGAATTGGCTCATAAACAGCATCCTCTCCCAAAAGCTACGTTAGTCTGGCCAGGTCATGTTGGTCTAGAATGATGAAGGAGGGCCCAGTTTCCGGAAAACGAGGCAGAAAAACGAGGCAGAAAAACGAGGCAGAAAAACGACCGCCGCCAATGTGGATACAGGACATTGAAGATGGATTGGTTGTAAAAGCACATAGGGTTGGAGAATTGGCTAGAGAAAGAGGGATGTTTAAGCGTGTCGTGAAAAGAGCGACGTTCTGTAAGGGAGCTGCTGATTGATATATATCATAACCACTTTCACTGGGATCATCATCATCGTCGTAATCACAGGAAGAAAAAGAAGAAGAAAAAAGGAGAGGAAGAAGGAGAGGTGGAGGAAGAAGAAGGAGAGGATGAAGAACAGAAAGAAGAAGACAATGAGAACGAAGAAGAAGAAGAAGACACTGAAGTACTGAAGAAGAAGAAAAAGTAAAAGAAGAAGAAGAAGACGAAGAAGAAGTCGAAGACGAAGAAGAAGAAGAAGAAGAAGAAGAAGAAGAAGAAGAAGAAGAAGAAGAAGAAGAAGAAGAAGAAGAAGAAGAAGAAGAAGAAGAAGAAGGAAGAAGAAAGAAGAAGAAGAAGGAAGAAGAAGAAGAAGGAAGAAAAAGGAAGAAGGAGGGGGAGGAGGAAGAAGAAGAGAAGAAGAAGAAGAAGAAGAAGAAGAAGAAGAAGAAGAAGAAGAAGAAGAAGAAGAAGAAGAAGAAGAAGAAGAAGAAGAAGAAGAGGAAGAATAAAAAAGAAGAAAAAGGAAGAAGGAGGAAGAAGAAGGAAGAAGAAGAAGACTGTAGAGCCAAGGCTAGAAAAATCAAACCAAAGACGACAGAGTTAATGACAGCACAAACCCTTACATGTAAAAAAATAATCTAACCTTTAATCTTCTCAACCTTCCTCAGAGCCTTCTCCGGCATGGATGTGTCTGTAGTGTGCGACCTCTTCTTCTTCTTCTTGGTCTCGGCGAGTTTCGATTCACTGTCCGCGGTGTGGCGGAAAGCATGGGAGCCAGAAGAGTTTGTGGTGACCTGTAGGGGATGCGGAGATCGATAGTCAGGTGGCGGGACGGCGCTTGGTTAGTTCAGTCGTGAAAGTGTGTTTTTGCTTGTATTGTTGTGGGGCGGTATATCTCAGAACCTCCCCGTGTGGGTTCCGGAGCCATACTAAGGAAAAAAACACAAGAACAGACCCACTGCCTACCCAAAAGCATGTCGTAAGAGTCGACTAATTGGGAGCTTCCTTCGAAGTCGGAGTGCATCTGCCTGAGAGGCAAGGAATCAACAGTCTGCATACAGATCTGCTAAACGGATGCACACGCAACACTCAGATTCTGGAACAGGACTGCAGTCCAGAAGTGGACGAGCAACCAGAACTTTCCGCCCGAGTTTACAGCCGGTGAACGAAAAGAAGAAGAAGATATCTCAGAACCTACATCGAATCCTGCTCTGCTTCGCTTTACGATATGAGCATTAGGCAAAGGAACAAGAAGACAAAGACTACTCAAGTCTGATGCCTCTCTACAATGTTTAGCTCTGAATGGATCTCCAATAGGTCCTGTCTCTGGCTTACAGTGTCATTGCGCCGAGATGGCTCAGTCTCTCTCTGCAGATCAGCTGCTTGCCGAGAGCGTCGCACAGAGCACATAACTTTGAAGTTCTAGCGACGATCTGTAGGGATTTCAGTAAAAATGGCGCTTGTGAACTGAACGGCGCCGCCGTGAAACGAACTCGCGACCTTCAGGGCGCAAGGTAGACGGTTTGACCACTTCACCACGGAGACCCCTTACAACTATTTGTCCATCTCCTGATATTGACCTCGAAATTCTGCCTCTTGCTGGTTTGCTTTCGACTGTTCCCCCCAGTGTGGTTTTTATATGAGTCTTATATCTCCTAATCGGCGTATGTGGCTTTCTAATTCAATTGTGCCTGATTCGATCCTAGCTGCGTGCGATCTGGCAGCACATTGCGTTGCGTTGGTTTCAACATTGGTGTCGAGAGCCAGTCTTTCAGTGGGCAGTGGCAACGTACTATACCTACAATTGCTTAGTGAAATCAATTTAAAAAAAAAAAAGAAGAAGCTGGGGTTGGTTCTGCAACGTCCTGTAAAGATTACGCAAGTAACTTTTTTTTAAATTTTTTTTTATTGCTCCATAATGTGGCCACGATGTATACATGTCTGCTTGTTTACGTGTACTGTTGACTCCACAACTAGTCGGTATAGTAACCCATTCTGTTACAATATTAACTGTAACTTATTCTATCCTATGGTTTTATTCAAAGCCACCCAAACACATGCCGTTTGTGTCTGCGCATGTGTGTGTTTGTGTGTGCGTGTGTGTGTGTATGTGTGTGTCTGCGCATGTGTGCGTGTGTGGCTGTTTGTGATTCTACTAATCAGTTTTACTTTCGATAGTTTTCTATTGCCCCTACATAAAGTTGTCGAAATTAACAGAAAGCGATCTTTTGCCAAATCGACCGCAGCTGGAATCGAACCGAGTAACAGTTGGCGTTTGCAACACCGAAGTGACGCCGACGACAAAAGCCTAGCTCTGTGAATATAACCTGGCTCTGTGAATAGAACCTGGCTATGCGAAGGAACCTAGCTCATTGAATAGAACCTAGCTCTGTGAATAGAACCTAGCTCTGTTAATAGAACCTAGCTCTGTGAATAGAACCTAGCTCTGTTAATAGAACCTAGCTCTGTGAATAGAACCTAGCTCTGTTAATAGAACCTAGCTCTGTGAATAGAACCTAGCTCTGTTAATAGAACCTAGCTCTGTGAATAGAACCTAGCTCTGTTAATAGAACCTAGCTCTGTGAATAGAACCTAGCTCTGTTAATAGAACCTAGCTCTGTGAATAGATCCTATTTCTCATCACCTTCATGTACCCTGCCAACTGGCGTAGGCGCTTATGCGTCTCCACAGATCACGATCACTGGTTGCCTGGAACAACAATCTTGATGACATTCCCCCATGCTATCGTTTCAGCCCATCCAACATCATCTCTCTTGGCCTGCTTCTACCCCCTTTCCCACTGATCTTTCCAGTTGTCACGATGTTCTCCAACGTCTCGCTTCTTATTATTAAGTGGCCAAAGAACAGTGTTGAATAGAAAATGCCACTGTGAATAGATCCTAATTCTATGAATAAAACCTTGCTATGTGAATATAACTTATCTCTGTGAATAGAACCTATCAAAAAAAGGAAACCAAACCAGACGAAAAGTAGAGCCAGTGAGCTTCTCATTATCACAAGCACAAGCGATAAATGAACACTGTGGCTAGAGAGCCTTCATCAGCTCATCATGAATATACAACATTACAAACACGGGAAAAAAATACACAAAATGACCTAACTGAGGTTCTTCGAGAGTGAATCACATATCTGTCTGGCCAGTTGAATCTCTGACACATGTGTTACCACCGGAAATAAATACTAGCCATAAAAAATATGAGATTGACAAGAGCCGTAACTCAGAAACATGAGAAAAAACTGTGTTAAATGTTAAATCCTTTGGGTAAAGTAGAAATCATCAGATGAAACCTACCTCTCTGGCAAGAACCTGCCTCTCTGACAAGAACCCACCTCTCTGACAAGAACTTATCTCTCTGACAAGAACCTACCTCTCTGACAAGAACCTACCTCTCTGACAAGAACCTACCTCTGTTAAGCTGAGACCACTGAGGTCAGGTTCTGATGTCTGCTCATGCTCATCTATTGCCTCGTCGAGAAACCTGTTGAACCGGGAGAAAGGGCCGATAGCCAGCTCGTCCAGGGACAGTTTCCGGTTGTAGTTACGGCGCTTGCTGATAGTGAAGGCATCCAGGTCCAGGCTGTGCCTCCGAGGGCATTTCGGGGAGGTGGCGGCATCGACGTACTTGGGGTTGTGCCTGCCGTCTCGTGACTTTCTATGGCCTGTTGAGGATGTGCAGCAGGAAGCTGAAGATTTTTTCGGTATAGATTGAGATTCGCGAAATGTCATGCCACTATCCTGTGGCCTGTACGGGTGATTGTCAGATAAGGAAGCCCCAAACAGGCCCCCGAAGACGCCACTTTGACTGTTGCCTGTGGATTCCGTTTGGCCCAGAAAGCCAGAGGAGCCGTTGAGGGCGTTTAGATGGAGGGTGCCCAGAGAGTCATCTCCCATTCGCGCAGAATGGTGAATTGCAGGCATTGTAAACATTGTGCGGCGAGCAAACTAGATTTAGTTTCTGGAAAATAGAATAGTTTAAAAAAATATTAACGTTAAAGAGACATTCATTAACTGGTGCCTTCGCAGAATCATCATCATCATCATTAACATCATCATCATCATCATCAAGTGCTTTTGCCAGCTGGCGAAGGCGTTCATGCGTCGCCATAGATCTCGGTCTTTTGTGTTCTGGATCATTTCTACTGATGATATTTCTCCCTGCCACTGCCTTGAGACATTCACTATCATTTCTCTTGGTCTGCCTCTGCCTCTTTTACCAGTGATCTTTCCAGTCGTCATGATATTTTCCATTGCTCGTTTTCTCATCACATGACCAAAGAACTGTCTCCTTCTCATTGTTGTATACAATGTTCTACTTTCATTAGCCATTTCCTGGCTTTCAATGCTGGTTATTCTGGCGGTCCAAAGTATTCACAACATTCTTTTCAAGAACCACATCACGGTAGCCTCCAAACTCTTCTTGATTGTTCGCAGAATACATTGAATTAAATGGCAGGATAGGATCACCAGTGAAGAGAGAAATAAACACGTACTAATGAACCAAAAGTGGACGAAATAGCGATGGAGTTGGATAGGACACGTTAATAAAACTTGATAACAGTACAACTAGCATGACTTTGCACTGGAACCTACAGGGTCAAAAGAAAAAGGCAGACCATAAAGACACGAGTCCAACGTGTTGGTGTGAATTGTAGATTCAGAAAATGGCGCGATGCCTGTCGTGCAGTGTTGTGGTGCACGTATGTGATTAAAATTTATCGCGTGGGCAACTACTTATCTGTTGGTGACTTTTGCTACCATCAATGATGAACTGCAATTCTAATACTGTGATAAACATTCTGTGTGTTTTTCGTTGGCACAGGAGCGGAGCAAAGATGGGGTGACCCGTTTGCTATGAAGCTGAAACTAAGACTACCAAACCAGACACGAGAAGGGAGCTCGAAAATGAAGTTTAAAAAATGGGGAGAACATACGGTGAGCTGCATGAGATGACAAGAGATATATGATTTGGCAGAAGCTGGTCGAGGCCTGTACTCCATTGCGGGATAAAGTCTAGAAAAAGAGATATATAAATTTCTTCTTATATATATATATATATATATATATATATATATATATATATATATATATATATATATAGAGAGAGAGAGAGAGAGAGAGAGATCACCTTTCTATCGATGGAATCTGCCTCGAGGCAGTCAGTCTTGTATAGGCTGTTGGTGCAGCAAACCTGAGCTACTGTTTCCCGTTCACGTGTTGATCGCTTTGTAATTAGATGTATTTTTAGTCCCTGGCCTCTTTTTCTCGCAACAATGTTACGCAAGACTAAATCCGGAAACAAAACATGAAAAATCCCTCTAGTAAACCGCTATTGATTATTTAATGCCTCTACGGGTGAAATAAGCTGTGATGCAAAGGATAGAGAAGCCCTGAACAAGACAGACACTTGAGAGTTGTTGTCGCAGCAGGAACCAGACTAATCCAGCTCCAGGCTTTTGCGTCTCTTCAGCCGCACTTAACCAGTAATTCATCATCATCATCCTTTTATGCCATTATACGTCACATAGCGTTCCTAGTCTATTTTTCCATTGCACCTGGGTGTAACCAGAAGGTCTGGCCGGTTTACTACACTCAGAGAGGAAAGGCGGGTCTGTTATACGAGGACAAAAAGAATGCATGGGCATTTACAGCTTGCTCTTCAGGCAGAACAGTTAAGGAAGCCAGCGGTACCTTCTCCCTGACCACTAGCAGCATGACGATGGAGGTGATGGCGGTGACACAGGCTTTCATGTGGCTAGAATCACAGGACTATTCCCGCGTGTGCGTGCTGAGTGATTCTTTGAGTATGATCCGGCGGGTCGAGGCAGGCTGGTTTACGCAAACAATGGCTTGAGTCATTGCAAAATTCTCCTGTGTGTGCAGTTACTCTCATATTAGTCCCTGTGCATGCAGGCGTTGTTGGTAATGACAGAGCTGATAGACTGGCAGGTGCTACATTAATTGAAGATGGCCGGTCCATGGATCACGCAGACATTGTCATTGCCCTTAAAGAGATAAGACTTTTTGGGGATTTAGGAAGCAACGTGTCCACATCACTTCTAAGAATACGTGAATTGGGAGTAAACATCGGCACAGCCAAGCATGAGAAGCACACTGGACGCACACGAAGTCTTGTTAACCAACATAGGACTGGTATTATTAACTGCATGACGCTGATGAATATGTTAAGAGGGAAATCTGAGCGCCTATGGATGTGTCCGGAGTGCTGTGAAAATAATCTAACTAGTAACTCATAACTCAGGAAAGGCAAGACAGACATATAACCAGATTGTGACTGGAACTGCGCTGGCTGCTGAAGATGAGGACGGAGCACGCATGGAAATATCCCGAGTGCTATGATATCAATTCTTAATTCAACTCAGCTCTTCCATTGCGTTCTTTTTCTTTTCTCTATTCCTGGAATGCCTCGCGGCGTCAGGAAATGCAAGATCTCTAGAACAGGCTCTTCTGTTCGCTTCGCGTAAAGCATTTTTCAGTGTCTCTGATATTTCTGCTGTCCATATCTGCGTGGTCGACCTCTGGCTCTGTTACTGTTGTATCTTTATCAAATTGCTCTCTAGGGTTTACTGATTGATGCTAACTTTGTTACATGGCCAAACCATTCGATCTGTTGTTTACCGATAACACCCAGTGCTAGTTTTGTGCCGACTCTCCTCCGGATACCGTCGCTCTTTCCTTACTACACATGGAATGATGCGTAAAAATTTCATTTTTGTAGGGACTATTTTTCATCGGTCTTCTGAAGATATTGTCCATGTCTGACACTGATACCATAGCGTTGGTAAGAATATTGGGATGAGGATGCTTTTTTAAGTGTTCATATTCAGGTGCCTGTATTTCCGTATTCCGCTATATCACATGCAGCTGTTTAATATCATAGCTGGAACCTGGTCGAATATCTTTAGTCTTTCTCATCAACGTTCACCTTGGGGTTTCTTCTGTACGTCCTCACCTCCTCGGTCCATCTGTTTCCAATTTCAGTGCCTGGTTTGATGATTCTGTGTTTGCTTCTGTTCGATATGCCGAACATATCGCCATCTTTGTTGTCTAATAACAGTTGATAATAACCAGTTGGGTTGAGATGGCTCAAGAATTTGCATCACAGCACTCGGGGCATTCCCATATGCGCTCCGTCTTCATCTTCAGCAGCCAGCGTAGAATTCCAATACTGATGGTAACGGTCACAATCTGGTTATACGTCCGTCTTGCCTTTCCTCAAGTGTAGTGAGCCGGCCAGACCCTCTGGTTACACCCAGGTGCCTCATTCTCTCCAGGCCATAATAATCTTGTTTCTCCACTGATTCCGTTTCTTGTTCTTAAAGGGCCGTGACCACATCCACCTTGTCATGTATCAATTCACCACCCAGTGGTGCAGACCCAGCTAGTCGGTCTGCCTGTTCAAATTTGACAATAACCAAAATGAGCAACTCTATTTAAACTCTTGAGGCAGAGAGTTTTTACAGGTCATGGCAAAGTGACGAAATCATCATCATTTTCGTTGACGCCATCGTCATCATCAGCATTAATTTATGCCTTTAAGAGTCAAGGCGGGGAACAATTTGCGGTCGAACGCTCGATGGGTGGAACTTGTAACTGTCATTCATTGTGGATGGATGTCCGTCTTTTACGTCATTTCGAACTGCGTAGCTCCAGCGACGATTCCCCGAGATCTGCGAAAAAATTGCACGCGTAAACTGAAGGGCGCATTCGTGAAACGAACCCACGACCCTCGGAGCATGAGGTAAACGGCTTGACTACTTCGCCAATTGGCTATAAAAGCTTATACGGATAGAGAATTGTCTAGAAAGAGAGACTTTCAGGCAGACCTCCACGAAGATGGATACGAGCCTGTCCACGGAAAAGTATATCAGCTGCTAGTCCTCTTCCTGTCTGTTGCTACGTTGTACGAACACAACTCTGGCGTTGTTCACTAAAGCTCAGGAGCCGGATCAATAGACCCCCCAGCAAGCATCGATACCGACATATTAGGCAAGCAATTATTTATCGACCGACGATTCATCAAAACCACCCGGGGACAACATTGATTTCTGCTTTTAATTATTTCCTGAGCCTAGTTTACCAGAAATGTATACAAGACACTCACATTGTACTGGAGGTTCTGAGTGCGGAGTTATCAAGGGAAAATGTATTCTGTTTTTTTTGTGAAATAAGAATTTATGAAGAACCTGTGGCACAGCACCCACAAGCGAGTTCAAGTAACAGTTTTGAGATCGTGCATCTTTCCAGTGGCAGCTTATGGATGTGAGATATGCACTCTCACTGAGTCACTAACAAAACTAACGGAAACTTTTGAAATGAAATAGTAAGTAGTAAGTAAAAAAAGTAAAGTAAAGGTTCCTTTTCCACGCCTTTAGGTGTATAGGGCATATAGGGCTAGACCTATGTTTTTATAGACCAATCGGCAGAAGATGGGTGTTGAAATGCTACATAAATATTCTTAGAGTATCATGGATCAAGAAGAAGAAAAAAAAAAAAACGACATACTGTACGATCTGAGCAACCAGGAGAATTGGCTCATGAACAGCATCCTGCCCTAAAAGCTCAGGTATTTTAGCCATTTTAAGCGTCATCGTGGCCTGGAAGAACGGTTATGAAGCTGCATAGTTTCCTGAAAACGAGGCAGGGGGCAGACCTAGGCGAATGTGGATACAAGACACTGCAGATGCGGTGGCTATGAAAGCACATAAGTAAAGTAAAATAAAGATACATTTTCACGCCTATAAGCGCATCGTGCATATGGGAAGAGCACCCATATTTTTACAGACCAATCGGCACTAGGTGGGTAATGTAGTCAGAATTACGCCGGCCGTCCTTACTTTCCCAGGACAATCATCCTGGTACCCATTTTATGCTGAGTCGACCTGCGACGCCCCATACCATGATAAAAATCCATGCAGCCAGCAATGGGGTTCGATCGCGGTACGTTGGAATTACTAGTCGGACTCGCAACGCCTCAGCCACGGACGCCGCATTAAAGCACATAGGGTTGGATAAATGGCTAGAGAAAGAGAGACTTTCGTGCGTGCTGTGATAAGAACGACGTTCTCTAAGGGACAAGCTAACTGGTGATGATGATGAATTAGAATTACTCGATCCGAGCCGATCGTTCGTCGTCCTCCGATGTAGCAGCCATCTCACTGTCTCCATCTCTTTGTCTCGCAACCGGTTTTTGCAAACTTGTTCTCGATTAGAATCCACTTCCACCAGGTGGTTCCTCGTCTCTGATTTCTTCGCCTCGAAACCTCTCAAACTCATGCAATCAAATATGCTAAATATAACCCAAAATGTGACTAGAAAGTTGAACGGATAGAATAGAAAAGACGCACACAAATACAACATAACGTTTCGACCAAAGTCTTTATCAACTGAATACTAAATATGGCACAAACTGTGACTGGAAAACTCAACGGACAAGACAACTGAGTTAATACACAAACTAAGGTCAGCATTTTATTGTATTCAATATATATGCAGTTTGTGTCTGAACTGATTGAAAGCACACAAGGCAAAAGGTTGGTGATAGACATAACTACCAACTCCACAAAAAGGGTACTGACCCTTGAACTAAGGCAACTCGAGCTTTCTCCTTCTCACATTCGTGCGCATGAGCGCGCGTACGCATATAAACGCACACATACACACACACACACTTAAAAAAGGAAATCTCTGCATTTATTGATCGTACAAAGCTGGACCAATCTCTTCTCGGATGTGCACAAATGGGTTTGTTATCGATCTTTCAATGAAAACAAATGCAAACACAGCGTGACGTTTGGGTATAATATAAGCTTTGGCTCCAGACATGCAGAGAACGGCGACTGTAATGCGTTCCAAAAATCGAGCATAACTTTAAAAATCTATAACTCAGCAACCGTTCTTGTGTAAATTATTGAAATTTGACACGAAATCTGCTAATATTCACGCCGCTGTAGGAAATAAAATTGTGTTGTAAACTAACATCTAGTTTTCATTTCGCCTTATTTGAGTTATTTGCGTTTTCAGAAAAAAAGACATGAATTCAAAGAAAACATTTAACATATTTACAGTTAACGGAGTGATGCGAACTTTGCAAAACATCAGACTGCACACGTAATCCATGCGAAATAGTAAAGTCTGTACGTAGTGTACTGTTATAATCTCATTTACATAATTGTAACTCAGTTCATAGACCACACTCTCAGGTGATCAGTCTGCCGTGAGCTAGGTGAATACAGTATTTCCTTGTGTGTGGGATAGACTATCAAAATAATCACCACGCAACCGCTGCGCTTGTAAAGTGATTTCCAAATCAGTCTCCACTCTTGTGCTTTTAAAATAAACGATTTGTGTCAGTTACTGTATTTACTATTTCTTAGGCATACACATATTATTAATCGACAAAGATCAAAGAAATCCACCGCGTTAAGAAGACAGCAGCACCTGTGCAATTATAAATGATAAAATCATAAGGACATTGGAAGTCTAAGATCACTTGCAAATATTGATTTTGACCCGTACACGAGTTTTCGAGATATTTGTTGCACCACGACTTTTGAAACGCACTGAAACAAGTTAGATAAGGCCTTAGATTACAATGCAAAGATGGACACAATGATCTGAAGTCTTTCTCTACAAAGAACTCACAATACGCTCATTGTGTAAGTCCCCGTCATCATCACCACTATCATCATCATCATCACCATCATAATTATCATATGGTCTCGGTATACGTCACACAGAACTCGTAGTGCAGTCTTCCGTTCCGTTCTATCACGTGCAGTCTTCCGTTCCGTTCTATTATGTGCAGTCTTCCGTTCCGTTTTATCATGTGCAGTCTTCCGTTCCGTTCTAATATGTGCAGTCTTCCGTTCCGTTTTATCATGTGCAGTCTTCCGTTCCGTTCTATTATGTGCAGTCTTCCGTTCCGTTCTAATATGTGCAGTCTTCCGTTCTATTATGTGCAGTCTTCCGTTCCGTTCTAATATGTGCAGTCTTCCGTTCCGTTCTATTATGTGCAGTCTTCCGTTCCGTTCTAATATGTGCAGTCTTCCGTTCCGTTCTATTATGTGCAGTCTTCCGTTCCGTTCTATTATGTGCAGTCTTCCGTTCCGTTCTATTATGTGCAGTCTTCCGTTCCGTTCTAATATGTGCAGTCTTCCGTTCTATTATGTGCAGTCTTCCGTTCCGTTCTAATATGTGCAGTCTTCCGTTCCGTTCTAATATGTGCAGTCTTCCGTTCTATTATGTGCAGTCTTCCGTTCCGTTCTAATATGTGCAGTCTTCCGTTCCGTTCTAATATGTGCAGTCTTCCGTTCTAATATGTGCAGTCTTCCGTTCCGTTCTAATATGTGCAGTCTTCCGTTCTATTATGTGCAGTCTTCCGTTCCGTTCTAATATGTGCAGTCTTCCGTTCCGTTCTAATATGTGCAGTCTTCCGTTCTATTATGTGCAGTCTTCCGTTCCGTTCTAATATGTGCAGTCTTCCGTTCCGTTCTAATATGTGCAGTCTTCCGTTCTAATATGTGCAGTCTTCCGTTCCGTTCTAATATGTGCAGTCTTCCGTTCTATTATGTGCAGTCATCCGTTCCGTTCTAATATGTGCAGTCTTCCGTTCCGTTCTAATATGTGCAGTCTTCCGTTCTATTATGTGCAGTCTTCCGTTCCGTTCTAATATGTGCAGTCTTCCGTTCCGTTCTAATATGTGCAGTCTTCCGTTCCGTTCTAATATGTGCAGTCTTCCGTTCCGTTCTAATATGTGCAGTCTTCCGTTCCGTTCTATTATGTGCAGTCTTCCGTTCTATTATGTGCAGTCTTCCGTTCCGTTCTAATATGTGCAGTCTTCCGTTCCGTTCTATTATGTGCAGTCTTCCGTTCCGTTTTATCATGTGCAGTCTTCCGTTCCGTTTTATCATGTGCAGTCTTCCGTTCCGTTCTATTATTTGCAGTCTTCCGTTCCTTTCTATTATGTGCAGTCTTCCGTTCCGTTCTATTATGTGCAGTCTTCCGTTCCGTTCTATCATGTGCAGTCTTCCGTTCCGTTCTATTATGTGCAGTCTTCCGTTCCGTTCTATAAGTGTAGTCTACCGTTCCGTTCTATCATGTGCAGTCTTCCGTTCCGTTCTATTATGTGCAGTCTTCCGTTCTATCATGTGCAGTCTTCCGTTCCGTTCTATTATGTGCAGTCTTCCGTTCCGTTCTATTATGTGCAGTCTTCCGTTCCGTTTTATCATGTGCAGTCTTCCGTTCCGTTTTATCATGTGCAGTCTTCCGTTCCGTTCTATTATGTGCAGTCTTCTGTTCCGTTCTATCATGTGCAGTCTTTTTCAGTATCATCGATGGAATGTGGTTCAGCACTATCTGCCTATCTCAGCAACGTTCGTTTTAGGGTTTCGCTTGGACGTCCTCGCTTCCTAAGTCAACTTGTTTACCATTTCTGTGCCTGCTTGGTGATTATCTGTCCCTTGTTGCCATGATGTGCGCAATATACCCCCCCCCCTTTTTTTTTGAAAAAAGTATAACTGATGATGTGTTGTTCGTCCAATTTATTTATAGAGGGCGTTAGCCTGTACTTTAATTTTATACGAACACATCTCGTTGGCTTCAAGATTTCGTAGGGATCACTAGGGGTTTCCCTTGACAGTACCATGTTGTGGGGCGGGGGTTAGAGTTAGGGCTATTGTTAAATGAACAGCGACTACTACTAAAAAAAGGTTAACGGGTAAAGTCGTGAGGATCGACTTTATTGCACTAGGTTTAATTCCATCAGGTTTTATTCCATATGGCTCTGTCTCTCTCTCTATGCAGAACGGTTAGCCGCCTGCCGAGAGCGTCGCGCAGAGCATTAAATCCGTAGCACCGACGACGATCCCCGGATATCTCCGTATAAATTGCACTCGTGAACTGAATAGCGCAGCCGTGGAACGAACCCACGACCTTCAGAGCGTGAGGTAAACGACTTGACCACGGAGACTCCCGACTGCTACTAAGCCTAACCCTGACACCTCCTCCCCATCCCTTTACTGTGGATCGTTCTGGGGATTTTCCTACCATATCTCGAAGCCACGAGATGTGGTCATATGAAATTAGAGTACCCTTTAGCCGCCCCTTTATAATTGTTCTGGGGGTAGGACTGAAAGGGTTTGAACCTCTAAGTTTCGGCGCCCTGCACCTTCTAACAATAACCCTGTCGCGGGTACCAGATATAGCAGTAATTAGAACCATTCTACTTGCCCGCTCAAAATAAGCAAATCGAACGGTGTAATGGAAAACTTCCAACTATGTTATCTCGCACATAAGTAGCTGTTGCACCGCCCAATTTTTGGGAATTTATTCATCGTCGGAGATTCCCGGCTACTTGGTGACAGAGAAATCAATCATTGATTTGCTAGCGCTGGAAACAGCAGCGGCGTTGAGCGGATATCGTGTTATTTTTACAACTTATGTATTCTTTCGACGCACACTTCTCCCCCTCCCTTCTTCCCCTTCTTACTCCTCTCTCTCTCTCTCTCTCTCTCTCTCTCTCTCTCTCTCTCTCTCTCTCTCTCTCTCTCTCTCTCTCTCTCTCTCTGTCTTTTCCCCCCTACCTTAAAAGGTGCCATCAGACAGACAGGAGAACGGGTAGACAAACACTTGGATAGACAGATGCGTGAATATAAAGAGATCGATAGATACATGAAGCAATTGACAGATAGATGGAAGGACTGAGGTATGGATATATTAGATTAAATTAGAAAGATAAATAGACCGACAGACAAACATGTGAGAAACATGTGAATCTGTCTGATTCTATTGTTATTTCTGTTGGCATAATGTGTGATCTGTCTGCTTGTTTGCCTGTCTCTGTTGGCAGAATGTGTGATCTGTCTGCTTGTTTGCCTGTCTCTGTTGGCAGAATGTGTGGTCTATCTGATTGTCTACTTATCTCTGTAATGTAGATTGTATGGTCTTTCTAATTGTCTTCTCACCTTAATTAAGGTTTGTCCTTGAAATCATCGTTTTGTGTGCCTATCTTTCTGTCTGTTAATCGGTGAGTGGGTGGAACAAATAGAGTCCCAGCAGGGTGGTGATGATGATTTTAGGCTCGACTGAACAAATAACACGCTAAATCAGTTATTCAAAATCGCCCCAATGCGTAACTCAACTCAAGACATTCGGTGTGATAGAGAAACATGGAGACACTACTCCATCACGCATCCACTATTCTGATGAACGATCCAGTTGCATTACAGTCCAAGCTACAGTACTAGTCTTATCACACTAAAATGTTGGACTGTCATGTGACGTCATCTGGGGGTAGGATAATTATAAAAAGAACCAATATATCAGCATCAACATCATAAACCCCTTCTGCTATTAAATGCCAGGCGGAGACATAATTGACGATCTAGTGCAAGTAGGTCGACACGGGTTATTGTCATGCCATGAAGGCATAGTGTTTTTAATGTTGTCGATCCACTTTTTAAAGGCGGTCCTCTTGAGGGTGTAGCTGATCTTCTGAAATATAGTGCCTGGTGGGTGATTTTATTCGCTGTTGTTGCATTCTAGCGAGATGACCAAGCCATTTATATATATATATATATATATATATATATATATATATATATATATATATCGTTGGAATGCAGCAAGATCAAATACCATCACAAGCACTACATCTTAGAAGATCAGCTACAAGAGCTAGTGGGCGGCCGCGAAAAATGGATCGACAACATTAAAGACACTATACGGCTACGCTTTCACTGAATTCAGGAGAAATTAGACTCAAAAGCTCAACAAAATGGGGAAGCAGAAAAACTTGCACAAAACAACACAACGTAACGTTTCGACCGGGCAGCCTTTTTCAAACATAAGTGAACTACACAAACGTAACAACGAGTAGATCTCTAAGGGGTGACGTGAGCAACGTTTAAAAAAAATGTGATGTGGAATAAATGAAATAAAATAAAATAAACGATGGTAAAAAAATATAGTCACACAAAAATAATAAATAGTAGTATTGTTAATATATAATATAACTGGGAATAAAAGAAATACAAATGTTAATGATACATAAGTGATACTGATAAGAAATGGAATAAAGTAATAAATCGTTCAGCTCCCAAATTCCTGGTTCATATCTTCTTTCCTTCTTATTCCTTCCTGATGTGCCCTCTTCATACAACACGGTCCTTTGCAATTATTATCATTGTTAGGCGTATCTACCACACGATGGGTGGTGGGCTATTATACAGGGCTTTTTCTAGATAAAAAAGGTGCCGGTACTCACCAATAAATTATCTTTGAAAAGGTGTCAGTGATCTCTAAAAATTGTACATTACATTTGCGCTGAAAAAAAAAAAAAAACAATAAAACAAATTATGCCTTTTAAAAAAGGTGCCGATACTTTGTACTGCCGGAAACAAAAGCTTTAGTATTACATAAAAGCATGTTATGATAGGACTGGTCGCGTTTACTTCCCGTAATATTTTTTATACAAATTTAGACAAAGTGCACATAGTAATCTAGGTCAATTTTCAAATTCTGCCTCTTTTAAGATTCGAACACTCGGCAATTGGTCTGGCAGATAGCCGTTCTATTCACTGGGCCGCCGCGACCTCTCAAAATTAACAGCAGCAAATAAAATATATCTTACCTTCGGCAGATCCGGGCTAGAGAAACTCAGGGGAACATCGAAGAGCAATCGACGTGAGAACTTCCTGGCAAGTCTGTATCGTCGTCACTGGCTGGGTATGGGAATGGTCGGCCAAGCGACAGCCAGAAATCTAAGTCGGGTGCTTGGAGGGAAGCATCTCGCTCCTGGCACTGCGACGCCAGATATCGATTTTCTACGGTAGCCCAACTGTCCCTTTAGTAGAAAAACAGCTGCGAGATAGTAGGCTTGTTTAAACTGTATTATAAAACAGCATTAAAGAATTATCAGCTGCGTTGGGCTGTTCACCTAGCCCGCATGCCAGACTAGCAGAGTATTTTATGGCGAGCTCCAGCGAGGGAAGAGGTCCCAGGGAGGAGAGAAAAAGCTCTACAGATACTCTCAAAACCGCTCTCAAAGCTTTTGGCATCAACACAGCGACATGGAAGGCTGCTGCACAGGACCGATCTTGATGGCGTACATCCCTCGGGTATGGCGCATCAGTCTGCCAGACAGTGGAGGCTGCACAGGCAGAGAAACGAACGCAGACTAGATAGAACCGTATCGCTAATCTCACACTTTTGGCGGCTGACATCTGTTGTCCGCACTGCTCAAGAACTTTCCAGGCTCACACTGGACTAATCAGCCACCTTTGTTCTCATAATCATCGATCACAAGCGTCCTTTGGATATTTTCTCCAGGTGATGCCAGTGTCTGTGGAAATGAATAGACAGATAGATTGTCCGGCTCTGCACCACTTGGTGGCGAATTGATGTATGACAAGCTAGATATTGTCAAGGCCCTTTGGGAGCGATCAAACTGTGTGGAGGCACAAATAGATAATTACTGTCTCAGGAGAATGACCCTGCGATGATTTATCAGGTGATCTGGCAAACTCTCAGCACTTGGGGGGAAGGACGAGACGGATATACAATCAATCACTGGTGCCATCGAAATTGGAACCCTTCGCTTGCTGCTGAAGACAGGGACGGAGCGTTTATGGGAGTGTCCCAAGTGCTGTATTGTCAATTTTTATTTCAAAATTCAAATTTGAATTCAAAATTCAATTCATTGATCATCACTATTTTGGATGAAAACGGTCTTCATCACTGGAGTCGGACGAACATTATAAAACAAATTGTAACGCCCTAACTGGCATTCGTAGATACGAAAATAAAAAGAAATAGAAAAAGGTTATTGGCACCTCTCCGTCTTTCCATAGAAAAAATATGATATTTTGCAATAGGGAGACATAAGAATCACATCCAATGGAGATGGCGAGTACGACTAGCAAGACCGGCACGCAACACAAACGCCTTTACAGTATTGTAAAGGCCATGTGTTGCTCATGCATCATGATTCCTCTCGCAGCCTGCCTTGTTTACTCCAAATAAAAGGTAACATCAATACTTTTGGAATAAAGCCCGTTGTATCTGCTGCCGGATAAGACGAGCAGTGTTCTGTTCATCCGCCGGTAGGAGCTTCCCTCCCAGACCAGCCGCCAGTCAAGAACAAGGGCCTGGTCCATCCTGCCACAACACAGAAGTTGTCCGGCTGCATTTCCTCTTCCTTGGATAAGGCTGAAGCAAGGACAGAATTTAACAAAATAAAAAATATTCTACGCAGTTTGTCTTTGTCAACTGAGAATTCTTAAAAGCTACATAAATGCTATCCTGAAATACGGAAATGAATCATGGACAGTTGGTAGAATGGAGAAACAGTATTTGCAAGCTGTGGAGATGTGGTTTTATAGATGAACGATAGGAATACCTTGGACAGATAGAAAGAATAAAGAAGATACCCCGAAAAAAAAAAAAACACTAACTCACGAAGAGAACTGATTGCCGACATTAGAAAGAAGGAGAAAACTAGAGTACCTCGTGACAGTGAGAAAGTTCGAGGGGAAGAGAGGCAGAAGGAGACCGAGAGAGAAGATACTACAGTTTGGCATCATAGCATGGAGGATCATCCGTGCCGAAGGTAAATGAAAATACACGGGATAGAAGGTTGTGGATGACATGACTACCAACGCTACACGGCATGGACTTTCAGAAGAAGAAGAAGGATAGGCTAGCCTTCTTCCCAATGCGCTGCTCCGCCCAAAGCCGTTGACAAATAAATGTAGGATTGTGGGTTAGGTATAGGCCGCCCAAAATTCGGCTTTATCAGAAAACAGTTAGTGCCTACTAGGGTTAGTTGGTTGCGTATCCTTTACAGGATACTACCCTTTACAAGATACTACCCTTTACAGGATACTACCCTTTACAGGATACCACCCTTTACAGGATACCACCCTTTACAGGATACCACCCTTTACAGGATACCACCCTTTACAGGATACCACCCTTTACAGGATACTACCCTTTACAGGATACTACCCTTTACAGGATACTACCCTTTACAGGATACTACCCTTTACAGGATACTACCCTTTACAGGATACTACCCTTTACAGGATACTTTTGCAGAACCAACCCCAGCAGCCCCTGGCTGTTGTATTTACCACCAGTAGTTTGCCATTGCTCTATGGACGGTCGGCCTCCTGATCAAAACCAACGCAAGGCTCATGGTCCGCAGCTGGGATTGAACCCGACACCCCGGCATTACGAAGCGTTCGCATCGACTTAGCCACAGAGCCGACACATACTACTACTGTTAAACAGTAAGTCGGCAATACCTGACCAAGACCTGACCCAAAGGGAACGACACTCCAAGGCAGCGGTTCACAACCTGTTGGTCGTACGACCACTTTACAAGAGTCGCTAAAGTCCATCGGAAAACACATATTCACTAAAGTTACGAAGTAGCAATGAAAATACTTGTATAGCTGGAGGTCGCCACAACATGCGGAACTGTATTAAAGGGTCACGGCATTAGGAAGGTTGAGAGCCACTGCTCTAGGGAGGGATAAAAAAGGGATCAGTTTCATGTCAGTGGTACTTTGGGCATGTGATATTAGACTCGTATTTTTTTTTAGACCAATCGGCACATGATAGTTGATGGGGCAAATATCACGCCGAACGTCTTTACTTGTCAGAACTTTACCCGGAACCCATTTAAGGTTGGGTCGATCTGGAAGCTAGGGTAGTTACTGATAGTACGGTCCTGTTACTTTACCGCGGTGGGTGCTAAGTACTTCCTCCTACCTTCTTTCTTCCCACTAACAGACTCATTTGTGGCGTCTGTAGCTTAGGCGTTGAGAACGCGCTTTCTAATGCCGGGGTGCCGGGTTCGATCCAAGCTGCAGTCGATTTGTCTTGTGTTGGTTTTGACAGTGGTACCGAGAGCTGACCGTTGAGTAGGCAGTGGCAAACTACTGCACGTAAAATGTGCCTAGAAAAAATACAACAGTTAAAAAAAAAAGGGATACGCAACTAACAATTGACTTATTTACCACTTGAAAATATGGTGTAAATACTCTTGCTAGTGAGATTTCCAACTTTACTTAAACCCTGTTCAACTTGCAACCTGCACACAGGACGAATTGTTCAGCCTTGTTCGAAAAGTTTAGCCATTCGTTTCACAATCCGAGGTCAGGTTGAGTGTACGGTTCTTTTCCAATTGTGTAATTATCCACAGTCTGCTGCGTCAATGAAAGGAGAACCGTTCTTATTTGATAACATTAGTATACCCCGGTAAAACTGTTTTGCGCCGTTGATCGGCGATATTTGGGATTTGCTTTTTTCAATTCGCAGTCGAATAAAGGCTTAAATCAATAGGTATCGATCAATCGTCCATGCTGTAGTTCACGGGGGGGGGGGGGGGGGAGATAACCCACACCATTTTCAGTCCTGGGAAGTAAAGCCGGCCGGCGTAATGGTGACCACATCACCCATCGAATACCGATTGCTCTAAAAATAAAAGTATAACCCTGTGTGTCCAAAACGTCCAGTCAAGTGGAAAAGTGTCCCACAATTTCCAGCTGTTAAGTTTGGTCTCCGAATCCTTGGTCGTCTGGCCAAAATAGAAGGAGCAAGAAAAAATCAAAGAGGAAAACGTCAAGAAGGAAAGGGCAGGAGGAACTAACCGAGACACAGAAAAGGATCTAGCGGTCTGACTTGGAGGACAGAACAACTAAGTACAGAGACGACGCAAACACCAGAACTTTAGCCATGAAAGTGGCGCAAATAAACCAGACCACAGATATAACCAGAGACTGTTAGCAGCTTCGGCTAGCTAGCAGCAGGTTGAACATGGTCGAGGTTTTATTTTTTTGTTTCTTAAGAATGACAGGAACGGAACAGGAATCCTCGGTCGCCCACATGTTTGGGGATTGGGGCGGGGGAGGGGATGGGGGAGGGAGGCGAGAGGCGGGGGATTGGGGCGGGGAAGGGGACGGGGAAGGGAGGCGGGAGGCGGGGGATTGGGGATTGGGGCGGGGGAGGGAGGCGAGAGGCGGGGGATTGGGGCTGGGGAGGGAGGCGAGAGGCGGGGGATTGGGGCGGGGAGGGAGGCGAGAGACGGGGGAGGTGACGGGGGAGGGAGGCGAGAGGCGGGGGATTCGGGCGGGGGAGGGGACGGGGGAGGGATGCGGGGGATTGGGGCGGGGGAGGGGCGGGCGAGAGGTTAACGTATCCGTTTCCTCATTTAGAACTGGAGCATGTGAGGCTAGAATATTTATATTATAGAAAAAAAAAATGAATCTTCATTCCTAGGGTGCTGTGGTTAACCTCATGTCAACCGCATTCATCAGCATGTATCAGCCCCTTTGCAGAACGTCGCTGCCATCATGGTCTGCCTGAACATGGGCGGCGTCTCTAAGGTTGTCATCACACTGGGATGCTACTGCAGGGAACAGATTCCCGCGGCCGTAGGTAAAAGCACTGAGATCAGCATTGAAACCCAGAAGACATCATCATCTACAGAGATGGATCCGTGAAGCTCCGATCAAGATCAGCATGGGCATGCACAGCGCAAAGAATGGGAAAATACAAAAGGACAGCAGCGCTTACCAGACAACCGCGTCAAGCATGACCATGAAGATAGCCGCTGCTTCTAGAGCTTTAGCATGGGCATCAGAGCAAACAGACACACAGGCATTAATTGTATCAAACTCCATAAACATGCTTCAGGAGATAGCAACAGGCGGTATGCGCTCTGAATGCGTATAAAGCATTCGAAAATAGCACTTAACCTCTATCACCTGGATCTACATACCTGCTCATGTGCAAGCTTAAAGGGTAATGAGCGAGCGGACCAACTGGCAAGCAATGCACCAACGCATGTGGGAAGAAGCATAAACAGAGCAAATATCGTCTGACATTAACACAATTGCGTGACATGGGAGTAAAGCATGGTGAAGCACGTCTATGAGGCCAAGATAGGAGACATTATAACCAGCTTCCCATGGGAACTGTTAGCAGAAGTACCTTGGAGCGGCTGCTGCATGAGAAGACTGAGCTCGCATGGGAGTGTCCAATTACGGTCTGCCTGAAAGAAACTCGGTCTCTTGCTAGATTTCCGGTCTAGTGCACTTTCCTACCCAATGTGTTACTTCCATCCTCTGCCAGTCTTCGTGCTGGGCGACCACTGTTCCACTTTCGTGGTACCCTGTCTTCTGCTATTATTCTTGGCAATCCGCCTTGGCGCTCGAAGTGGCCAAATATCTCAGTTTCTCAAACAAGATGCTTTTTACTAGTTAATCTTTCTTTACTGTTTCAGTCCCATAAGATCCCAGCTGAGATATCTAGTGAGTACTTAGCTATAAGGAATAATGCACACATGCATTACTTTCTCCGGGTAGATATAAGCTAGAATATAGAAAAAAAAAATATGATGTTGAATTTTAAATAATGGGACAAATATTGATCACAAATTCGGACACACCATACGTTGTCTGGGACACATGGAGCCACTGTTGACCACACGTGATGGGTTGTTTATGATTTCTTCTTCGTCTTTGCTGTAGACACCAGCGGAAAGTTCTGGTTGTTCGTCAACTTCTTTTTTACAGATCTGGCTTCTCTATGCAGCCTGCTGGTTCTTTGCATCTCAGGAAGAGCACCCTGACTTTGTAGAAAGTCCCTAATTAGTGCACTCTTACGACATGCATTTCAGAGAGGTAGTAGGTCTATTATTATTTCTCCACAATGGGGCCCCTGAAGCAGTGCGGGCAGGTTGAGGTGGAAAGAGTTAGTGTTCGGATATTTTAGGATGACCGGTCCATGATATGTTTCTTGGGATATTAATGATGTAGTTTTCCGCCTTCACTTCTCTGAAATACACTGGTTCCCTTTTAGGCTGGGTCGACCCAGGAACCCAGACCAATTATTTAAAAAAGAAAACAGTTTTTGGTCCAGGGTCATGACACAAACAAAGCATTGGGGAGAGTGGGGGTGGTCAAAAGGGGGGGGGGAGAAGGGGGTCATCCCTTTACACATTTTTGGGGAGTTGGGGGGCTCAAGATGTCTAAACCTTGTTTAAAAGCATAATAATATTCATTTGCTGATTGGCAATGAATTATGATAAGATAGATATATTGGAAATAACATGTTGAGTGTCGTTGAATGTTTAGCTAAGAACTGAAATCTCAGCACTCAGGATAGGGTAGCACTCAGGATAGGGTAGCACTCAGGATAGGGTAGCACTCAGGATAGGGTAGCACTCAGGATAGGGTAGCACTCAGGGTAGAGTGTGGTCACTCCTAGCTGTACCATTCTCTCTAGCCCATAACCATTTAAATGAAATGACACTGTAAACCATTTACTGAACAAGAGTACATCTGTCCATTTTTAGGGCTGGGGGGCCTTCGTTTACCCCCCCCCCCCCACCGACCCAACCTTCCGACCCCCCCCCCCGTTTTTTAAAACATCGTCTAAGGGGCTTAACTCGGTGGTATTGCAAGGTCATGTGGCACCTGGTGCGGAAAATGTAAAGTCACTCTCAGCGGCATTGCAAGGTTGCGTGGTACCCGGGGCGGACTATTTCTTGTCATCTTCCAGTGGCATTGCAATGTGGTACCCGGTGCGGAAAATATCCTGTCACTCCCAGTAGCATTGCAACGTCAGGTGGTACCCGGTGATGAAGATTTTCTGTTTTACCCCATATCCACACACATTCATAAACACAGTTTTTAAATGTTAAAAACACATATGATGACGTCCTGTGCGGCCCCCACCGCCCCCACCCCACACACGCCCCTTGCTCAGTCACCACCCCTCGTGTTGTTTGAGGGGTAGGTTGGCTCAGTGGGCCCAAACTCCCAGGTTCAAGATCCCCTGCTGGGGTCCCAGTGTCTTCTGCAGTGCTACTCTCTTACGACTGTCCAGTAGACACGAAAACAATCTTTTTCAGAGCAATCTATTGCGAAAATCGAACCTTCTACCTCGAGTATTGTGAAACGCATTCAGCAACCTTTAAGCACCAGAGTTGCTTTAATTATTAGCCTTAAACTGTACACGTTGTTTTTTGTTTGTATCGGTTTCCTGGGCGAGCAAAAACAAACTTCACTCAATAAACTATTCTTAGTCGAAAGCAGTAATTTCTAGTCGATTTGTGTGCACCACAAATACAATTTGTTTACATTGGCGCACACGGAATTTCATAGTTTCCTCTGTCGTATCTGGAACGTTCAATAGCCGTAGCGCGGGCGGGAAAAGACACATTACTAATCCTTTCAGACATTGTAATTTTATGAAATCGTGTTTGCATATTTTTAACAAATTTTATTTACCCTTTAACAGAAATATGGAAATACGCTACAAAATGCATCTTTCCTCAGACAGCAGACATGTGTGAATCATGAACTATTTCGCAATCACAGAAAAAGAAAATTGTTGCTTTTATACTTAACTATATTTAGGTTGGGTTGGTTGCGTATCCTTTAAAGGACGCTGCAGAACCAACCCCAACAGCCCCTGGTTGTTGTGTGGTTTTTCTAGGCAAATTTACGTCCAGTAGTTTGCCATCGCCCCTGGACGGTCGGCTTTCTTGATACCACTGTCGAAACCAACGCAAGGCGCATGGCCCGCAGCTGGGATCGAACACGGCGTCCCGGCATTACGAAGCGTTCGCATCGACTTAGCCACAGAGCCGACAAAACTGTATTTACTTACCTAAAACACTTAATGAAAATGTTATTTTCCCGACCTATATTTTAAAAGCAAAACTTTTCTCTATTTCGTTTTCTGAACCGCTGCATTGTGTTTATTAATTGACCATAACTGCACCTGAGGTCTCTACCGCCCCCTCCCCCGATCGTTCAAGACCCACCCCTTATTTTGAAGCTACCGTCTCCTAAACCACCCCAGGGGGCGGTAGCGCTCACTTTGGGAAACACTGGCCTAGTAATTAAGCTGAAGACTCTCACAGCTGAAAATACCTGGTGTTTTTAAGGTACATTTTCAGCGCCACTGTAATAGGTTCAGTCGGAGCGCGTCTGTCTGAAAGGCAAGGAACCAACAGTCTACATACACATAAGCAAGATCTGTAAAACGGATGCACACGCAAATTTCTGGTCATTGTAACATTAGGAATTCTGGAAAAGAAAACATAATTTATACTAAATACACTGGACTTTCGCAAAGTGCAAAACTGTTCCAGTTTTTCTCCTTCTCATGATATATATATATAAAAAATGTAGATTGTCGCAGTGTGATGTATGCAATCAGTTCTCTAGACTGTCGCCGTGTGATGTATGCAATCAGTTCTCTAGACTGTCGCCGTGTGATGTATGCAATCAGTTCTCTAGATTGTCGCCGTCAGTTTTCTAGACCGTCACCGTGTGCTGTATGCAATCAGTTCTCTAGACTGTCGCCGTGTGATGTATGCAATCAGTTCTCTAGACTGTCGCCGTGTGGTGTATGCAATCAGTTCTCTAGATTGTCGCCATGTGATGTATGCAATCAGTTCTCTAGACTGTCGCCGTGTAATGTATGCAATCAGTTCTCTAGACTGTCGCCGTGTGATGTATGAAATCAGTTCTCTAGATTGTCGCCATGTGATGTATGCAATCAGTTCTCTAGATTGTCGCCGTGTGATCAATGCAATCAGTTCTCTAGACTGTCGCCGTGTGATGTATGCAATCAGTTCTCTAGATTGTCGCCGTCAGTTCTCTAGATTGTCGCCATGTGATGTATGCAATCAGTTCTCTAGACTGTCGCCGTGTGATGTATGCAATCAGTTCTCTAGACTGTCGCCGTGTGATGAATGCAATCAGTTCTCTAGACTGTCGCCGTGTGATGTATGCAATCAGTTCTCTAGACTGTCGCCGTGTGATATATGCAATCAGTTCTCTAGATTGTCGCCATGTGATGTATACAATCAGTTCTCTAGATTGTCGCCGTGTGATATATGCAATCAGTTCTCTAGACTGTCGCCGTGTGATGTATGCAATCAGTTCTCTAGATTGTCGCCGTGTGATGTATGCAATCAGTTCCCTAGATTGTCGCCGTCAGTTCTCTAGATTGTCGCCGTGTGATGTATGCAATCAGTTCTCTAGACTGTCGCCGTGTGATATTTGCAATCAGTTCTCTAGATTGTCACCGTGTGATGTATGCAATCAGTTCTCTAGATTGTCGCCCTGTGATGTATACAATCAGTTCTCTAGATTGTCGCCGTGTGATGTATGCAATCAGTTCTCTAGACTGTCGCCGTGTGATGTATGCAGTCAGTTCTCTAGACTGTCGCCGTGTGATGTATGCAATCAGTTCTCTAGACTGTCGCCGTGTGATGTATGCAATCAGTTCTCTAGACTGTCACCGTGTGATGTATGCAATCAGTTCTCTAGACTGTCGCCGTGTGATATTTGCAATCAGTTCTCTAGATTGTCACCGTGTGATGTATGCAATCAGTTCTCTAGATTGTCGCCCTGTGATGTATACAATCAGTTCTCTAGATTGTCGCAGTGTGATGTATGCAATCAGTTCTCTAGACTGTCGCCGTGTGATGTATGCAGTCAGTTCTCTAGACTGTCGCCGTGTGATGTATGCAATCAGTTCTCAAGACTGTCGCCGTGTGATATTTGCAATCAGTTCTCTAGATTGTCACCGTGTGATGTATGCAATCAGTTCTCTAGATTGTCGCCGTGTGATATTTGCAATCAGTTCTCTAGATTGTCGCCGTGTGATGTATGCAATCAGTTCTCTAGATTGTCACCGTGTGATGTATGCAATCAGTTGTCTAGATTGTCACCGTGTGATGTATGCAATCAGTTCTCTAGATTGTCACCGTGTGATGTATGCAATCAGTTCTCTAGATTGTCACCGTGTGATGTATGCAATCAGTTCTCTAGACTGTCGCCGTGTGATATTTGCAATCAGTGGTGTAACGGCTGCATGCTCGCCTGTGGATCAGAAGGTCGTGGGTTTAGGTCCTGACACAGCCAGAATTTAAAAAAAATGACTTTGGCTTCCAGACTGATCCAGCCTTAAAAAGGTACAAGGTAAAGTCTTAGGAAGTAAAAGTGGCCGGCATCATGTTAATCACATCACCCATCGATTGAAGACTGGTCTCTGAAATATAGGTCTAGCCCTATATGCCCAATATGTCTGAAGGTGTGGAAAAGAGTTCTTTACTTTACTATCATCCAACGTAGATACCACATCCATGGTGATCAGTAGGTGATTCTGTGCAGTTAACACTTCAGGTACCACATCCATGGTGATCAGTAGGTGATTCTGTGCAGTTAACACTTCAGGTACCACATCCATGGTGATCAGTAGGTGATACTGTGCCGTTAACACTTCAGGTATCACATCCATGGTGATCAGTAGGTGATACTGTACCGTGAACATTTCAGGTATCACATCCATGGTGATCAGTAGGTGATACTGTACCGTGAACACTTCAGGTATCACATCCATGGTGATCAGTAGGTGATACTGTACCGTGAACACTTAAGGTATCAACCGGTGAACTATGTGTCACTCTTATATATGTTTTTGCCTGCTACATGTTGTTGTACATTTAGTCCCTGGGGATGCAATATACCTCAAATTTTGGGCATTAGCTATGATCTTTTGAGACTGACAGAATGGAATTCTCTGCTAGATAAGACTAGACCACATCATCCATGGAGTAGGGACTGGTGTATGCAAATAAAGGTCTAGTACTGAGTTCTGGCTGCACCAAGGGCCTGAAAAAGATCTTTTAACATTAATGTTTCTCACACTCTCAGTTGTGTTTGGATGTCTTAATAATCATGACACTGGTATATAAGTGCACTTGCTTTCTGACATCTGGTTACTTTTCTCTGTCAGTTCTGCTGTCTTCTGTAATTACACTTCCTAGATATTAAAATTCCCTGACTTGATTCAGCTCTATGTGTAGTAGGCCAGGGGTTCTACTGACTTGCATTGTTTCGGTTTCGTCTGCAATAATCTGCATATTAGCAAAATGGTAAATACAGAAAATATTTAGCCATTATTTGGCTGTTTTTTTTTTACTATACATTACATATGAACTGCGAAATGTAGTCAAAGTTGCACCACTAGATTATAAACACACCTTTTTCTTACATGCAGTGTAATTCATTTAAGATGCTTCTGTGTTTCTACAATTAAGATCCTTTTACGGACTTGATCATGGCTTCCAGAGCATCCCACTGTTCATTGGATACCTGCTTGAGATCATTGAAGAGACCTGCCGTACATGGATATTCACCTCCATTTAAGCGGATGACCTGAAATGGGTTTATAATGAATAATGTAAGCATACTAGGTTCTCGTCTTCTTTTTCACTCTCTCTTCAGGGGTCCTAACAACTGAACTACAATTTTGCGTAGAAAAACTAAGCTGGCTTTTGATTTTGCAACATCCTATAAAGGATATGCAACTAACTTCAGGGGTCACGGAAGTTGTAAGGTTTTTCTTCTTGGTCTTTCAGCTGCCTCAACCGTAGGCACACTGTGCTGTTGTAGAGTTTCTTTAATGGTATCTTTCCATCTTGTTCTTGGTCTACCTTATGCTCTACATCCCTCTCCTCATCTGGTGTATGCTTTGTATGGTACTGAATTACAAGGGATTCTCTCTAAGTGGGTAAACCATTGTAATTGTTGTCATTGTGTGTAACTAAGTGTCGGTTCTGTGATGACTTTTTTCTTTTATGACTCCATTGCTGATTTTTTTAAAAATCACTCCTGCAGCCCTTCTCCTACATCTCAATTCATAGTTACTAATATCCATGTGGGGGTTTGGGGGCCCTGTTAGAGGGAAAACAAGAATAGACCCACTGCCTACTCAAAAGCATGTCGTAAGAGTCGACTAATTGGGAGCTTCCTTCAAAGTCAGAGTGCATCTGCCTTAGAGGCAAGGAACCAGCAGTCTGCATACAAATGAGTCAGATCTGTAAAAATGGATGCACACACAACACTCAGGTTCTAGAACAGGACTACAGTCTAGAAGTGGATGAACAACCAGAACTTTTTTGCCAGATTTTACAGCTGGTGAATGCGAAGGAGAAGAAGAAGAAGAAGAAGAAGAAGATAGTTTCTAATATTCTTTTCTGATCTATTGTGAGTGACTATGGCTGGCATCGGTAGCAAATGAATATGCTTTGTATGAGCTTTTCTCTGAAAGATATAATGTTGAGCTACTGAAACTACTGTTGTCTTTACTCGTAAATTGTCATCATCACCACCAAGTTAGTATTATCCGTGCTCTCCACTGAGAAGTGGTTAAACTGTTTCTCTTATGCTCTGAAGTTGGGAAAAGGGGGTGGGGGTTAATGTCAGATTCTGTCCTCCGGTTGGCGAGAACAGGAAAACTGGAGATGACTGGGATCTAAAGGTGCTGAGTGACACCTAGTGGTGCAGCAGGAATAGGGCTGATACTGGTCAAGACCTACCTACACCTCCAATTGTCCTGCCCGCTGTGCCATATGTCATCACATAAGGCTCGTAGTCTATTTCTCCCTTCCGATCTATCTCATGCAATCTCTTTGACATCATTGCTGGAATCCAGCCCAGTATCTTTGATTGATCTTCTCAACATCTGCTCGAGGGTTTCTCTTAAATTCCTCATTTCTTCAATCCCTCAGTTTCCCATTTCAGTGCCTGTCTTCGGATAGCTACAGAAGGGGTTGGGGGGTAGAGGGGGATGCAACAAATATTGTACCTGGCCATTAATCCAGTTGGAGTAGTCACTGACAAGAAAAGATGCCAGATTGGCAAACTCTTCTACCGCACCTAGCCGCCCAAGTGGAATCCGTTTGATGAATGTGTCCATGAACTGACCTGTTGGGTCCAAGCGGCTAAAGGCACCCTGGGATAAGACACAAAAATATGGTTACAGTTATCTTCCTAAACTTTGTGTCCTAACTAAAACACCACAAGTCGTCGTCTTCTTCAGCCCTTGCCCTCCTTCCCAAATGGAGTATAAGCACTCAACCCATTTACACAAAACTGTTCTATCCTTTGCTACTGCATGCAGCTTACCCCATGCCCTTGTTAACTTTTTAAATTTAATTTTTCTATTAAGAGAGCGCCCCATCACGACTTACTGTTTATTACTTACTTCTGGCTGGCTGGTTTTTGTGGTTGTTGTTTTCTATAGGATGGGGTAGCCAGCTGTGAACCCAACCTGCCCCTAATTGTTTTTTAAAAGTTGATTAATTAAGGGTCTTTCCTTTAAAGTCAGAGTGCATCTGCCCAAAAAGCGAGGAATAAACAGTCTGCATACAAAAAAAAAGCAAGATCTGTAAAACAGATGTGCACACACAAAAACTGCCCAAAAGTGAATGAACAATCAGTTTTTCAGCTGGTGAAGAAGAACTGCCCCCATGCTACCTGCAGGGCAGGTTTTATTTTTTATTTTATTTTACTCAAATCATACATAAATTCAGAAAAGGCAGGACCACAGTATATACCCCTTGTAAATCAGCCTTTTGTACAAGTCAGGATCACTGATTTTCCTTTCACCAACACAAAAATGCTAAGAACTGACCTTAGTTTCTATGGGTCCAGGAGAGATGGCGTTGAATCGCATCCCGTAGCGTGCCCATTCAGAAGCCAGTGACCGTGTCAAAGCCTCGACACCAGCTTTGGCTGCAGCACTATGGATAACAAACCCTGAGCCTGAATCTGCATAATCAGCTGATACTGCTAGAAATACTGCTCCTAAAAGACACATTTTAGCAAAACAATATGTTTAGTGGCTAGATTACTTATTTTCTCTCTAAAACAGTGATTCCTAAACTGTGTGCCGCGGCATCCCGGGGAGCCATGACCTATTCCCAGGGGCAGAGCGAAATACCGTAAAAGCTTCATAATTAATTTAACTAAGACACGAATAGTCATACGTTTACTTAGGTTAGGATGCCGTAGAAAAATTTTAATTGAAAAAAGGGGCCGCAACCAAGAGAAGTTTGGGAGACACTGCTCTAAAACATTCAAGGTCTAAGAGACAACATAACAAGAAGCAAAAATTATAAAGCCTATAATACGTTCAATTAATTTATAATTATGGAAATTAATTCCCTACCTCAGATTCATTGTTCATTTTGAAGATCATCTTCACAGCACATCGGACATGACCATAACTGCTCCGATCTCCTCCTCAGCATGTCTCCAAGTGTTTTTAGGCTAACAACTCCCGTTCTGTTCTGGTTGATGTATCGACAGCAGCTCACCTGTCTCACATTTGGTACACTTAGGGAGTCTATTCAGTCAAAAATAATTTCCCACAAAACTGAAAGCCCCACAGCATTTAGCCTCCCGCATGAATGCTCTCCTGTTCATAGATGGCCCATTCCTGGTAGTCGCACTGCCAGCCAGGGCATCTGCTCTCTCTTTGCCTTTCACACCATCATGCTATAGGACAAAAACAGTGATTTTCTTGAAATTCTGCATGCTGTATCAGATTAAGCCACTGTTTCCATATGTAGCCCACCTTGATCTTCTGTAGCATGCTCATTGAGTCACTGAGCAAACATGTATTGGTGAATTCCTGAGTTTTCAGCCATTCTAGGGCATTTGTCACAGCCATGGCCTCTATTGTCATGCTGCAGGTGGTAGAAGCAAAAGTCTTCTTTGTTGAGTTTCCTTTTGGTTATTGCCGTGAAAACCCGTGCACTTTGCTTGTGACGAATCACAGAACCAACTGTATAGATAACAGCATTTTTCGGTGATGTGTGTTCCTCCACGAACACTTTCCCTTCTGCGTCAACTACTGATGGCGCCAAAACATGGCACTGTCTCGTCAGGGTGATAACCAACCACCACAAAGTACTGCTTGTGTTGTGTTGCTCTCTATGGTTTACGTCTGGAAGTGAAATCACCCGTTGAAGTACTGTCTCTGCCCGACCCAACTTGGATATTAGATTCCCCATGTGCATTCATGTCCCGTTGGGGGATGGGGGGGGGGGGGGGGAGAATAACCCACTATCCACTAACATGCATACTGTAAAAGGCAACAAACTAAAGCCTTTTATAAGGATGAAATAAGTGGAAGAAAATGCAGGAAATATATTCTCCTCTTAAACAGTGCCAAAGAATTAGAGCTTTTTCATGTCTGTCAAAAAAAGACAGAAACAATTTAACCATCTTTTCTGAATATTAATAGGGGAAACAAATTAAATCCAGAGATAAAACTATATGTTAAAAAAAAAAACTGCATTGAACAATGAAGAAACTTAATAAGAAAACTTGAAATGTTTTTGTATTTGTTGGTTTTATTGTCACAGCATAAGCCATAATATCTTTACATTTAAACTGAAGTGAATTCAACAGACACTTGATGTTCTGAATAAAATCTACAAATGCAGAAATAAGAAACATGCTTCTTGTAACTATAATAATCTTCTTCTTCTTTGTGTTCACCGGCTGTAAACTCTGGAGGAAAGTTCTGATTTTTCGTCTGCCTCTGGACTTTAGTCTTATTTTAGAAGCTGAGTGTTTGTTTCTCGTGGACTGTAGTACAAAAGTAGCACCATGAAAGAGACTTAGACCTCACCATGGATATACCCAAAGACACAGTGGTACTGTAGTCAACCTTCAGTGGGCGGTCATTACATCATTTTTTTTCACATACCTTCAAGGCATTCTGGGAGTTTTGGTGTCAGGTGTCTATTTTTAAAAACTAAATGGCAACTGGTGAATGTCAGGTTCCAGATCTGTGTTGTAGCCTCTACACTATCAAGTCTTTGAAAGGCTGCAAAAAAGTAATAAAGTTTCTATTTCTACAGTGTAACTTTTCATCTATTTATAGGTAAGAGGAAGTAATACTTTTCTATCTAGAAGGTAGGCAAAAAAATAACAATATATTTCCATCAAGAAGACAACAGTCTCTACCAGAATTCCCACCTTTTTTGGCTTTGATGAGTCTTTTCCCAACGTCCAATGTGACAAATGCTGTGCCATTAAGCACTATGTTAATCACTGTCAGGAATGCGTTGGCAGACAAGCGCTCGGACGGAGAAATGAAATTGCCAGCAGCATTGTTGACTACAATGTCAGGAAGACCATGTTTGGACTCCAGCTCATCAAAGACACTTTTAATTGCCGCTGGGTCTCTCACATCTAATCGCAAATCCAAAACCTAACAATAAAACATTATACAACAATAAAACATTAATACAACAATAAAACATTAATACAACAATAAAACATTAATACAATAAAGAGAATCCAATGGTGGATACAGTTCTATGCATACAAAATGAAGAATGATTGGATAATTACTTGGACTTACATCAATGGAGCCATACTAGTACAGTAGAAATATAATGCTCAGACAATGCACTGTTTTTGTTGGTATTACATGTAACACAGTGAAACTGACCAACCAAACCACTTTCTTAAATGTTTGTTGTATTCTAGACACAACATTACAATACTTTGTGTTTATATTTGCTGTTGTGTTTGTTATTCAATCTATTCTTGGTTATTATAAATTTATGTAACTACGATGTCATTTCTAATAGTTTGAGATCTACAGCCTTCTGTCTCGTGTACTTTCAACCTCTTCTGACACAGATGATCTTCCATGCCATGATGTCAAACTGTCCAGCATTTTCTCTCTGGGTCTCCCTCTTCCCCGCTCCAAATTTCCTACCATCATGATTTAGTCAAATATTTTCTTTTTCATGACATGACCAACGATTGTTGATTGTCTCTTTCTGAAGTGGACAATCAGTTCTCTTTGTGAGTCAGTTTCTTTCAAGACATCTTCATTACTATTTGTATCTGTCTAGAGCAGAGGTTCCCAACCTATGGGTTGTGATCCTTTTAAGGGTTGAACGACTCTTTCACAGGGGTCGCATAAGACCATTAGAAAAACATTTTCACTGAAGTTACAAAGTAGCAACAAAAATAATTGTATGGTTGGGGAGTCACCACAAAATGAGGAACTGTATTAAAGGGTCGCAGCATTCAGAAGGCTGGTCTAGAGTAACTGGACCTACTTTAGCCATGTTAAATGTTCTAGTGGCTTAGAGAGTACAAAAGGCATGGTTACTGATAAAAAGAGGCAGGGAGAGACCAATATAGGGAGGACAGTGGACACAGGACATTAAAGCAATCTCCAGCATGAAGATGTATAAGGGATGAGAATACTTCCAGAATGTTGTGATGAGGGTAACGTTCTGCATAGAATACATAATGATAATGATGAATAAGAATATAGAAAACAAACATACAGGGTTGCCTGTAGCACTGGATATTTCGTCTGCTGTCTGCTTCAACCTCTCCGCACTCCTAGGAATATCAAAAGTACAAATGTTTCCTATATAATGCAGACTTGATGTAACCCTTTATCTTGTATGTGTGCGTGCATGTGTGTGTTTGTGTGTGAGAGAGAGAGAGAGAGTATTTTTTGTGTGTTAGTATATGCACGGGCATGCAGAAAAGCCAACATTTTCATTGTTTCATCAGGAATCACTTGTTGCCAAATGAGATTGTAAATCACACAGCTGCGACTCACTGCAGCCCACGGTCAGTGTTCGAAACCGGACGGTTCCCGGGGTTCACCTAGCCTCTAGGTAATGGGTAGCAGAGTTGAAAGAGTAAATGGAGGAACGTCACTGTAGCTACGGAGTTGCGTGCAGACGGCGACACAGTTTCTTATCAGCTGTCCGTATTGGTAGTAGAGCACTTATGGTTTATAACCGTGTGCAATGACGCTGGTTCACATCTCTCGACTTTACCCTTACCTTTTATTTCACACTCATCATCCTCATCGTTCTTTACACTGTCATTTATTTCTTGTTCTCTCCCTCCCATTATCTCAAGGAAGTGGGGGGGGGGGGGGGAAGGGGGCGGAGATGTATAAAGACATTTTGTATGCTATTACTAATGCACCGTGTAATATGCTCTTAAATTCTTCTTTAATTCCTTTGGCGCCTTCGCTCTGTGTTTTTTCAATTTTTTATTTTACCCCTAGTTTTTGAAAGTTTTTTTGGCCCAAGCAACACATTATCAGCTTATATTTGTTTGTATCAAGCGTAATATTGTTATTATGTGGAGCATGTGCACACTGAAAGGATCTGACCTGATATTTTAACACAGAGCAATATCTGTTATTTGTGTGAAGATAAGAACTTTAATATTTCTTTTTTATATTGCATTTATTATGCCAACCTGTATGGGGCTGAAAACTTTATCTGCCAATCTTTTTTAAAGGCAGTGCAGTTCATGCAGGCAATAGAACTGCAGATGTGGACGACCAGTTATTCTAAGTGAATGAAGAACAAGATTTTTGAATCAAACAGCTAAAATTATTACATAGCTTTCAATCTGCCAAAATCCAGAGCAGAAAATTCAAATCAATCTTGTTCTTCCCCATGTGTGTTCTGGGGCCCCACTGTGGGGAAAACAAGTGTGGCAGAGTCTGTCTAAATAACTGCCAGGTTCGACCGGTTATGCCCATTTGGCCATGAGTGCCCTATGTTATGTCCTCCTCACTCACTTATCTCTAGGAAGGCTGTGTGGTCTCAAGGCATGGTGTCCGCCTCGAGTGCTAGAGTTCTGAGTTCAATCCCCGGTAAAGGCTGGGATTTTTTCACGTGGACTTGGACATCTAGTTAATTCCCCCTGGCCTCTGGATACTGAGATCAGATGCCGGTGTGCATTGTTCGCAAAAAATCCCTTGGCAGTTGGAAATCGAAAAGAGTAGCCTTACGGCGTTGCCCAGGCAAAATTTTGAGTTAAAAAACAACCCAAAGTATTACAGGATCCTCGCCGGTGTTACAGAGACTGTGGACTGTGCTGAGCTTCTCTGGACTCAGAGTTGAGTTAGAAAAAGAACGGAGCACTTATGGGTTACTATCGGTGTGCCATGATGTTGATCCGTTGATAAAACCTCAAACTCACTTATCTCTCAAGTACTGACCCTCTCTCTCTCTCTCTCTCTCTCTCTCTCTCTTTCTCTCTCTCTCTCTCTCTCTCTCTCTCTCTCTCTCTCTCTCTCAACGACACGTTTCTGAAAAGAGATTTGAAGTGATCATTATGGTTTAATTGTAATTTAATCATTCATCATAAAATTGCACTTACGGATCGTGCTTCCTTGGAAGGCAAAGCTTTAACAATAATATGCACAATTTAAACAATGAAGAAACTGGCACTCTTAGTTCTGTGCTTGCACCATGATGCTGCTTTTACACCTGATATACTACCTTAACGTGATATACTCATTTATATATAGATATATAAAAGAAGTTCCTTTACCGCTAAAGCACTTCTCAGAAAAATCGCCCAGTGTCCCCTTTCCTAAGATTATTCCAAGCATGTCCTAGGTGGCTTAGGCATTGTCTCAGTAATAATTTAATTACACTAAGTCCAAGTCATTCACTCAGCGGGGAATATTTTCACATGGCATTATTAGTATACTCAGTAACTAGTTGAAAGGGATGGGTTCAATCCTTCCTTTTGAACATAGCGGCGTGCAGAGCATGGGAGACAAAATTATAGTGCGTATACCTTACTATCATACAAGAATAGATCCACTGCCTGTCCAAAAAGCATGTTGTAAGGTTCGACTAATTGGGAGCTTTCTACGAAGTCAGAGTACATCTGCCTGACAGGCAAGGAACCAACAGTCTGCATGAAATTAAGTCAGACGTGAAACAGATGTGCGTGCAACACTTTTCCGGAACAAAACTAAAGTCCAGACGTGGACGAACAACCAGAACTTTCCGCCAGAGTTTACAGCCGGTGAATGCGAAGAAGAAGAACTACTCAAACTCACCGACTAGCAATAACAACTTTTGCCCCAAGCTGTGATAAATTAAAGGCCAAGCCTTTACCCAGCCCTGTGGCGCCACCTGTAATGAAGGCAAGTTTCCCAGTGAAAGTTCCAGGTGGCAGCATTGGTGTTGTCTTCGGTGGGAAATATTTGGCATGTTCTGGAGACGTTAAGGTTTGGCTGGTACACAGTCTTCTTTCAGCAAGTGTCTTCTGCACAGTTAAATAATAGATGGAATACAGTTATACATCTAAAATGCACTAGATTCTATTAAAAACAACAAGTGAAATGGTTCAGCCATTTTACTTTAACTTCTGCCAACATGCAGTATACTGCCAAATTATAAAATCAGAGTATCAGAGTATGTATCAAAGAAGTTAAGAGCAGGATAGGAAAGCTGAAGATGAATTTAGAAAAACAAAAGTCCTTTCTGTAATAAACTATTTTAAGTGAATGTCATCTCATTCATCTAGGTAAAGATTCGTCATCACAGTATACAGGACAAAACCCATATCAGCTCAGTCTCTCTCATCGGCAGTCAGCAAAGAATCTCCATTCTTATGGTACTCATTGTTATCTGGTTAAATACGAGGGGAAGTCAATAAGTAAGTCACACATAGTTGTTTAAAAAAAATAAAATAAAGATAACAACTTGAAAACCATTTATTTGTACACACACACACTGTCCTTTTATTTTGCAACATAATTAAACATGGTTAATTTTCTCATGAGTTAACCAAGCTGTATGTGGTCTGACATTGTTATGAAGGAGCAGTATTCCTCTAGTCAGCAGGCCTGGACATTTTCTTCGAATTGCATCATAAAGCATCAATAGAACTTTATAGTATGAATCAGCATTCACATTGTCACCTCTTTTTTTTTTTAATTGGTTAAAATCTCTCACTGACAACCCAGAAGATTGTAAGCATAACCTTCCCTGCTGATGGCGTAACCTTGAATTGTATAACACAAGGTGAAGAAGGATGTTTCCATTGCATTGAAGCACGCTTTGATTTGGGCTGGTAGTAATACACCCATGATTTTTAAAGATCTGAACATCAAGGAAGACTGGCTTGTAAACAGCATCTTGTCTCAGAAACTTTAATATTTTGGTCATATCAAGTGCCCACTGCAGAAAGGGAAACAATTATTGCAGATGGCCCAATACCATGAAAGAGGGGCAGAAGCCGTCCAACACGAAGATGGGCACAGGATGTAGGTGTCATCTTGGGTAGGAAAGTGCAAGAGAGCTAGTCAGAGACCAAGTGTCTTTCATTTAAGGCAGACTGGCTGCATGATGATGGACACAGTATAGTCAGTAGTGTTATTCATTGTATTCTCTTACAATAACAGCTAATGTTGAGATCGCTGTATCCGTAATTACATATACTATACTATAGTGTATGTATATATATATATATATATATATATATATATATATATATATATCATCACCATCAGGTGCCTTGCAGACTGGCGTGAGCGATCATGCCTCTCCATAATCCACGATCTCCTGCAGCATGTATCAGTTCGTGTACCGACACACCTCCATGCCATGCAACAAGACTGTCAAGAAACTTCTCTCGTTGTCTTCTCTATCCCTCCTTTCACAGATCTTTCCAGTGGTCACAACATGTTCTATTTTCCCTCTTCTCATAACATGGCCGAAAAATGATGACTGTCTCCTTCTGATGTCTGTGATAAGTTGTCTTCGGGCTCCTGCCTCTTTCAAAACCTCCTGGTTGCTCTATTTGGCTGTCCAAGGTATTCTAATCATTCTTCTGTAAAACCTCAAGAAATTGTTTGGCCTGCCTACCGATTGTCCAGGACTCACAGCCATATGTTGAAACTGGATGTATGTAGCAAGCAAGAATTATTTTTCTCACTCTCAATGACAAGGATATATTGCACAAGATATTCTTCATTTTATAAATTTTATATATATATATATATATATATATATATATATATATATATATATATATATATATATATATATATATATATATAATACAGGTGCAACTCCAGTAAATCATGAGGTGAGAAAAAGACGCGGTTGATGGATAGGGTACTCCTTGGGAAAACCTGATAATAACTGTTAGTATACCAGATCTCAGGTACTGGAACCCACTGGCCAAAAAATAAAAATAAAAAAATAAACTGAGACTAAAAATATGGAGAAGAAAATTGCAGACCGAACAGTAAAAAGATATGGGAGACATTAGACATCATTGGGGTGAGCTGTTGAGGAACATAGTGTGAGTTCGTTGACTGCCTATGCTTTATCGCAGCAAAAAAAGATAGGAGAAGAGGAACAATATACAAGCTCGTTCACTGTGTTTACATTCGTATTTCAACATACCAGCGTTTGCAGCGAACAGAAGCGCGAGAGAGAACAGGGAAACTTTCCAACAGCGGACATTGTTTCGCTTTCTTTGGTCTGTGTTTATTTACAGTTCATAGGTTGAAGTCCGTCGCAGGCTGGTTGTTTGAAAAATTAATATGCCACGAAATATGTAGATTACTTTTTAATAAGTATATAAAATTTTGCCCAATACATTTTATTATATTTCAAATTTTGTTAATTTATTATTACTGTAAAATGAACGATTAAAAAATCATATTTCATGAGAATATAATAGAAACAATGAATACTCAGTTATTTGTGATTCCCACGGAAGTAAACACAAAGAAGAGTTCCCCAAACTTCCAGTTTGTATCAGACGACAGTTGAGAAAGTGATCCTAAAAAAAAACGTGGGATTTTCAAGAAATTATCAGCAAAATGCATGGGGTTATATCACGTTTCGTTGGTCAAGTAAATGCGCTTCTTCTCTGTTTGTCGGCTGTTATCTTTTAATTATAAATTAATTAGAATTTTGCTTTCAGTTTGGGTCCCTGACCATATCAGGCTGAGACTGCTGTGACTCAACTGAGACATGACATGACCTTTCTTATTTCTAGTTCTAATTTACTTTACTGTCTTATTCTTTATCACTTTTGACTTTGCGGTGTCACATTTTTCATTTCTGGCTGCCGTTTTGTATTTTATAAATTAAATAATGGTATAATTAATCATATTCTCAGGAATTACCCAAACCGTAATACTAATAATGACCACACGCTTTATATCACCAGAGAAATTCCGTTTGTCTACACAGTATCAGTATAGGACTGTCATTGTAAATAATATAATACCTGTCTTACCTTAAGTTAAGTCAAGGCAGTTTCTTTCAGTTGCAAGACATCTTCAATAATTACTCTTTTTATGGAAAGTCCAAAGATTGTCATCATTGGTCTGTATTTACTATTAGTACTATAAAGCCGAATCTCTGCAGCTTCAACTTAATTTTTTCACTGAGTACTAAGTATAATATTATATAATAATCGACCAACTGTCCATGATTATTTATTGATGATGATTCACATCTATATGACAGGATTAATGGTGATTCACACCAATATATATATATATATATATATATATATATATATATATATATATAATATATATTCAATATATAGCACTTGAGATTTCTCTTTCCCGTCTCAGTTGACAAACAAAGAATCAAAGTTCAAAGATTACATAGAATCGGCTCTCCTGTCAAATCCGGACGAAGAATAAACGTGGACGACTTAGAGTTCTCTCCCGTGGCCGCACTGCGAACAGTGATCGGAAAACAAACGAAACAAACGACACACTTAGCTATCATCCTGCGGTTGCGTGTAGGGCTGCGTAGGTTGAGTGAGGCATCATGGCATCATCATATGGTTGCGTGCAGGGTTGCGTGAGGCAGTGTGAATGGTTGTGTAGTCATCATCATGCGGTTGTTGGATTAGAGTTAGGGGTAGGGTTAGGTTAGGGTTAGATGTGAAAATTTTGACGTTGGATTTCGAAATACTGGCCGACAATCTGATGTTTGTGGGAGTGGCGCCACTGAAACTCTGCCAAATATGACGCCAATAGCGTGCGGCTGGTGCCCCCAATCGTTGGCGAATTGTGCGTTTGATTAGCATCCAGAGGCCCTCGATTGTTTGTGTGTGTATGGGACTGTGCGCAATTATAGGGAACTCCGGCGTCAAAATTGTCAAATATAACGCTAAACTTAACCCTACCGCTAATCCTAATCCTACTCCCTAGCCCTAACCCCTACCCCTAACCACGCAAATTTATCGATCATTAAAGCATACAAATCGGCAAAAACCAACAAACAAAACACACCCAAAAAAAAAACAGATTTGTACTGCAGCGTCGAAAAAAAACCCAGATCTGGGGGAAACAACCAAGCATTGGCAGCCCTGATGTCAACGTGACTGTCTTCTTTGTTTCTTTGTGGCTTTTCCGATCACTGTTTGGAGTGCGGCCACGGGAGAGAACTCTGACTAAGTCGTCCAAGGCTTTTTAGTCTTCGTCCGGATTTGACAGGAGTACCCATAGAATCTTCTTCACTTAATAAAATGCTGCCTTTGCTATAGATACGATGGGAATAGACACACTGAATTTGTTTTTTGTTGCCACCTCTCGGTCTTTTTAGACAATTCTGATATATTGTGCTATAGGGAGGTATGGGAATCACCCTACTTAGTGATAGTGCGTGACTAGCAAGATCTGCTTATGTTAAGACAAGCCTTCCACACAGCATATGATTAAGGACTATTGTTGCATCGCATGTATGACTATTAAGCATGCTTCTTCTCAGATACTAATTGTCTGTTATCATTTTCTCTCTCTCTCCCCCCCCCCCCCCCCCCTTTCCACTCATGCAACATGGTCCATGGCATCTTATTTCCAGTGCACTGAATTAAGACATTGACATGTATTTATTGAATAGGCATTTTTCTTATTTTGTGATTGATACATATTTTATTATTATGAAACTGTAAAAACATAGAGGAGAATGCATTCAAGTTACTTTTCTTTCACAGTTCAGATGTGCTCTTAGAATTCCTGTTATTTATACCCTGAGACTACATCCGTTGTCGACCGGGGTTGGTGAAGGCGAGGCCCTGGGTAGTGATCTTACAGTTGGGGAGCAGAAGATCATTGCCAAGCTTCGTGAATCATTTCCTGATGCTTCTGATATTCAAGTATCTGATATCTCTGGTAAGTTGTCACACAAGCACAGCTTCTTTTTAGGTGTATATTTTGGGTTAATTTTTACAAGTACAGCTTTTTCTACTCTTCAGGTATCTGATACCTCAGGTAAATTTTCACAAGTACGTCTTTTTCTACTCTTCAAGTATCTAATATCTCAGGTGAATTTCCACAAGTACAGCTTTTTCTACTCTTCAGGTATCTAATATCTCGGGTAAGTTTTCACAAGTACATGATACATCTTTTTCTACTCTTCAGGTATCTAATATCTCGGGTAAGTTTTCACAAGTACATGATACATCTTTTTCTACTCTTCAAGTATCTGATATCTGAGATACATTTTCACAAGTACAGCTTTTCCTTCTCTTCAGGCATCTGATATCTCAGGTAAATTTTCACAAGCACATCTTTTTCTACTCTTCAAATATCTGATATCTGAGATAAATTTTCACAAGTGCAGCTTTTCCTACTCTTCAGGTATCCGATGTACCAGTAAAATAATGGACCACCTCCTGTTCGGTCAAGGGTCAGATACTCTAAAATGGCCGGGGCACCTCCTTTCAAATCTATTGGGCGACCTCCTCTAAAATTCCCTTTTTGTTTTGGGGCCTCCAGAATACTGCTGTTGCGTGGGTTGGTCTCTCTTTCTCGTCAGACTATATCTGACTAATAGAAACTGTGTTAGGTGGTCTAATCATCTGTGTCTCTCTCTCTCTGTCAGCATCATCGTGTCCCTCTGTATACCCCTGTAACTCTTCTTTCTTATCTTTTGCTTCCTGCTTAGTGCTTCTGTTTGATCCTGTTTAACTTGTTGTTCTTGCAGTCTGACTATGGTTGCAGATTCTGCAGATTCAGAGTTCTCACAAGTACTTCTCATAGAGCATTCAGTATTTAGTCATGGTCTATGGCTCATCATATCCCCCCCCCCCCCTTTTTCCCACAGTAGCCTTACCGGCAGGCCTATCAGCTTGCTCATTTCCTTGTACAGCCGCATTCCCTGGCACGAAAAGGAAACTGATCTTCGTGAGCTGTCACTGCCTCAGAGACAATAACCACTATCTTTGGACCCAACCTATCTTTGTCTTCCTGAACGTACTCATTGTGTCACTGAGAAAACATGCCTGAGTGAAAAATCTGTCTCCAGCTATGTTACTCCTTTGGTCACTGCCATGACCTATGCTCTTTCTAATGAGTCCTTGAAGTTGATCTTCATTTCTTTAAGGTTTTTGCATGTTTTTTATGATCTTTACTTTCCTGTGTATTCATCTGTGGTCATTGGTACCAGGGCATTCTCGCCAGTGGCAAGACGATCTCGTCTGTTGATCTTTAATGAATTGTATGACAGGTTTCTTCTCATTTCTTCATTTAAAATTTTATCTTCTCTTGTTACATCTCGTCTCTTTTCTAATAATCGAAAACTCATCAGTTGTGATAAGGGCCCACATTTGACACTGGTAAAATAGAGTTGGCACACAAAAAAAGGTTATCTTGGTGGGCATAGTTCTCTTGTGTCAGAGGTGGTTTTAGTCGTCCCAGTATTTATATTTGTTTATGCACATCTTCTGTTGATTTCTGTATTCGTTTTTCTTTCGAGGGAGGCACTGCAAGCCCTGTTTTATATTTCTTCTGATTGTTGATGAAGGCAACTGCCCAGATGTTTCTCTTAGTTCTTCATTTTTGTAGAATTTGCCTCCAATTACAGCTATGTAATAGTTACATATTTACTATTGTGTGTGTCTCTCCAGTGTTTTTTCTCCTTCAACTGTTTATAACTGTCTTTTTATAACTGATTTGTAATCCAACTTTTTATATTTTTTTTGCGATATAAATAATTTTTTGGGGTGTGATATTGCAGTTCTTACTTTTCTTACTTAGCAGTACAATGTCATCTGCAAAATTGACATCCTTACTATTTTACTTAGCAGTACAATGTCATCTGCAAAATGGACATGCTTACTTTGTGTGTTCTCCACCCAGACTGTGTACACATTAGCTGTGTGTATATCAGAATGTGTACACAAAATGGTGCTGTGGGGAGTTACTAGGGGATCTGGCTGACGCTCAGCACTCAAGGGAAGGGCCAGACAGATATACAATCATACAATTATTGGTGCCATCGGAATTGGAACTCTTTGTTTGCTGCTAAAGATGGGGACGGAATGCTTTTAGGGGTGTCCTGAGGGCTTTGATGTTGATTCTTAATTCAGAATTTAACATATCAGAATGAGTGAAACACTGAACAATTTACCTGCTTATGACAATATCTGGTTTTGTATTCTGACAGGCGGTTGTGGTGCCATGTACCAGATTTCTATAGAGGCTCCGGCATTCACAGGGTTGAAGACTGTTCAACAGCATAGACTTGTGAATGAGGTGAGTTCAGATTTTACTTTGGCTATATTGATTCCGTTAATGTTCATGACAGGGTGAATAAAGTTTGTTCTTCTTTGGCTGTTCGTAACTCTTTCACCCAGAGAAGCTATAAAACCTACACTTGCGGTTAGTACCATTTTCCCATCAAAGCTGCATTCCTGACTCGCATCTGTGAAAATGTTCGCTGTGACATGGGATGACTAAATTGACTATACAAAATAGCATGTGAGGGGAAAAAAAAGGGGGGGGGGGGCTTTATTTATAGAATTTCTACTTCTTAGGCCACAGAGTCGGTTAAATGCCCTGCTGTAAGTTTACAGGCCCCTAAGAGATGTAGGCTAGCTGATTCTATGCTGTAATTGTTTTTATTGATTACTCACCTCACTGTGTTATAGTGTTTGTTTTTCCAAGGAGTGTTTCCTAGAAATATCCACCAAACTGGGAAGCACAAGTGCTTGGCTTCATTTTTTTCTTGGTTCCAACACTGAAGAGTTAAATGCAGTTGGTATTTTGTGGTTTACAGCTAGACTGAGATATTTGCACCTTTTGACCCAACACACCCATATAAAGTAAATCCCTAATTAGTCACTTGTTACGAAATGCTTATTAGGGAGGCAAGGGATAATTTGAATATGCAGAATTCCATTTAACAGCAGTCATGTGACAGCAGAAATCTTTGTGTTGATTTCGTCAGTGCTATAGCATTGATAGCATGAGGATGTAACAGACTACTGAGCATAAAATTGTCTAGTAAAACCACACAACAACATGTGCTGGAATTGGTTAGCAACACCCTGTAAAGGATCGGCAAATTACTTGAAAATAATTTTTGATTCTAGATTATTTTAACTGTTCAGTTATTGTTTTCAATTTTTAGTTTGCTGTTGCATCTTCATAGTAAGTTAAGTTGCATTTTATGTATTTGGTTTACCTTCTCATTACTTCCTTTAGATGTTAAGTTGCATTTTATGTATTTGTTTTACCTTCCCATTACTTCCTTCATATGTTAAGTTGCATTTTATGTATTTGGTTTACCTTCTCATTACTTCCTTTAGATGTTAAGTTGCATTTTATGTATTTGGTTTACCTCCCCATTACTTCCTTCATATGTTAATTTGCATTTTATGTATTTGGTTTACCTTCTCATTACTTCCTTCATATGTCAAGTTGCATTTTATCTATTTGGTTTACTTTCCCATTACTTCCTTCATATGTCAAGTTGCATTTTATGTATTTGGTTTACTTTCCCATTACTTCCTTCATATGTCAAGTTGCATTTTATGTATTTGGTTTACCTTCTCATTACTTCCTTTAGATGTTAAATTGGGGTTTGTTAACAGTGAAATGTGATCGGTCTGTGGGGGAAACTGTTTGATGTATGGCCATTTGTAAAGGTTAATTTTTGTTTGTATGTCATCTTTGAAGGGTATCATCTTGTTTGTGCCCGTTTGATGTCATTTTATTTATAGTAATTTGTTTCTAGTAGTTTATGAAGTTTAATGTGTTTGTTGTCATCTGTGACGGTGGTTTTTGTTTCTGATATTTGTATGGAATTTTTATTGTTTGTGAAGGTTGGCTTGTTTGTGGTTATTTTTTTATGGATAGTTTTAGCAGGTAATTTATTTATAGTTGTTTTTAAAAGCATAATTTGCGACAGGCTGTTTATGGTAATCTAAGTTGTTATTTGTTTCTGTTCATTTTTAAGGGTAATTTATTAATTGTTATTGAGAAAGATTTTTGCAGGCACTTGTGTAGTTTCATTATGGTTGTTTATTGATGGATTGTATTGGTCCCTGTGGAGCTAAACAAATGCACATACTGCTAGTCTTATACACTGCTTTTTCATTGTGTGGATAAGTTTGCTGGTGTATTCACTCGTTTCTTTTGCTTCCTGCAGGCTCTGGCCAATGAGATCAAATCCATGCATGGCCTACAGTTGAACACAAAGGCTCCTGACAAGAAAAAGAAATAATTACACAGACAGATAGTATCATTGCTTGTATGTTTTGCGACTGAAACCCTGTGGGCTGTGGAATATCCTGCTTCAGTGGTCTTTTGAATGTTCAGCTTAGTTGTTGTTCCTTGAATGTCTGCTGAATGATGTTCTCATGACTGTCCTGTTAAATTAGAATCCTTCAGCGGGACAGTGCTACTGTATATTCTCTCAAATGTCCTGCTAGATTAGTGGCTGTCAGCCTCCCTAATGCCACGACCCTTTCATACAGTTCCCTCATGTTGTGCCGACCCTTTCATACAGTTCCCTTATGTTGTGCCGACCCTTTCAGACAGTTCCCTCATGTTGTGCCGACCCTTTCAGACAGTTCCCTCATGTTGTGCCCACCCACTGACAATTATTTTCCTTCATAACTTTAATTAAAATGTGTTTTCCTATGGTCTTAGGCGATCCCTGTATAAAGGTTGTTCGGCCCAAAATATGGGAAGGGGGGGGGGGTGGGGTGCTGGGGCTTTCAGGTTGGGAACCATTATTCTAGATGATGCTTTGTATATCCTACTGAATTTTTTAGCCATAAATGTCCTCCTTAATCTTTAAAAAAGAACACACACACAGATTAAGGAATTATCTCATCTTGTATGTCTTACTAAATATCTATTGAATGCCCTATTAAAAATCTGCTTTTGAATTTCCTACTCAGTAGTCTGGAATGTCCTGTATGGAACATTCTGTTTGTGTGGATATGGTTGCTCAATTCTATGTAACTTCACAGGTCAGTGATAGTTGGTGATCTAGATTTTTTCATTTATTTGACGACAAGTTTTTTTAAATTGGACAGGTAGATTCATCTGAAAATGGCTGAGATCTTGGTGGTCTCCATGGCAAAGTGTTCAAGTCGTTTGCCTCGGCTTTCAAGGTAGTGGGTTTGTTTCGCGGCTGCACCCTTCAATTCATGAGATCCCTGGGGAAAGTCGCTGGAGCTACGGAGTTTATGCTTGGCACGCGGCCATCTGTTCTGCGGAGAAAGACTGAGCCATATGGGATAAAACCTGGTGCAATAAAGTCGATCCTCTTGCCCTTAACTTTAATACCTGAAGGGAGTTCTTGTGAAGTAACAGTGCTTTATTAATTGAAGATAGATCTGTGGTGGTGTGGTAATGCTATTTCCTGATTTGAACTAGGGTTTGCTGGTTCAAACCTACAGTATAAAGAAACAAATGATCTTGTTATATTTTTTTGTTAACTTCACTCTGATGACTTTTAATGATATTTTTTGTTTCTCTATTTCCACGTCAAAAATGTTACCACATGAACTGTCCTGGTGAAATATATTTATAATTTTATATCCTTCCTGCTTTCTGCATTTATTTTGGTTTGTTTTTGTGTTCTGAATTTTCTGTTTCTATACTCTGCTCTGGGTTCCCCAATATTTGAGTTGTTCTTCAGAGATCAGAGTTTTTCTTTTAGCTTTTAAACACCCGCAGACTTGCAAAGCAGGGGAAATTGTTTCCCCTGACATCATTCTTCCGTAACACTGCATGTCATGAGGTCACCAGTTGCTGTTGACTGATCAGCTCCCTACACCTTTGATGATCAGATAAGGTGGACTTCGTGGCTGCATCTTAAGGCCTGTCCAGTCAGTCAAGTTCTGTATCTAGGTCTTTCTTGGTCTGCCCCTACTGAGCCATGTAGTATTGTTTTTGAGAGACTGTAAGATCTGATCGTGAACTAGCTGACAGTTAACAAACAGGAAAATGTAGAGAGCAGTTTACTGGCTAAATCTGATGTCACAAAATAAAAATGTTCAGTTAAGGCAACATCTTAGATGTTGGAAAATTTTTATAGCTGTGTTGTACCAGAATCCTGTAGCCACAGCTTCAGGTATGGCAGACTGAGGGCCGCATGGGTCCCATTAGGGTTGTCATGGGGGCCTTACATGACAACTAATTGGAAGTCATTTAATACAAATAATTGCTTGCAATAAGACACTTCCGCTGGTAGTCCGCGGAACAAAGTTTGAAGAACATTGCTCAATGATCTAATACACCTTTACAAGCCTCTGGTAACAGACGATCTAATTACAGATTTATTGAAATCAAATACTGAGCAGATAGACTCAGATATCACAGCCTAGCTGTAGACCATAGCATGCCAACCTGTCCATCTAAGGTTGAATGTGAAAGATAAATAATTACCAAGCTAGTGGTCCAAACTCTGTCCTCAGCAGTAAGAGAATGTTGTTTAAGGGAAGGGGGGAGCACGGAGTACAACTTGAGCAGGGAATAAGGGAGTTAGTTAGTTGTGTATCCTTTACAGGATGTTGCAGAACCAACCCCTAAATTTTTTTGGCTGTTGTGGGTTTTCTAGTCAAATTTACGTCCAGTAGTTTGCCATTGCTTTCTGGATGATCGGCTTCTCGATACCACTATCGAAACCAAAGCAAGCCCCGCGGCTGGGATCAACCCGGGCATTACGAAGTGCATTCGCAGCGCCTAAGCCACAGACGCTGACAATAAGGGAGTACAGCTTTGAAAAAAGGGATTATGGGTGGGGGGGTGGTTATAGTAAGTAAATGACCCTTTTTGCACAAGTGGCATTCTAGCATATAATGCTAGAATCTTTTTATTTTTTTTAAATTTCATATACGTCAGACGGCCCTCAGTAGGTAATGTCACCAGCTTTACTTCCCAAGACTAATGTCTATTTTAGACTAGGTTGACTGGGAGCCAATCTGAGTTTTGAGAGAAAAAAAAGCATTATGCTGACTCCAGTTCATGACCGCCTAGTTGATGGGTTCATGTATCCCCCACCCATAAATTATTTGGCAGCTACAGAGATGTGGTTTTATAGACGGATGATGAGAATACCCTGGACAGATAAAGAGAGTCATGAAGACGTCTTGACTGAAACTTGCTCATGAAGAGAACTGATTGCCCACATCAGGAAGAGACAACCTACATTCTTTGATCATGTGTGGGGTGGCAGAAAACCGGAGTACCACGTGACAGTAGTAGAGTTGTAAGGGGGTAGAGGGAGATGTATATAATACAGACTCTTTTTCGAGGCTGCCAGGATTGGCGCAAACATACCTCCTGGGTTGCATCAGCTCCCAAAACTGAAGTCTTGCATTTAATTCCGAATAGGTTCCAGGCCCCATTTGGGGGAGGGGGGTTGAATCAGTGCCCGTGTAGAAAACATGTTGTGATAGACAACTAAAGATGGGTGTTTTTTTCGAAGTAGAAGTGCATCTACTTCAAAGGCGAAAAGCAAAAGCTGCATAGCGATAAGCCAGATATGTAAAACAGATGTGCACACAAAACTCAAAACCAAAATCAAGAAGTGGACGAACAGTCAGGACTTTACCATCAGATTTTACAGCCCGTGAGTGCTTAGAAGAAGATCGACTGTTTTGCAAACTGGATGGTAAGATGGTGGATAGAAAGCTAGCTTTTCACGCGGGAGACCCTGATTCGAATCCTTAGTAAATATATATACATTCATATATATATATATACACAAAAGAGCGAGAAATAGAATGTGTGTGAGAGAGAGATTAAGAGAAACATGGGAAGGCTAACCCGGTCAACAAATGCCCGCAGAAGTCGGATGCATTGGCCGAAATCCGCAAATATCGCAGCCTTACTCTAAACGGACGCAGCGCAGTTACATCTTTGGATGAACGCAGTAGACGATTAGAAGAAAGAAACAGAGAATGCGTGTGCATGTCTGTTAGTCTGTGTGTACACTAGTATCTTCAGTTCATATGCGTATGCTAATATGTTTGCGTGTGTGTAAAGTAAAGATCCCCTTTCACGCAATAGGAGCATTAGGCATATGGGAAGAGTATCCCATATTTTTTACAAACTAATCGTCACTAGATGGGTAATGTGGTCAGCATTACTCCGGCCGTCAGCATTACTTCCCCAGGACATACATCTCGGTACCCATTTTAGGCTAGGTCGACCAGCGACGCCCCATCATCAGCATATAGCAGGTCCTTTACAGAACGTCGCTCTCATCACGGTCTGCCTGAAAGAAACTCGGTCTCTCGCCAGTTCTCCCGCCTCATGCACTTTCATACTAAAGGAGTCACTTATATCCTGTGCCCATCTTCGTGTCGGTCGGTCCCTGCCCCTCCTTCCTGGTACCATGCCTTCTGCTATAATTTTTTTCCAATCCGTCGTGGCGCTTGATATGACAAAAATATTTCAACTTCCGAGAAAGGATGTTGTTTATTAGCCAATCTTCCTTGATGTTCAGATCTTTTAAGATGTCAATATTTCTCCTCTTCTTTGTCCAAGATATTTTGAGAATCTTTCTATAGCATTTCAGCTCAAAGGCCCCTATTCTCTTTCTTAAGGACTGAGAGATAGTCCACGACTTACATCTGTATGTAGCCTCAGGGAAGATGCATGCTCTCAGAATTCTAATTTTTATCTCCTTGTTGGTGCGTAAGCATAGACTTTTAAGGTTGTTCAATCTTTGCATTGCTATGGTCATCCTCCTTTTAATTTCTGTCGAACAGTCTCCATTGTTGTTTATTATAGAGCCTAGATATTCCAAGTTTGTGACATTTTAAATTTCTTCACCATTTATTGTTATTTTTTTGGTGACAGCCAGTTTTATCTGTGGACATTATTTTCGTTTTCTTTAAATTCAAGAACAGATTCTGATCTTCACTGTGCTTTTGGACAGACAATATTAAATTTTCCTATTCCCTTTATGCTGTTCAAAAGGAAGACTGTGTCATCTGCGTAGCGAAGTTCCGGAATAGGGTTGCCACCAATTTTGAGCGGATCATAACTGTCACGAGTCTGGTCATTTTTGACATTTCTCATTATATTTTCTGCGTATATATTGAATACGTATCGTGAAAGAATGCACCCCTGCCTCACCACTTTTTGCCCCTTGAACCAATCAGATGTTTCACCAGCTGCTCTGATGGCTGCTTGTTGTTCATGATAAAGATTTTCAATTAAATGCACTAAATGCGCTGGAAACCGCATACTTTTCATAATGGTCCACAGCAACGCCCCATACCATGATAAAATTTCACACAGTCAGCAGTAGGTTTCAATCCCAGTACGTTGGAATTACGAGTGGGACTCGCAATGCCTAAGCCACGGACGCCGCGCGCGTGTGTGTTTGCTTATCAGTATGTATTTCCATCGCTGTATATGCATTTGCAAAATAAATTAGCGTTTTCCACGCCTTAAGGCGTGAATGGGCATATAGGGCTAGACCAGTATTTTATAGACCACTCAGTCGACCTCTGTGACTTAAGCGTTGCGAGCGAGCTTTTTAATGGCGGGGTGCCGGATTCTATCCCTGCAGAGGACTATTTGTCCTGTGCTAGTTTCGACAGTGGTACAGAGAGCTGACCGTTTAGGGGGCAGTGGTAAACTACTGAACGTAAAATGTGCAACAGCCAATAAATGCTGGGGTTGGTTCTGCAACGTCCTGAAAAGGATACACAACTAACTTTATTATGAACATATGGAAATTGGAAACTGTTACCACTGGAAAGATATATGAAAAGAGTGACAGGAGAAGATGGCGCGATAAAATTCTTGACAGCATTTTGTCAAGGAATGCAGGGTTGTCAAAACACGAACTGATACACGCAGTTGGGGAGAGACATGATCCCCCACGCCTGTCGGCAAGGTACTAGATGTTAATGATAGGGTCCTGGAGATGTAACCGTTTGCCTCTCGTTCTGTCATGCAGTTCATCAGTGCAATTTTTACAGAGATCCTGTAAATCCAGAGATTTCGTCACAGTAGCGGAGTTTGTCCTTTGTGCGATGTTCTCTACCAGGCGGCTTGCCGTTCTGCTGAGAGAGACTGAGCCATATGGGATAACCCCCGGTGAAATTCAGTGGATCCTCTCGACTTGAAATTGTATCTTGCGTGAGTGTGTGCGTGTGTGTCTTATAGACATGTGACCTTGGACATCATCCAGAATACATGTATTCTTGGACGGAGTGGTAAAAATAGTCGGCTCTGTGGCAAAGTCGATGCGAACGCTTCGTAAAGCCTGGTTCGATCCCAGCTGTGGGCCATGCGCCTTGCATTGGTTTCGACAGTTGTATCGGAGGGCCGACTGTTAAGTAGCAATGGCAAACTACTGGACGTAAATTTGCTGGTGGGGTTGGTTCTGCAACGTCCTGTAAAGGATACGCAACTAACCTTCAATGAAAAGCGATTTTATTGGCAGAGAGAAAACTCTTTCTACAACTACAAAGGAATGAGGTTATGCCGAAAGACTAAGCATACATTATCTTCTTCTTCTTCGCGTTCACCAGCTGCAAACTCTAGCGGAAAGTTCTGGTTGTTCGTCCACTTCTGAACTGCAGTCCTGCTCCAGAACCTGAGTGTTGCGTGTGCATCAGTTTTATAGATCTGATTTACTTGAATGCACACAGTTGATTCCTTGCCCCTCAGGCAGATGCCTTTCGACTTCAAATGAAGCTCCCCAATTAGTCGACTTTTACGACATGCTTTTGGGTAGACAGTGGGTCTATTCTTGTTTTCCTCACAATGGGACCGCGGAACCCACACGGGTAGCATACATTTTGATACTTGCGGAAAACAAGTTTTATCTCCAAATGTTTTTTTTTTTTTCTTAAATTAGTACGGTATCAGTAGTACAGTATAGCCCATCGGGTCACTTGCAAAACCAACGAAAACATCGACGTTGGAAAACAACAGCAGGAACTTCGTGAAGCTTGCTCACTGTTTACCTGTGACCTTTCGCCAATCCCCCGTCTCCTGGCTTGGATACAACCAGTCCACAGTGTCCACACGAGATGTGTCCATCTCCCACGCACTTGACCAGTGACTTCAATTATTCCAGGTTATTGGAATGGATCAAAATGTGTGTAATGTTATCCTTACTTCTGGCAACAGGACTTATTTTTATCTAGATTATTATTATGAAAAGGATAAATTCAGACGTTGTTGCGACAAGTTTTAACGTATTTTCTGGACATCGGTACAGTGAAACGTGTGTTTATAAAGAGTGAAAATAGAGTGACGACGGATGTCTGTGGAGTGATTTCTCAGGCTATCAGTGACTTTTCAACTGATTTCTGAGGTTTTTAAAATGATCTATGAACTGATTTCTCATGTAATTTCATTGTTTCTAGAAATTAATCTATTAAGAGACTCGCTAGATTGATGGTTAAAAAGCTCATATAGCCAGAGGTATCAAAGAAGTGTTCGAGACTCTAAATTTATAACGTACGTTGTTCACGAGTCTTGTTCTTGTTTTTTTTTTTTTTTTAGTATATTTTCCACGGAGCCAAGTTACAGGGCCTCAGTCACATGTAAATTGCGGACTTCCGGCACTGCCGAGAGTATCTCCCACGCCGCAACATCGCGGCGTAGAGCGGGGCTGAACTAGATGGTGGAGGCTCACGAGCAAATAAAATGAAGGAAGCTGCAGGAGATGCTGTAGCTGCTGCTCGTGGGTCCCAGCCATCTAGTTTAGCCCAACTTCACGCCGCGCGTAGCGGCGTGGTAAATACACTCAGCGGTGGCGGTAGTCGCCGGAAGTTCGCAATTAAAGTCTCTGGAAGTTCGCAATTTACATGTGTCTGAGGCCCTGTCAGGGTGTGTTTTTGGCCGCCATAATATGTGCCCGTTATTCGGAGGATAGCCCAGTTGTGAAATCATTTAGATAATCGAACGTCTGTCCATGTAACTAACAGGCTGTGCCTCCTAACCGCCGCACAAGACTGAACGCTCTACGATAAATAGGAGGTTTGTGAGAATGATGTGATAACTTCGAATCGGCAACCATGACCTAACTACAATAACAGGACGGAGGCCAGACCAGAGCACTGAACAGAAAGCCGAGGGATAATAATAAACCAACACAGCACTGCCCGCTGCAGGATTTATTGTGGAGTGGATCCGAGCACTTAAGGGCCCATTATCTCGATATGCAGTGAGAATGATCGATCTGTCTGCTAACTAAGTTTCCAATGGAACGAGGTTTTTGATTCAGGTTATAAGCAATGACATTGTTTCCTAAAGGTTAAAGAAAGCCAGGAGCGAAAATATGTTGATCTTTCTACAGTACAAGTGCTGTCCAATGTGCACTCAGGCCCGCAGTCGTGACGTCACTAGTCAGCGTGTTTACAGCGGCTGGAGCTATAGTGGTAAGTACAAACGTGTTATGCACTTCTCGACTGTTCTTCCAAACACACCAACTCTTCTAGTTCCAAAACAGCATGATGTAGGATTAGCTCTTCATTTTTCACTGATGCCCACATCTTCGCCAATAGTATTCTTTCTCTTTGCATTTAGTCGGAGAATATTAAAAATTGAAAAAATCTGGGCAATCCCTAGAGCGACCCTAGGGGACGCAATCTAGTGTGTGTTTTACAATGTTTCAAACTTTGTCTGCAGGGGACGCAATCGTGTATTTGTTGACGTTCTTTATTTTTGAGTATTAAATCTTTTTGGGGTTATAGGGTTAGCCCCACCCCAATCTTAACACCAAACCCAAAGAACGTTAATATGCGAAGATGAACAATGAATTACGTCGCTTACTGTAGCCGTAGACATACAGTGAATTGCGTCCCCTAGGGTCGCCGCTCGAAGTACTGTACAAATGTGGTTCAATCAGTGGTTATTTTGACATTATTAGGCTTCCTTGAGTTGAATTCAAAAACCGACATCAGATCACTATAGGTATTGCCATAAGCGCCCCATCCCTGTCTTCAGCAGCCAAAGCAGAGTTCCAATATAGTGGTGTCAGTAGCAGTATGTTTGTTTATATATCCGTATTGCCTTTCCTCTAAGCGTCACGTATCGGCCAGATCCCCCGTCACTTCTCGATATCTAGAGTTATCATCCTTGCGTCCTTTTTGGGACGAATTTTTTTGTTTATTGATGCCCCACCCTGGCTTTTGCCAGGGGCCGCAATATAGTCAGGCCATAAATATGGCCAATTGTCTGAACGCGGTTTCTGGGACCTCTCCACGGTGATCCTCACCCACATGGTGGCACATTGTGTCATCGGGTGTTTATCGCTTGTGTGATGTCCTGGTGGGGTAGAAAGTCAGTCAGTCACTTCTCGCTGCATCACTCTCACCAAACTGTGGTGATCCATTTGCTGTTCCAAATTGAAAGTAATGTGTTCAGTATCCTCGAGCGTCTATTGAGATGCTGCTGGTCGAGTGGTTAACACTTAGCTCTCGTGCTGGAGATCTGGGTTCGAATCCTTAGTAAGGTTTTGTCGTGGGGTTTCCCTGTCAGCGGCAAACTCAAATATCCTATCCTGCACATTGCGTAGGGACCACACTAGCCACGAGGCCCTGAATTCTCAGGCGTGAGGCCCCCCTCCCACGCCACCCTAAAATGATACTCTATAAAAAACGAGACTGACGGTTTTCTCACGTAGAAATCTGATACCAGTCTTTTTGGAACCAACATATTAAGACAGTAACCGCCCCAGTATGGGACGCATTTTTTTTAAAGGCCCCTCTAAGGCTGTAGTCGGGGACCTTAATATAACCTAACGGTTGAAAGGGGTTTCTGGGACTTGTACCTGTATGATTCTCATCCGAATAGTGGCACTTTGGGTCACCAGTTGTTTATTGCTCATTGTACGGTCCTGGTGGTGTTTAACGTCACTTACTTACAGAAGTTGTACTTATGTAAAGATGTATTCTTGGGTTGTTATGTTTATATGTTCTCAACGTTATTGCAGTTCTTTTCACTCCGTTTATAAAACATCTGTCACAGCGTACGCAGAAAGAAACCATCGTCCGCGTCTGGCAAATCCTATATGGCCCAGTCTCTCTCCGCAGAACAGCGAGCTGCCTGCCGAGAGTGTTGTACAGAAAGTATAAATTAGATTTGTAAACTGACATCCTGTAGAAAGAATATCATGAACCACGAAGAAAAGAAATACCAACATCCTAAGAGATATGAACATCCTGGAAAACTGGCTGGTAAATATCACCTTGTCTCGGAAGTTCAAATATGTTGGCCATACCAAGGACCGCATTGGACTGGCAAGAATGCTAGTAGAACTCATGGCGCTAGTAGAACTCATAGCGCTAGTCGAACTCATGGCGCTAGTAGAACTCATGGCGCTAGTAGAACTCATGGCGCTAGTAGAACTCATGGCGCTAGTAGAACTTATGGCGCTAGTAGAACTCATAGCGCTAGTAGAACTCATGGCGCTAGTATAACTCGTGGCGCTAGTAGAACTTATGGCGCTAGTAGAACTCATGGCGCTAGTAGAACTCATGGCGCTAGTAGAACTCGTGGCGCTAGTAGAACTTATGGCGCTAGTAAAACTCATGGCGCTAGTAGAACTTATGGCGCTAGTAGAACTCATGGCGCTAGTATAACTTATGGCGCTAGTAGAATGCATGGCACTAGTAGAACTCATGGCGCTAGTAGAACTCATGGCGCTAGTAGAACTCATGGCGCTAGTAGAACTCATAGCGGTTTGTTAGGAAACGAGCAGGCAGATAGGCTGGTCGGTTCTGCACCACTTGGTGGTGAATTCATGTATGACAAGCTAGATGTTGTAAGGGCCCTTTGGGAGCGAATGAAAATGGCGCTGCGAGGAGTTACCAGCGGATCTAGCTGACACTCAAAGGAACGGCGAGACGGACATACAGTCTTGACAGTTACTGGTGCCGTAGGAACCTGAACTCTTCCATTGCTGCTGAATATGGGGACGGAGCGCTCATGGGCCCGAGTGCTGTAGTGTCGATTCTTAATTCAACATTGATGTTAGAGTCTCATTTGTACCGATTATTTGTCGCTTGCTTATTTTACTCCCGTATGCTCATTGTAAGAGTTATTATTTCACTTTTATCTAATTTTTTGTTTTGGAACAAAGAAGAAACAAACAACTGATTTCACAGTTTGTTGCCTGGAATATTTAGCTCTCTTTCTTCATGTGTGAGCTATAGTAACATAATTAAATAAAATACCAGCGCGCACTCACTTGCGCTAACGCGCGCGCGCGCACACACACACACAAAATGAATCAACTGAAATCTATAATTTATTTCTAACTGCTGTCGGAAGTGTCTGACTTGACATACACGACTTTTTGCTGTTCGGATGTTTGATGATAAAGGTTAGACGATACAAAAATCGTCAGTGAAAAACGGCGAGGAAGAGGAGGGTAATAAAAGAAGAAAGGGGGTGGAGGTGGAAGCAACCTTTTGGGGAGGGTAATAAAAGAAGAAAGGGGGTGGAGGTGGAAGCAACCTTTTGGGGAGGGGGCGGGGCTTTTTTCCCTATTATTATGTGCCGAATAGCAAATAAAAAATATATTTGAAATAATATTAAATGTCTGAAGAGATATTTAAAAGAAGAGAACGTCTATACATGTTCAGGGGACTTGGACTTCTAGTAATTCCCCCAGGTAGTGAGATCTGACGCCCACATGTATTGTTGCGCACGTAAAAAAAATCCCTTTGCATTTGGAAATCGAAAAGAGTAGCTTACCGGCGCTGCCCGAGCAAAATTTGGAGTTAATAGTCTACCTAATTTATTTCTGGATCCTCGCAGGTACTACAGAGCCTGTGCACTGCTTAATTTCTTCGGACTCGGACTTTAGTTAGAAGTAGAACGGAACACTTATGTGTGCCGCGATGTTGATCCTCTGTTCAAAACCTAAAACCTGTTGTGTTGGTTGGAACCGGGGGGGGGGGGGGGAGGGAGATGTTTTAAACCCCTCCTCCCTCCGACCGACTAGATCCCTGCGACCACTGTCTGGATTGAAGAACTCAATTTTTTTTTTATCAGCAGCACAAATGTTACGCCAGTCGGACAAGCACGAAGAATCGATAAATAATTTGTCTTATCTCCCAGACCCCGGCTTGACCCAGGAGAACTATTGGGAATATTTGGTCGGAGCGAGCTTTCTGAAGCACGCAAGTTCTGACCTCAGACGCTATCAGTCCAACTGGGGAACGGGGAGAGCAGTCGGCAGCAAATGAATGTCGCATTTGCTTATATTTCTCAATAGTTTAATTATCACTGCTGTGTGAGCAACGTTTGCCTGCGGATCCGAAAGTCGATGGTTCGAACCTGAATAAAACCAGACCCTTTTTTTCTTCTTCCAGACATGACCTTCTTCCAATTTCAGTTGTCCAACAAAAATTCCAAGTGTGATCTTTTTTCAGCTGCCCGGAGGCCTGCTATATGAAGGAAGGTTCCTTGGCCATCTTACATGACATGACATCTGTCTGTCTGTCAGTCTGTCTGTCTGTTAAGGTTCCCACCTTGGTTCCCACACAACCTTAAATAGGTACCAGATAGAGTTATTTGAAATAAAGGCGGCCGGAGTGATTTTGCCCTAATGACTCACTGATTGCCGATTGGTCTATAACTAATGGGCGTAAACTGCATGAAGACGTGGGAAAGGGTCCTTCGCTTGAGTTTACTATGTTAGCGTGATCCATAAGGAAAGTATGGAATCTTATTCTGTTTCTTTTCTAGCTCCCAGTGGAGCATATGTCCTTAATCAATTCACGCCAGGTCGTTCTATCCTTTACTATCGCATGCAGCTCTCCCAGAGTTCTCCCCATCTTTTCTATAGTGACGCTGTAACTACAGTGCAAACCGTACGTGGCTTCTAGGGAGGGTTGACATGAGGTTCACTACCTCATTCCATGGAAAGCTTTCACTGCGAATCCATTCAAAGATGAACACATCTGCAAAGGAAGTTATAGAAGCCCATTTAGTTATTCCCTAATCACACTGGGCTACAGGTTACTTCGTCACCGCCAGGTGCTGCCTAGATATTACTGTGCTCTGGCTATACGGTTGAACGGGATTTTCCGAATGTGTACCTGTTTGATTGTCAACCTTGAGATGTTAATCCTACAGAACTACAATCCTAGAAGGAAGACAAATCAAACATTCAGCCGTTCATCCTTACCTACACAGGACTGTATGTGACACCTGGCTGGTGTTCTTACAGTTGCCCTATTGTAACTTCTTTGTAGGTTGCACGGGGTATCTGGGATATCTGGTGTATCTGGGGTATCTGGGATATCTGGGATAGTCCTTTCGGTGTGCAGTCTAGATTCATATTTTAAAATTAGGATGGTATAGTAACCTTTTAGGTAGCATGCTAGAGGGGACAAACTGATTGATCGATTAATCGATTCTTTGGGTTCTTTGGGCTTCCCACACCCCCAACCCCTTGCTTTCTCAGTATCGTCGCACCTGTCGGATTCCAAATAAACGTATACATTGCGACTGATCTGCTGATTGTCCATGATTCACTTCTATACAAAAGTAAAGGAGCACTTTGCTACGTCTTCTGGCGTATTGGGCATATAGGGCTAGACATATTTTATAGACCAGCCGGCACTCGGTGGGTGAAATAATCATCATCACGCCGGCCGCCTTTACTTCTCAAGACTTTTTACCTGGTACCTATTTAAGGCTGGATCGACCTGGGGAGTCAATGTTTTTTTTTTTTTAAAAGTCCGGCTCGAACCCGGGATCTATGGACGCACAGGCGAGTGTCTAGCGTCTACACCACGACGATTACCACCTCCATACAGAAGGACCCATAAAGTTCAATTATTTATTCAGGTCCCATATCCACAATGGCGGCTCTCTTTGGCGGATCTCTCTGGATAAACACTGTGAGATTGCTGTTTGTCCGTCTCTTGATGTGCCCTTCCACTTGTATCTATGTCTGCCTATTGCTCGCTTGCCTTTAGCCTTTTCATATAGTATGTTATTAGTGAATTAACAAATAATTCTCGGCAATTCTCTTTTAATTCCCATTCTCTTTAGAATTTTTGTATTCGCTTGTTCTTGTCTCCATTAAATATGAGTATTCTTTTGTGCATTCACATCTCCATACACAAGTTGGGATTTTAAATTGTTTACTCATACCTAATTAGCCAAGAAAGTGAGACATAATTTTCCCTCTTGGCCTCCCTGCGTTCTTGAAGGTTCACTTTTTCCGCCATGACACTGTAAAATGTCTGGCCAGCCAAACTCCAGTGAAGACAAGTACGCGTCTGCCAGTACCCGCCACATCGCCAGATGTTTCCTACCCAACGACTAATGTCTTGTTTATTGGCTGCAGACAAGCCAAACTTCCACACATACTTCTCGCAGTTTACAAGAACATAACCCTGAACAGTTTTCTTGATACAATCTATGGTTCGAAGAGGGAGGAAATGAGGAAGGGATATTGCACCGGAATAGCTGTATGTCATCCTTGCCACCAGTTCTGGTGTTGGCAGTTGACGTTCTAGAAATATGTTCAGGGGTCGGAGGTTTCACAAAAATTTGGCAGGATAATTGTTTAGGATTCTTATTGACATTCATCTGCCAGTTTGGAGTTTTGTCATACTGGCTAATTTATATCCGGGTGTTTTCACGTTCTGGAAGAGACAAAAATAATGTGTCTGCCTGCCTGTCTGCCTGTCTGTCTGTCTGTCTGTCTGTCTGTCTGTCTGTCTGTCTGTCTGTCTGTCTGTCTGTCTGTCTGTCTGTCTGTCTGTCTGTCTGTCTGTCTGTCTGTCTGTCTGTCTGTCTGTCTGTCTGTCTGTCTGTCTTCGTCTTTTTAAAACTTTTTTTCTGCTCCTGTAGTTGTTTTTCAGTTTCCAAATTCTCTTTTCTAAATGTCTGTACGGTTCTCTCTCTCTCTCTCTCTCTCTCTCTCTCTCTCTCTCTCTCTCTCTCTCTCTCTCTCTCTCTCTCTCTCGCTCTCTCTTTCTTGCTCTTTCTGTCTCTTTCTCGTTGTCTCTTTTACTCTGTCTATTCCTGCTTGTCAACAACTCTCTATATCCCTCTCTCTGTGATTCATTTTCTCTCTCTCGCACGCGCTCTCTCTCGCTATCTCTCTCGACCAGCCTGTTC